>VZSZ01008818.1:365322-503437 GCA_013398815.1 Ibidorhyncha struthersii
AGGAATAAAGCCATGTACCTCTACTAAAAGCTGTCAGTTTTCTTCACTCTTCAATAATTTCTAAAAAAGATGGCCTTTTGTCCATCTTCACAACAACACCTCCTTTAATTATGCATCCCACCACTTTTTAAAAATAATAGGCACTTAGATATAATGATGGCTAAATCCTTGATAGCTGGATAACACAGCCTGACTTTCTGTGATGGTCTCCTCAAGAGCTGATTAAAGCAGCAACTGTAGAGCTCAGTCCTTTGAGCTATCTTGCTTATCTCTGGCCGCTGAGATAAAAGACAACTTCAGGCAAATAGCATAGTGTTCCCTTGTCCTAAAATACAAGAGTGCTTTAACACTTATGAAAATGGACACAGGTTGCTTGCCTTTCTTAACTGGTGCATAAAGGCTTTGTTCGTGCCTTTCACTTCTGGGCTAATGACACTTATGTTGGTCAATCAGAAATAACTTGGAGTGTCAAATTCCTTATTTAGTGTAAAGACTTTATTATGAAAGTATGTAGATGCTTGGTGCCTTATATGCTTACAGAAATGAATTTAGATTACTGTATGCTGTAGATCTGCTCATACATGGGAGTACATGCATGAATGTGTCATAATTAATGTTCTTCAAGTTTCTTTAAAGGGTGGGAGATAATATGGAGACTAGATTTTTCTTATTTGCTTCAGAAACTTGCTTTGAAAGGGTAAGAATTTGTTGGAAAATTAATTTTAACTGACTTAAAGTTTACTGTTTGGGATTATTGCTGGGGGGGATTATACAGTTCATAGTACAGCTGCACAGTTTCACTGACAACATTCAGTGCCAGGGCACAGATGAGTGAGCTGGTGGAGGAGGGCAGTGATTCCCTGAACTGACACAGTTACTGAAATAAATTCATGTGAAACTCTTGTGTGAATTAAGACACAATGGGAATGCTGGGGCTGTAGTACAGGTAAGGCAATGCTTGAGGTTTTTAAGAAAAAGGATAGGTAGGCATGTGTGCGCACATGGACTGTTTTTCTTCAAATTAATATTTTCATGGAGATAGAAAGAAGCGGGAATGACCTTTTGTGGGCTGAGCATCCTCTTTAGGCCCTCTGTCAGTGGCTTTGTTCCTGTCCGTGGAGTCTACTGCTCAATTCTGACACTATGTGTGGGGAAAAAATTGTTGAGAAGATCAAGCCTGTTATCAGTAGGAATACATGTAAATAATAAATGCCTAATGGGTACAGTACTTGTGTCTAAATGTTGCTGCATGTAGACAATATATTAAGAGATACTGTTTACTAATAAATTGTGTGAAAGAAAAATCTAACTGGAACAATGTATATTGGATTTGACTTGGAAAAAATATTTTATACTTTTGTTAGTGTTTTGTTGTGTAACTGCACTTACTGGAGACAAATTTGATTACAAAATCTTTCTTTTGGAAGCTTTTTCAAGGGAAGGCATTTAAGTGTTTTACAAGTTAATTAAAAATACATAAAATGTCTCAGCTGAAGCATCCATTACAATGTAAGAAAGTGACATTAACTGCTGGCAGTCCTATATCTTAGACTTTTGGCCTCCTAAGTAGACAGGAGTGCTGTCAGGTGAAGCTTTAGTATGCAGTCAGGAGTGTAAAGATTTAAATAACTCGTATCCTTTTTTGTTGTTTACAGCTGTTTAATAATACTGCATGATATACTCCAGTGTTTGACATCCTTAAAAGTATAACAACTGACTGGTCATACATGTTGTGTTCTGGAAGAATCTTGATTGTAAGATATTCTAAGTTAACCACTAACTGTTCTTTCAGTATTGAAGTTTTTACTTAGGCTATCAAATCGTTAAATATTTGAGTTGCATGCATTTAATCTAATAGTTTCATTCTTGTCTTTGTTTTGATTGGAATTTTTTTCTCCGTAGAGCAGGACCACAATTTTACGTGCTTGTTCTTGGCTGTGCTGATCTAAACTTTTGGAGGGGGTACAGGAGTTGACAAGGCTTTATTCAGTTGTACATGGCTTTGGAGCCTTGTAAATGAGTTTCCTTACATCAAGGACTAATCAAAAAAAATACCTTTCTGAGGGGGCAATCTCCCAGAAACAGGAGAACTAAATGATGAAGAGGGGTGCTGTATTGGCTGTTCCTCTCTGCTATCTCTGAAACCTCTACCTGAATTTCTACCTGTAAAAACTCTTCAGAAGTTCAGCTGCTCTTATGTGGTGAGGTGTATCCTGCTGTAGTAAAGACAATTTGGAACTGGTGCTGGTTTGGTTTAATAAGCAGATAATCAGCAGTTCTAGCTGAGTCATAATTCATCTGGCACTCGAAATACCAGAGAAAGCAGGAAGAGGTGACTGGCTTTGAAAATTTGGTGTCTCTTGCAGTATTTTTCCACTAGTCAGAATCTTGTGTCTGAAGGAGAAAGGCTTAAACTAATACTAAATACTTTGCAGTTTCTAAGATTTTATTGATGATTTTTCCATTTATAACCTTTGAGCACTTGACTGTATATAGTTATTTTTAAATTGATATTCTCTGCAATGGGTGTTTTTGTTGCCTAATATACTAGAGATTCTAGGGCTTTGTTTATCTTATGAGGCAGATTCTGCTTCTGTGACTGGAGGTGGCTGCAGTTAGCAGTAGAAACACATTAAGTATATTTTGAACCTATCGTGGGGGGAAAGGCATTCTCTGAGCCTTACAGCTCAATTTGTCTGGTTCTGCCAAGTATTGGATTGTCTGAAGTGCTGAAACATCTGGTTACAGTGATAACATGAAGATGATATGCTTATTTCTTTTCTTTACCATATTGATTTATGGTACATTATCAAAATTTGCTGACTCCTTGACTATGATCTGTATGTGTAGACCATTTAAATAAAGATTAAACAAGACTCAAATGCCTCTGGAGCTTGCAACTCAGTTATCAGCTTTGGCTAAAGGTGTGTTTGCAGCCAGCTTGCAGCTGCAATTCAGGAATGGGTCTGTTTTAGTTGTGTTCCCTTAGCAGCCACTGTGAGCAGTGTGGGCTCAGCCTGTGCTCTTGGCTGGGCTGGTTTGAGCTGAGCCCTGCATGTCTCCACTGTCTAGTTCTAACAGGTCTGGACCAAGAACTGGCTGCCTGTGTGTGAGAGCACAAATGGGGCTTGTCAGGAGGCATTAATACAGGAATTAATAGCTTTCCATTTTTAGCAGTAAGGACTGCTGTGAACTCATTCCCTGCTTTTGTTGATTTCCAGTTTTGAAGATTAAAATGCTTTATGAATGGGACTCTGAAAATATAATTATCTGATTCTCCAGTGTGATGTCAAGTAGTCAATGGCTGCTTGCTCAGACATGAAGGAACTGTCACCTGTGAAGGTGAACATTAACAGCATGGGAGATACTTTCCATGAGTCTGGTTTGAGGCTATGGAACAAATTTGATTTGATAACCTTTTTAATAGCAAAATCCTTGGAAGGAGAGAAGTACATATGACAAGTACTAATCTCTTTGCTTAATACTCTTCTAGAAGACTGTCAGGTACCAGATGATGAAAGCAACTTGAGATGTAAGTGAACAGGAGAGCTTGTATTATTTGGGTATTCTGAAGTTCTGTTACCAAGTTCACTTTCTCTTTTACTGCTTTTCTTTTTTGATGGAAGGGCTACAGATAATTGCAAATGCCTTTGGCTTACCTCTGCCTATTGATCAGCTCTGATAATCTGTTGGGATGAAGTGTTGCAAGAAGTCTAGTGCCATCCTTCTATAGCAAAGCTAAATTTGACCAAGCAGCAAGTCTAGAAGAGTCTGTGAGACTCAGATGTTTAAAAGGTAAAAGATACTCTTTGTGGTTTATCCAGAACAGCATGACAAATATATCATGTTTCTGTTTCTAGATAAGCAAATGTTGCTTCTGTATTAAGGAACAGTGAATTTGTATGAAGTGGAAAAATCTGTAAGAATCTTACAGGGTAAAGTAGCAATTAGGGAAAGGGAAAAAAGTTAAAAGCTTTTTTTTCTTAACTAAACTTTTGTGTGGTTATTAAATGGTAATGTGACTTACAGAATGCCAACCACTGTTACTTGTGGAGGCCTATAAATGTTTTTTCTTTGAGTTACAGGAGAGTGGCAGGACTGCTGGTGGGCTGTTGAGCACCATTGCAGAAGATCTGCATTTAAAAACTTGTTGTTAACTGTAACAGGATGTCACACTATAACTAGCTGCAGTTAGATGCCTGGTATTAGAATATATGCTTTAACAGTAGTTTTCTATCAAAAATACAGAAAGAAATAATTTGTAAGTGTCAAAGTGAATGGGAGAGGCTTTTAAAACATTCTTTAACTCTGCATGCGATTACTCTGAAAAGTATAGCGACCTGGCAGTTCTTTGCTGCTTTTACCATCTTTCTGAGTTTGTTTTTTGAAGGGGCAATACTTAGTTTCTCCTTCAGAGTTGTCCTGGCTTTCAGAATTTGGCATGCTTGGTGTCTTAAACTTATTTTTTGTCTTGTGGAATGTCCTTGTAGGACTTGCCCTAGCTAACTGAAAAACATTCCTCTACTAGCCAGCTGAAAATGGTCCCTCAAGGGCTTCCAGCAGCAATGGGGGGGCTTCTAAAAGTTTTGTGAAGAGCTAACAAGGTAAAATCTTTCTACAGGTCCCTGTGGTGGGTTCTTTTTATACTTTGCTAGTGCATTGTGCTGCAGGAGTCCTCGGAAGTGAGGCATTGGATGTTGATGAATCTACAAGCAGGAACCCCATATTTGTGCAGTAAACAAGCCAGGAAAAGTGTGCTTGCAGTACTTGATTTCCCAAGTCATGTCAGATGATAATAAAATACTTATGCAAATAAAATCAGGGTAGAGTCTGGAAGGTGATCCTCTGTCTTCATTCTTTCCTCTCAGGTAGTTTCAAATTCAGACATGCTGCAAGTATTTTAACCTTGACTTTGCTGGCTCTGCTGTAGTCAGCCACTCTTACAGTGAAAGGCTTATTTTTCCTGTCTCTGGGTATTTTATTAATCATGCTTGCAATAATTGAGCTCTCCTGTAGGCCATTGTCTGTGTTTGATTGCTTATCTCTTTGCACTGGTACAGATTTTCAGAGAGACTATGGATGATGCATCCTGGCTCCTACAGGTATCTCTGCAGGACCATAGCATAGTGCAGAGGCCATGTATACCTGCTGTCCTCCTGAACTTGGCTGGTGTTCCTTGTCTAACGAGTGGGTAGAGATTCTAGGTGGCAGAATTTTGGAGACTAGTGAATACACTTACTACTACATGGAGTAAAAGTTTAACAAAGCTGAGCTGCTTCACTTAAGTGATCTGTTTTAAGCCTTCTTTGAGTCAGTCTGCATGACTTAATAAAATAATCTGCACACAAGCGTGTGGCTCTGTTAACAGTCTCCCAGACAGACTTATATCCTCAACTGGTCAGTAGGATTTGTCCTTCCTGCATGCTCTTAAAAGGCCTTCAGTAAGGCTCTGATCTTTTCCCAGAAGTCAAGAATATGTTAATTGGGAAATCAGTCTGTGGGCCAACAGGGAAAAAAAAAATGTGGCCCCTGGTTATAAAATTTGTTAATAAGCAGTTTCATATTCACAACTAATTTTAAGTTAGTCTTCAAGTGTGAATGAGCTCTGAACTGGTAGCAAATGCTTTCTTGTTCTTTCAATATGTATGTTGCAATGATGAGTCTTTGTGATTGAAAAAACTTGCTAGTCTACCTGTGTGTCTAAGTATGTGCAACATACTTGCTTTATTCATGCAAGAAAATGATTTGTTTTAGTTAATGTGTATATATGCTTAGTGACTAGCTTTATACTAAGGCATGTTTTATTTTGATGCTTCACTTTGCAGTTTGGCTCACCTGAAGGATTGCTATCCTGGTAAGAGGAGGAGGGTAAAACAGAAAAATGTCTTGTGCAACTGGTACAATCTGTTTCTTTGTTCTGCCCCTTTATTCTGGTCTTTTCTCTGCTGTACCCTCTACCTAGGTTGCATGCCTTTGCTGTCTTCCAAAAGCACTGAACAGCATGGTTATTAACACTAAACCATAAAATAGATGTAGAATGACTGATGCTGTCAGGAATGTGGCATTCACTTAGAGAAAGAACAACAAAAAAGTAGTTGTGTGCTTGAATCCCTTTTACAGTAATGGTGCTCAGCTTCTGCTGCAGGTTTGATGTGCGGCAGAGGTCCTGTTAGAGTAAGAGCTCCTTGATTAAAAAGAACTCTTGTCTCTATGAAAGCATTTGTACCAGAGATTGTACAAGATCAGGAATAAAACTGCTCAACCTTGTTAGCATTCTTTACTTCCTCATTTAAATGATGTGTTTGACTGAAAAGTCATGGGAGGCTGAGATAAAGAGTGGGAATGCTGTGATATAGTCTAGTAAACCTTATGTTCTGCTCTAACTAATTTAATTAAACTGCATGTTGTAGTGTTTTGTGATTGAAGGTACTGAAATAATCAATTTTTGTAACTGCATTATCTGTCCTTGTAGCAGAAGCTCACTATTTAACCTTTTAAAAAATAAGTCTTTGTCTTGAAGACTAGATGGAAATGGAATATTGCCTTCCAAATGCTGCTAGTGAAAGCCTTCTGCCACATCACTTCTACTCAAATGCGGAGACAAACGTGCTTTGGTTTGGTTTCAAATTATGAGATACCTTACAAAACTGATCTTATAGCTAAGATCATAGCTGTTGTGTGTAACACTGTTTCAGATTAGTCTTACTCTGTGCTTACTGATGGTACCATTATTCTGCAATTTGATAATAGATGTTTTTAATATCACAATATAGTAACTAGGGTTATGTCCCCTTGAAGCACAAACAGTAAGGCTTAAACCTCACTGATGTTGGAATGTATTTTTGAGGCTAAGATTATAGAAAACTTCAGGAACTTCAGATTCACAAAACAACATGGGGTATTCAATATACCAGATCACTTCTAGTTTTATCTGTACAATAAATTAAATTTTTGGTTGTCCTAATACAAGAAATTGAATAGAGGAAGGGTGAAGGTGTAACTTCTTTAATGTATTGTTTCCATTATGAGAAATGGATGGAGCTGGTAGACCCATAGTTGCGAAAACTTAAAGGAAAACTGTACATAAAACCTTAAAGATGATTAGGGAATCTTACCCTGCTTTTGTGAAAGAATTGAAAAAGAAAAATCTCTTTATCAGAGCTCTAAGGAAGTGAGAAAAGGTGATTTTATGTTTCTGAGACTGCATCTTTAATGTTTTTGGTTTTATATACATGTGCATTTTGCACTGCTTGCAGAAGTTGAAGCACAGCCATTCCTGTTCACTGTCCATACAGTTGGTTTTGGCTGAACTCTTGCTTAGTGTTTTAAGCAATTACTTGCTGGTTGTGTACCTTGAATTTTTATTGTTGTATAGGAAGGGCTAGGGAAAAGAGGCTGTGTAGCTTTGTCCAAATATCCAACATTAATGTAAAGAGAACAAAGATTTAAGGTATTTCTTATTCCATAAAGGTGATAAATGACTGCATGAGCATCTTAGAAAATGCACTTGTGTGCTAATGCCATCTGAAAGCCTCTATGTCCTTTGTGTTAATTTGGTCACTGTTATTACTAAAGTTACAGTAGTGTTTTTGAAAGTACAGGAAAAAAATCCAGCTTTTTAAAGGTGGTCTTAGGGTTGAAATAGCTTTTCTCTTTCCCCTTGCAATCCTTTGTCTGAAGCTGTGCTTCCAGAGATCACACTCTGGTGAGTGGCAGCGGGAAGACAAGTCAACTGTGGGAGATTCCTGCATGTGAGGAAAATGAGGGGAGAAGGTAGGTGTAGACTGTGGAAGGTGTGTGGTACTCTTTGCCCAGAACCAGGTTCCTTGGTCTATGTAGATGTGTGACACTGCAATGATTCTCTCAGTGCATCTGAGTGAAAAAAAAAAAATGGAACTGAAAGAGAATCAATATTACTCTTAGCTTCAAAATAGCAAGAAGGAAGGTTCAGGGAGCTACATGCCAGTCAACTTTATCTTGATATCTGGGAAAGTGATGGAATAAATCTTGGAAACTGTTTCCAAACCTGCTGAGGACTAAAAGTGTTTGGATGTAGCTGACATGGATTTACAAAGGGGAGATCATGCCTCATCCACATAATAGCATTCTGTGGTCGAAAGACTGGCTTGGTGGAGGAGTGAAGAGTAATGCTTGCTGTTTATCTAGACTTTATCTAGGCGTTCAACACTGTTTTCGGTAACATCTTCATGGGCAATGTGGTGAAGTACAAGTTAGAGAAATCCCCAGTGAGGTGGATTGAAAACTGAACTGCTGGACCCAAGAGGTTGTGGTCCGCAACAAAAAGTCCACCTGGAGGCCAGTCAGTGGTAGTGTACTCAAGGGGAGGGGTAGGTAATGGGGCCAATGCAATTTATCTTCATTAATGATATAGGCATTGGGACAGAGCACGCATCTTCAGGAAGCTTACAGATGATACAAAACTGGGGGGGGTGATTGATGCACTGCAGGCACTCCTGGCCTACAGGAGCCCATGAAGTTCAACCAAAGGGATGGCCAAGTCTTGCACCTGGGAAGAATGACCCCATACACAACAGGCAGCTTTGCTTTCAGCTTAGGGATCCTTTCCCCTCAACTCAGCCCTAGTGAGGAGTGCTGGGTCCAGTGCTGCGCTCCCCAGTACAAGAGAGAGTTGGTCCTACTCGAGTAGGCCTGATGTAGGGCCATGACCATGATTAAGGGACTGAGCATCTGTCCTACAAAGAGGCTAGATTAGCTGGGACTGTGCAGCCTGGGGTAGAGAAGGCTCAGGGGGATCTTACCCATATAGAACCATAGTATCATTTAGGTTGGAGAAGACTGTTAAACCAGAGTCCAACTGTTAACCAAACAATACCAAGTCCACCATTAAACCATGTCCTGAAGCACCCTGTCAAATCATATATATACAAAATACCTGATGGGGGGGAGTAGGGAAGATGGAGCTGGTCTTTCCTCAGTGGTGTCCTATGTGACAGGACAAGAGGCAGTGGGTACAAGTTGGAACCCATGAAACTTGATCTGAACATAAGAAAATGCTTTTTCATTGTGGGGGTGGTTGAACATGGGAATGGGTTAGCCATGGAGGCAGTGGAGTCTCAGTCTGTGGAGAGAGTGAAAACCTGACTGCTTGTGGCCCTAAGCAACCTGCTGTCATTGATCCTGCTCTGAGCAGGGGTTTGGATCAGACAATCTCCAGAGGTCACTTCCCATGTCTGCTGTTCAGTGGTAGCTACCTGACCCGGCTGTGCCAGGGATGTATGCAGAATTGACTTTAAGTAGGAAAATCAGACATCAGGCTTACTCAGGGGGTATGGTAGCATCATTTGCTTAAGTACTCTTTCACCATTCCCTCTCACCACTTTTTTATGTCAGCACTAGCTCTTAAAATACTGTTGTGAGTTGGGTTTGGATGCTTCCCATACCTCTCCAATTGAGTCTAGTGCATGAATTGAAAGGAAAAGGCAGGAATGAGAGAGGGTGGGAGTGCTCTGTTTGGCAGTGCAGTTTTAGCTTGGCATTGGTCAACACAGAAAAACATCTGGAGTTCAGTCCCTAGTCATTGGATGCTTTGGGTAGCAGTGGAGTGTGTGTGGGAAGGGAGGAGGCAGGTTGCATTTCACTTGGGCAGAACATTGGAAGAGAAGAGAGGCGATTCTTGCAAGAGGAACATAGACTATTTAGCTGGGTATAAGAGGAGAAACCTATTATGCTCTCAGAAATGCTGCAAATACTGCATTAAAGACTTGTGTTTGGCAGAGAGATTTGTTACCTTGTGGGTGTGTTTTTTGTGTGTGTTCTGATGTAAAGGTGGTGGTAGCACAGGGGAAGAATGAGGGTTGAATTCTCCTGTTGGTAGTTGGGTATATTAATACTTTGAGAGCTTATTTTGATTCATGATTATTTTACCCGTAGTTTCCAAAAGGATGCTTGGATGCACTGAATGATTTATGTTGACTGTGGTGATTACATGGATATACCAGTAAGTTCATGCACTTGCTGTTGTGGCACAGTATAGCTTGATTTGCTTGTATTCACTATGTAGCTGGAAGTCCTCAGAGTAGGAGTGTGGGGGATGTTCTGTGGAAACCCTTTAAGAAAATTCTGCTCTTAACCTTCTGTAATACAGAATAATGAAATGGAGGAAGTTCACAGGGAAACTTGATAATTTTTCTCAATGGTGAATGGGTGAACAGTGGTTGACTATTTCTACCTGCTGCCCCTTTTAGGCCTCATGCCATGCCTGATTTGTTGACTTCTGCTGTATCGAAGTCAACAAGAAGAGGTTGATTCTCACAGGTGCAAATTGATTGAAAGGAATAATATTAATATAGATTTCTGCTTCCTGCTGCTTTTTTGCTTTCACAAAGCTAGCAAGGACAAAACAGAGTTCTTTGTGTGTGGTGGTGGTGGGGGGTTCTGACAGGAGACTTACAAACTAGTACCTGGGAGGTGTGGGTGTCTGTAAAGCCATTTTTTTCATTTGTCTGTTAACTTTTGCCTGACATGTTAACTTTTTTGTCCTGGGGAGTAATGAAAGCAGGGGCTTCAGGGTGTGCTTCTAGGGGGTCCTTACATTCTTGTGAAGTGTGGGTTTATTTTGTAGTAGTTGAAGGAAAAGGACCAGTTTAGGGAACTATTGTCATTCTGAACTCTTAGTTATTAAGCCAGTGATATTTCTGTGGAAAATGCTCTGGATAGCCTGTTTCAAACACTAGCACGCTCATTTTCCATGCGGGCAGATGCTTTCAACCAGGACAAAAGGAGTAGTTTTTCTTAAGTTTTCAAGTTAAGAAAAGATTTAGTTGTCAACTCCTGCATGGCAATGATAACCAGTTATCTGCAAATTATTATGTACTGCTCTATACTGTCATGTCTGGGGAAGAGGAAGAGCTCACAGGATGAGGCTGTTGGCTGTCTATAAACTCTGGTAACTTTTGTCTCTTTTTTATTATTTTTCCTTTTGTTTTAGTGCCTAAAGGAAATACAGGACATGTAAAATGCAGGCACTGGAGCCTGAAGTTTCTCCTCAGCTCTGGATTTTAAAACTTATGAACATTTTGCTCACTAATCATTTCTGCAGCACACCCCTAATTCTGGAGGTTTTTCATGATTAAGATCAAGATACAATATTGGCATTGGAAAAACGCTTCAGATGTGCAAGGGTTCCTCTCATTCATGGCATACCTGTAAGCCTGATTACTGTGTTCCCAGTAAGTGGTGGTGGAGGGAGGTACTGTGAGTGGCTGACTTGGTTGTGGTGTGGTCCTCACCTGGCTAGAAATTAATATCTCTTCTCAGGTGTTACCTTCATCACTTGTACCTGACACCCTCCCACTTTGTCTCTGTATATTTCCTCTTCATGTGAGGTTTTTGAAGAATTGGAGTTGACAGGTAGAGTGTCCATGTGTGAGAATTTCAGACTTGCACAACACAATGACTTAACATTGAAATAATTAACTTACACAGCTCTGAACTGAAACAATATGCCAGTCATTCAGGTTACTATTTACTATTAGCATATTCTGCATTTTAGCTCCTAATGTACACTAACTTTTAATGTATTCTTAATGAAGCAGCTAATTTGTGTGGGGGTTTTTTCTTCATTTTTCTCTATTGAAAATGTAGTTACTGGGGGAGGGGAATACATCAGAGATGCAGAAGCCTATACAAGTGCTTTGTGTCCTATTGTTTTGGTTATGCTTGCTTGCTAGAGGAAATAATTCAAAATCAGGGTAAGAAAAATTTGAAGTTGGAAGTGGGGTGAATATTTTCAAATGAGAGCTAATCTGTTCCCATAGCTTACTAAGATTTTGTCAATCCTCTGGTATGAGGAGGTCTTAAACCAGAATATTTTTAGAGATAGTCTGGCTCAATAGCAGAGCTCAGTGCTGGAATATCTGGGTGAAACTAGCCAGTGTTATGCATGAGGCCAGACTGGATGCTTACAGTAACTCTGGACTTTGAGCTGTGTTTATGTTCACAAATCACTGTCAAATAATGACTTCTACCCTGCTAAAGTTTCAGAGGAACATCTGCAACTGCTGCAAATCATCTTTGTCTGCTGGGATGCTTAACTGGGCATTAAATTTCTTGAAAAATAATTATCTTTCAAATCTTACACACAGTGGTTTTGTTTCTGTTCTCTAGAGTTGAACCTCTGGGCCTTTTCATTCCTTCTGACAAATAACTATCAAATATCTGTAACAGTATTTCATGCTTGGACAACAGAGTTTGTTTCCTTTGTTCCTGAATACCAAAAAAAAAAAAATAATTAATGACTACTTGAGTTAATATTTTGGTGTAGACTCAAAGGTGTTCATACTGTTCTAATAACCCTTGTCCTTTTTGATTATCAATGCTTGATATAGCATATCTGACTTTGGAGTGAGGTGGTGGTAAGTGGATTTTGGGGAGACATCCTGAGACTGCTAGAACTTCTGGATGCCTTGAAGCAACCACTGATGCCTCAAACACTTTTAAAAAGGAGCCTCCAACTTTGGAGAATTAATTAGCCCTCCAAGGCAAATCTTGTGTGGTGTAACCAAAAGGAGACCTGATGAAAGAGTATGATGTTGTTCTAATTTCCTAAAGTTAATCGCATAATAGGAAGAACTCAATCAAACTTGTGCTTGGCTGCTTAGCAAAGAAATCTGCTGAATGATGAGCTGCTTGTGAGGGATTAGTATGTTCATGGAGCAGAAAAAAATCAGTGATGATTTGTCCTGCAGTCTCTGCCAAGATGCACCTAGCAGGAATCTGTGAAGCTGTTGAAAGCAGATAGGCTAAATGTGGTATGAGCACTAAAGTTCTTCCAGAGTCTGTTCTCTATCTTACTACTTCAATATCTTGCAGGAGCTGCAGAAGTGAAGTGGTCTGGGGGTTAGTTGCATACTACTTCAGTTTGGGTTTCATGCTGATTCGCTGGCCTGGAAGGGTATGCTATGAATTATTAAACTGAGTTCTTGTTTAGTGGTGTTGTGGTGGTGACATAAGAAATAAGTAAGGGAAGGAAATGAGCATGGGTTTTGTAGAAGATAGGGGATAAGGTGAAGGAGTGGGGCAAGGAAGCAAATGCCAAGCAAAAAGAGGGGGGGAATCACATGTCTGAAATGACAAAAATGCTTTGAATGTACTGGCTATGGAGCAGCTGTTCTCATCCTCCCCAAAAAGAGTGTTGATGCATGCCAGAAGCTGTGAGTTTAAAGTGAGCAGTGCAAAGTTCCCTTCCCAGTGCAAATCTGCAGAGACTGGAACTAGTTTAAGAACTGTGGCTCTAAGGCCCTGTTTCTTTTATGCTTTTGTCCAAAAACATATTGGCTTGATTGTTGGCCCACTTACTACTGCTGTAACCATTGTCACTGGGCAGATTGTGTACTCTGAGCCTTAATTATTGCCTGTGTCATGGTGGTAGCTGACTGATGCTGGATAGGAAGTATAAAAACTTCCTGGTACAAATGATGCAGATTTTGACAGGAGAGTAGGGAACGGAAAAAGCTTCATAGTGGTAGTGAACTGTGTGTGGGGTGTTTCATTAATGTAAAAATCATCAATGGTGCTACTGACTGGGAGATCCAGCAGTCAAATCACTTACTGTTGTCCAGCAGTGCTTATTTTTCATTTCCCCATAATTTGCAACATGAGGAGTTAATGAGTATGATGTAGAAGGTGAAAAATAAATACTTGTCTTGGAACACGCATTTAAGATCAGATAGTATGAGTGGTAAGAAGCAGGGCTTTTCTGCTTTTAATTAATATCCTTGGCAAGATATTGGGGAATTGGCTTGCTCTGACTTTGTGTAGAGGAAAACTAAAGCAAATGCTTTATCTGTTATTTCACTCTGGTTAAAACAGAGGGATAATAAAATCTAGGCTTTATAGATTTCAAGTAATAAAGTTTTCAGTGTAGTCTACTGTGGAGTTGTGTAGAGATGATAGATGAGCCAAACTTTGATTTACTTGGTATAGATTTTTTGTTTGTTTGAAGCTTGTACAAATCAGTAACATCCTAGAAACTACTGCTGATTATGTTTGCAGGCTATGCTTCCTAGTTTCCAAGGTATATGCATTTGGGGGTAGGGAGTAAAACAAAATAATTACTGTAGGAGTAACTGTTTAATAGATCAGGGCAGGGGAACAATATGTCAGTGCTGAAGTATTTGGTTATAAACTGTGCCTCCATAATGTGGCTCTGCCAGATGACTTCTGATAGAGACTCTAAATCGTGCTTACATTATTGACATATTGCATGACCGTATTGGCTTAGTTTTGTGCTTCTGAAGCAAAAACTGTGATACTTGCCCTACTGGGACAGCCTGTAGATTAATATTGTGTAGGTCTCTCACTGACATGTTTACTGATATGGTAGTCCAGTTTTGTTCCTGTTCTGGTAGGTGCAGCTTTACCAGCATCCTCTACTAACTTGCCTCATCAATCCCAAAATCAGTGGACAAAACTTGCAACTTGTTTTTGGGACACTTATTTGAATGGTGCATCTCAAACTGTTGTAACGAAGATAATTTTAAAAAAAACTCACAAAACTAATGTGTATAGCAAACTTGAGACTTCCGAAATCAGCATATTCTGACTGAAGAAATACCTCTATGGACAAAATCATCAGCTTGCTTCTGAAGATAAGTACTGGAGTAAGTTCTTTAGTTACTTCCAAGTGAATTTGTGTGCTCTTCTGAGTGAGGGGTCTCTGCCATGGCATCATGAAGACTTCAGCTGGGGGCTTGCTCTGTCCTGGATGTTAGAAAAAGGGTGTTTGTATAGGGCAGAGTGGGTAGGGTAGCTTGCCCTTTCTGGTTTTCAATGCTTTTGAAAGAATGTTGAGCCATAAGACAGGAAAACTACTAAGTTCCTTGTCAGTGCTGTGGTTTCTTTTGGGGGTCATTGTTTGTGTATTTTTAAGTGTTTTAAAAAATAATTACATGAGTAAGGACTTGGCTGGATTGTGATACAGTAGGTGACCAATAGTAGCCGTAATAAAAGTACTTTTATTACATCTGTAAATGCTTTTGCTCAGGGATAAAGGCCGATTTAAAAGAAAATGGGATCCCCGTGCACTGAGGAATATTTCTGGGGATGGAGGCTGCGGGGGGAGAAGGTACATGTTCAGATGGAACTCAAAGAAAAAGTGCTCCAAGGTGTCAGCAAAAACTGTTCAGCCTTTTTAAAAAAAAAAAAGGTAGAACTGATTTGAGTGGAAAATCCTTACTGATTATTTTTTTTCTTAATCTCACAGCTGATTGCAATGCTGTTCTTAAAGCTCTACAGCCCATTTTTCAGGAGCAGGGAATGACAGAAACAGTTCATAACTGGGAAGACCATGGTTATTTAGCAACCTACATCAAACAAAATGGCAGGTGAGTGGATTTTCTTTGCCTTTCTATAGACTATGTCCCCTCTGTCCTCCATTACAAATACTGATTTCTCCCTGTATTGAATCTCCTTCTGGGGATTCAGGCAGGGCAAACTGTTCTTTTACCAGCCTTGTGTATGAAATGATTAAAATAAAGCAGAATACTGTGGATAATCTTGTCTATGTCATCTTGCAGTCTGGATATCAGAACAGTTGAATTGGTCAGTCTGGGCTCTATTGATGCAGTAACACTGTATGTGTTCTTGGTCTTAGGGCCAGTCCTTCCAGCTGCAGGATAGTTCAAGTCAGTATTTGTAATTCTTCTGACAACTGACTATGTCTAAATGTTCAAGTCTAACCTTAGCATGTGAATGATAAACTTCCTGATTCTGTCTTGTTGTGTGTGCTTTTAAACACTATTACACACTTGAATTTCTCAAGCAGCTACTGAAGTAACTAAGAGCATGACAACAGGTTGGTGTCACTAGTGACACTCACATAAGCAGAACCGACTGGGATAAACTAGTAAGCAAAACCACATTCTCTTGATTTCCTGAAGCTCCTTTATGGTGTCAGGGTTAGTTAATTACTGTATACATTTATCTGGCCTATCTATTAATAATGACTTCATTTTTTCTAGTTATTCAGTTGTTTGTTCTTGACATTCATCGTGGCAGTTGCTGCTCTTGTTCTTTTGGAAATCTCTAGTTCGGTGTTCTTTGGGACTGGACTTATTTAGCTTAAGCTTTAGTGTGTTGGCTCTCTGCTCCTGGGTGTCCTGTTAAGCAGCTCAGCTCAGTTAGCCACACTCCTAACATCAGAATTACCTAAAGATTTTTAAGTTTTATCCATTCCTGTTCTTTCATTGCAGAGAGGGAGAACTGATTAATCTAGTAGGAAAATCAGATCCTAGGTGAATGTGTTGCCTGCTGGAATTTGTCTGTTTACTGTGTGTTTATGTACTGAACATACATAGAGCTGTACATACATACAAGTATCTATAGAAAGTGGTGTAGACAAATTACACTGGTAAACTTGAGGCCTGATTTAAGGTATCAAGTAAACTGGTGTGAGTCTAGTCCTGTGTCCAGGGATAGTTCACAGTATTCTTACTGCTGTGGGAAGAGGAAGATGGGGAGGTGGGCCTAGTGGCCTTCCTGCAGGGAAAGAAGGGAGGATCTGTTATGTTGCGTCTTGGTTCTAGATACTTCTTGCCACTGCTTACTGTGTTAAGTAAAAGAGCTGGGGACCAAGGGCAATCACTCAGACATACTGCTGCAGACTGCCAGCTTGCTTCCAGGATTTCTTCTTCAGGGCTACACCAACAGTTTGTCAGCTGGCAGTGTCCTGGGTTGGCTTGTTCCAGAGACCTTGCCCAAAAGGCAGTGTCAGTGAGGCTGCGCAGTTTGGGCTGCCTCTGCTGTGACACAGTTGTATCAAGTAGCCTTACTTCTCTTACATAGGGCCCTCCTGCCATGCTTCAGGGTGTGCAGTGCATATGGTCACCTTGATGTAAAATACTCTCCTGGTGACTGCAGTAGAGCCCTTGTGTCACTTCAAATGCTTTGATATGGCAGTTGGTGGGTTGAGGGAGAAACTCAGTCTTGGGGCCACAGGAATACCATGTGGGCCACAGGGAGAGCTGGGGCTGAACAATGTAAGCATGGATGTGGCCTACCTGTTCTTAGGGGAGTTCAGCATCTTGAACCCTCCAGGGTTCAACCTGTTCAGTCAAATATTGGTTCTCATCTGTTTAATAGCATCATATGCTAGACATCTCTTAAACTAGTGCTGTTCATCTTTTCAACTGACAGTGAGAAATATGAAAGAATATTGAGTTTCAGGAAAAAATGTGGACTTAAAGATGCTCTAAATACTGAGGTGTCCACATAAGACATGAGTGGGCTTTCTACTACTGCAGCACTGTTTTTGCCTTTCCTGATTTACATAGGTTGATTGACTTGCTCTATCATTCTCCATTTGACATGTTTTTTGTAGCAGTCAGATGTAGAAAACTCCCCTTTTCCCTGTAAATATACAGGTGCTGCAACCTTGCCTTTCCTTGTACCCACTGTGTGTACTGCACTTCACTGTATCACTAATCCAACCATGAATGGGCTCCCCAGCAGGAATGTGGTTAGCTGTCAAAATTTTTAGTTGGGCTTAGTTTTAACATCAAATTACTGTTGTCAGCTTAATATTAAATTACATACAAATGTTGTCAGTTCAGAATTCTAAGACTCTTAACCCTTATGAAATAAGTTCTCAAAGTTCTGGTATAATACACATCTGGAAATAGTTGAGCTTCTAAGAGGAGCTATCCAGGAGAGCATCCTAAGCATAATAAGGAATTGCAGTTTGTGATGTAGCCTCAAAACTGAAGAATGAAGAACAAGAGTGCATGGAAGAGCTGAATATTAAGACGAGATTGTTCACTTTGCAAGTGGCTACTTTTTTCTGGTGCAGTGCTAAATGTCAACCAATAAACAATGGTTATTACTTTCTTTTGGTATATTCATTGCTGTCTGAACTGCAGAGCATACTGGATTTATTTCCCCTGGAAATTACTCACTTTGCTAGTCAACTTACTGTCTGTAGTGGTGTGAGTTAAAGTACTCCCCTGTGCTTAGCCAGCTCCATTTAAAAAAATGCTGAGTTGGGGTACAGTAGCATGTGCAGGAGAACTTTCTGTGAATTTTAGGATCTCAGCAGTTTTGTTTTCTTGAGTTTTCAGATCACTTAGAGACTGCATATAGTTTTTTTTTTTTGAAGGCAGCCTTAAACAGCGTATTTCTATTAATGTCAGTGGATGAAGCTTGAGTCAACTGAACCAAATAAGTTTGAGCCCTTAAAAACCAATACAGGGGACAGTTTAAAAAAAAAACAACAACAAAAAAAAACAAAACAAACAAACAAAAAAAAACCCAAAACCCACAAACCAAAAGCAAGCATTTCATGAGTGGTAAGAATGAACTGGTGAACACAGAGGATTAGATATTAACTAAATAGACTTTATTTTAATACTAGCAATTTTATGTCTGCATTATATTTTAGTTCTCTAATATACTTTTTTATTAGCATAAAAATCTTAATCTGACAGCACTAGGGAGAAGTTAGCCAGGGCATGCAGACTTTTCTTCTTCTGGAAATGCAGTAGGTCATAGTAAAAAGCAGGGAACAACTTGTGATGTAGGTATGTCATGAGCAGATGACTGGGTGTTACTGGGTACAGAAGTTCCCCAGGAGGAAAGATGAATGAGTTAGTGCTGTATGTGAGTGGGGGTTTTGTGAGTATGCGTATACAAACACTTTTTTTTATCCAGCCAAAGGTGAGTGAGCCATTGCAAGACAAAGATGTGCAGCTGATGTAACAAGCTGGCTACTAATCCCAGGAAAAAATGTTTGAGATGAGATAGTGATATGTTGCTAAACAGTGTCTGCAATCCAAAGTCTGCAGAGATAACAACTGCCCCCACCCCTCTGTAGCCCGCAGGGTGTCCCGTGTTACAGATTGTTGAATTGTGGGCACTGCTGTTGACAAAACCGTCTCTGACAAAGACACTGTGTGAACAGCCCCGCGGAGGGCTGTGGTTGTTAAACGAATTGGAGCTGATTTGGGGATTAAGCCGTGCTTTCCTGTTGTCATTACCAATGCAACAGATCCCCCTTCTCCTTTGTCTGAAGTTAAGCAAGCAAAAGTCACATGTAGCAACTCTACCTGGTCCATTTACTTTGTGATTGACTCTGACAAAGGACCTAATTGAGGGAAGTTCAGCCAAAAACATTTACTAATGGGGTTGTCAACACAAGGCTCTAGTGCTGGGCAGGAAATGGCTCACTTGAGCCACTCAAGTCCCTGCCTGTAATGGTGGGGATGGATACGCTTCTCTCTGCTTTGCCAGCCCCCTTGCCCAAATGCTGAATGGGGGAACAGTAGCACATGCAGGAGAGGAGCTGTCTTCTGAGTTTTGGGGCCTCAGCAGTCTTGTTTTCCAGGGCTGTGTGTTTTCAGCTCACTCCCAGTATGTTTTTCAGGGTCACCTTAAGCAGCATGCTTTTGTTGAAGTGTCACTTACTCTAGCTTAGACTGGGTGGTTTAAATGTTAGGAATGTGAAATCTTTATCTCATTTAATGTACAGAGGTATAGTGCCCAGTGTATCTCAACAGATTAAAAAAAGTTCTTAAATCTTGGATAAGGAGAAAATCATTAAAGCTAATCTTTGGACATTGTCTTCTCAACTAATACTGTATTTTGATAGCATCACTGCTTGTGATGTGCTTCTTTTGCATTCTGTGTACAGCTACTGGGGTTTTTCTTGACTGTTGTGCATCCATGTTCCTCCTTTTGTCATTTTCCATGTCAAAGGTCTTTAAAAACCCACAAAACCTGAAACTTAGAGTCACTGTTTCTACAAGAGACTGTCTTCTAGAAAAGCTTTGACCTCCCTTATACACACATCCATTTTTAGTTCTGTCTGAATTCTTGTTTAAAGAAATGTAATCCTACTGGCATTTGATGTCACTGTTCACAACAGTGCAAGATTTACCCAGCTGAAGTTGGTTTATATGTCACTGAAGTGATGATGATGAATGTTAACACCATGAAGGGAGGGGTGAGTGTTTTTACTTTTCTATGTGTTGTGGTTTAACCCCAGCCAGAAGCTAGGACCATGTAGCCTCTTGCTCCCCCACCCCAGGGTAGGGAGAAAAAGAGGGGAAAGGGGAAGCAGGGTTTGTAGGTACCTGTCTGTCTATCCAGTTTTATTCCCTGGGCATGGTGGTGGAGGGAATCCTTTCTCAGATACATGGGACTGTAATTGTTTCTTACTTCTCAGTATGAGTAACTAATGTAGGATACACATTTTGGCTTAGAATGTGTTGATGTCCCTACTTCTGGTTCTTTTTAAATAAACAGGATGCTCATCCAAAACATATCTCGGTTTCAGTTACTTTTTTATTTGTTCAGTAGGGATTTATTTCTTAACACCTGATATTCCCTGTTGTTCAGGTGGCAAAATGAATCACTCAAGATGAAGCACTCAATAGAATTGTTTCTGTAGCTGAGACTCATTTGCATGCAAGTGTAAAAAGCTTGAGTACTGCCCTAAAAGACATGGCGCTTATGCAGGTGCAGCAACAAGTGGGTCTTTGTTACAGTGGGGGCCAGTTTTCATGTGCAGATTTTGTTTCCTAATGAAAAGGAGAGGGTCGCTCCTTACTCAGCCTTTTTCTCACTGCTTTTATGAAAGTGCATGTAAGCACACACCAAAGGTGTGGCAGGTGTTTTATTTTGAAAACAGGAATTAAATTTTTCAGTAAGACAAGATGCAGGAGAGGAGACTTTTGAAGAAAACTTCATTTTTCACAGTTTTTCCCCTCATTTGGATTGTAAAGTAATGTTTCCTCCACTTTCATAAGTAGAAAATTGAAACTGTATTATTGTAGTTCTTAAAGCCCTCCCCCAAATATTTTAAGAGCTGCTGTTGGAAACCTGTGTTCACATGCATTCTGCCAAGCAGACAAGTGTAAAATAACAAAAGCCAGCATAGCCATTGCTCTCTACTGGTTGAAGCTAGTAAGTTCTTTGTGGGTTCAGCCTTGGCCTGCTGCTGTTGCCTTAATGCTACTAGTCTGGTCGCCTCACTGAATGTATACTTGTACTGTTTTCTGTGTGTTTAAATCTTTGCAGGTGTTTTAGCTATTTTGGGTGTTAATTTCCAACCAAGTGACTTAACCAAGGTATAACCAGCCTGTATCAGCTTCTTCGAGAATTTTTAATTCAAGCTTTAATACCATAAACTAACTCTCTGAGATTATCAGCCAGACACTCAGAACTTGAATTTTTGCCCCACTACACTGCTCCAGCTTGGTGCCTGCTGTTCAGCTCTCTCCCTCCCACAGGTGTTAGGACCCTGCTATTCCAGTAGAGGTAACAATTTGATGAAATGAATGATGGTTCTGCAGTGTTACTGTCTCTGTATTCTAATGCTATTGTATCATTTATAAGTGTGCAGTTGTATGGTTGTGCTTTTCAGACCAGCTCTCCTCTCTGCCTGTCCCTGCCTCTCACCCCCAAAAAAAAGACCTCAAAGCAAAGGCAGTAATGTCACATACTAAAACAATTCATGCAGTCACAGGGGAAGTGAAGACAATGTAAGCTGTCAAATCTTGACAGCTATGTGATTCTTGTAGGAGAGGAATTTAAAAGGGAACTCAAGTCATGGGACAATCAATCTGTTGCTTATTTGTGTAAATAGCAACCCCTGGAATATGGGAATAAACTGATAAGTTTTCTAACAGTACAAGTATTTTTGGCACTGTGCCAGATTACAGAGAGCTTAACAACAGTGCTGTCTCACGAACTGCAAATACTCATTTCTGTCTGTAGTGCTGCAGCTCTGAGGGCCTGGAGCAGGTCTAATGACCACCAAAAGTGTCCCTTTTCACTGTGTATAGTAGTGTCGAAAACCTGCTAGAGTGATCAGTGCTTCCATCTAGCGAGCTCTGCTCTTTTGTCTTTCTCTCCTTAAAATAAATAAATAAATAAATCTCCTGGAGTCTTGCTGTTTGTTCTTACACTTATGCCTGACTATTTTTTTTTCCTCTTGTGTTAGGCACATTACAAAAGGAACCTTTGCTGACATGAAAATCATATAAACAGAATCCTGGTGGGCTTTTCTCCAGAGCTGTCCTTTGCAGTAGCTGTTCCCCCTATGCTAAGTACCAAGAGACTCTAGGAGAAGCATGCAACTAATTTGAGTCCTTTTGGTTCAAGGTCACAGAAAGAAGTGTTTAAAAACTCTGAAGCCCTGTAGGGGAGAAGTGCATGTGTCCTGCCCTCTTTTTTTTTTTTAATTGTTTAATGATCCTACTTGTGTCTTAGTGGTACTGATGGGAACATCAACTCAAGCTGTAAGATGTTGCAGTTGCTATACAAAGTATGAAATGGCCCGTATATCAGAAGTAGTGAACTGTGGCAGTCACCAGTGAGTGGGGCGCAGCATCCTCAAACATGCAAGTAAAGTGTTTACTTGCCGAAGTTCAGAATGGCTTCCTCTGCTTTGCTTTGGTTTTGGCAGGAATACAGTAGAATGGGTTTGCTGCTTTTCCCTAAACGCTTTCTTGTATAGCTTGTATGGGAGAAATAAAAAGCTACCATAGAAATATCTGAATACTGAAAATACTCGTTCTTCTAATTAGCTCATAAACCTGGTCTCTTAAGTGGTAGCGTTCTACCTAGTAGTAAAAAAGAAAAAAGCATCTTTGTTTACTCCTTGACTATTTTCTGTTCATCCTTTCATCAGGGTAAAATAGTGTGGTTTATTTTATTCGTTGCCCCCACACCAGGAAATTACTCCTGCATATATTAAGGCTATTCTGTAGTTTTGCTTAATGGCCATTGGGAGTACAGCCGTTTTCTGGTCCTTAATCAAAAACACTTGTCGGGAGGACACCTAGTGGACAATCGCTGAGATGTAGGGTGTGTCACTGAAAATTGTGATGATCTGCAGGTACTTGGGAGGGGGAAACACAGTGGGTGTGTGCATATTGTATAGAAATGTCTTTCCTTCTGAAGGCGAGACTTGTGGGTAAAGGCTTCAGGAAAGCCCGAGACTTCTCAGGCTCTTCTTTTGAAGAGAAGTGGGTGATGCTGATTTCTCTGTCAACTGTAAACGCATCACAGCTACACATCACTGCCACCCCGCACCAGCAAGGGTGCTTTTATTCTTTAATAACTTCAGTCAGTTTCATCATGTGATCATTTTACAGTTAACAAAAAATCCGATCTTCAGATAACACTTACAGAATATTCAGGATTTTCTCTCTGGCTGCAGTTAAGGGTGTTTGCTGGCCAAAGTTCCCACCACCACCAGCGAGGTGGTGTTTGTATTGAGGCTGACAAAGGATTGAGGAAAGTATTGAGGAAAGGTGCTCTGGAAGGGACAAAAAAAAGTGGGAGTGGTGGGAAGATGGGAGGTCACCTAAACTTCTTGTCTCAACAGTTTGTTTGTGTTTTGCCTTTGAGGCTGAGTGGGGTGGTAAGAGCAGACAAAGAAAGGGACATTCGGAGAACTCTACACAGCTTTACCTGGGGTTTCTCTGTGTTCTACTGATTAATTTTCATCCCTGAATACCCTTCTTTCTTCTGCTGTTCCTGTTCTCATCCCTTCCTCTGCCCTCTTTAACTGTATGCTTCCCTTCCTTTACGTAATCCCCTTGTAGTCTTGTTTCTTTTGTCTTCTCCCCAGTAGGGAAATGGTATTGCCTCTGCTACTCTGTTTTTATTTTCTTGTGTCCTTCCCACTAAGCCTTATCTTTTGCTTTGTTTATTGCAAGGTCTTGAGGGTCCTCTATTTGTCCACCCAACACTTAGCATGGTGAAGCCTTGTTCTTTGGTCTTTAAGTGCTCCTGTAATAAATACAATACACAAAAATCCTACTGTACATCTTGCATGTGTATTCATCAATGAGAGTTTGCTGCCATAGTTCTTTGCCAGTCAAAGCTGTGGTTTGCTCCAGGGCACTTAATGTTTCTCAGTTACAAATTTTTATTCAGCTTTGAATGTGAACACTGTCTCTGTGAATAGTTGCTATAGTTTAAAAAAGAAATAACAAACAAAAACCCAAACCCCCAAACAAACCAAGAAGTGAGGAGGGAGATACAGGGGAAGGAAAGTGTCCAGTTGTTTTCTTGAAGCTTGATTTCAATTAAAAAACAAAGCCAAATGAAACCAACACAGCACACCTGTTCAGGCAGGTCTTATACTGCCTACTAGTCTCAGCTCTTTAAATATTTTCCCCTCAGACCATAGTTGTTCTGCTTTATACACCCTGCTTCACTGCCTTGCTGCCTGCTGTTTTTTAGTTATGGTAGTAACTGGCATACTCCTGCTGATTAGTGACTTGCAGAGGAAGACCGGAGCTGGCACTGCCAACAGTTACAGACAGCTGGAAAAAAAACACGCATTCCAAATTTAATATAACTCGCTTCACACTTTCTTTCCTCGCTCACTCTGATTTTTTGATAATAAAATCATCATCACTGTCTCTTTCATTTTTTTTTGTAGTTTTGCCAATTTGAGAATTCACCCTCATGGATTAGTGTTGGTGGATCTGCACAGCTACAATGATCATACAAAAGGAAGAGAGGAAGTTGATCAGGTATGAATGATGCTTATCAAACTGCATGGAGAGCTCCTTTTCTTCAGGTCTATCAAAGTATATCTTGGTAAAAGATTTTTAAATATCAAAGTTTAAACCTGAATGCTTACAGATGAGGAGTAGTAACACCTATTGTAGTTGCATACACATATGAGTGCGCATGTGCACACGTGCGTTCTCTTTTGCATGTCTTGGCCCTTGTGTTCTTTGTAAAAGTTGCAAAGACATAGTGACGTATGCTTAGATGTAGTGATGTACACCTTAGGACAACAATAGCAGCCTTAGTTAGGGCTCAGGTCTCTTCAGGTACCTGGGGCAGCGAGGGAGAAATGATGCTCAACCTGCAACTTGCTGTATTACTGTATGACTTTTTTTCTTTCTTTAATCTGAAAGATGGGAAGCCTCTATACTCAAATTTCTTCCCCACAGAGAAAAATAATTTCATCTTCCCTGATAGGAAAGCTCCAGAAATTGGATATTGCAGGGGAATAGGCCACCACTTTGGGAATGAAACCTTACAGCGTTCTCGTGTTTCCTCTTTGGCTGTACCTGAAGGGTTTGACTATGTTATCCTGGAGGACAGCTAAATGCAGTGATGACAGCTGCTACAATATGCACATTCTTGCTAGTAACGAGGCTAAGGTGACCAGCTAATTATTTGTAGGCTTCTAATGTTACATTTCAAAGCCTTTCAGTGCAGGTGCTGCTTTTTGTTGCCTTCCAAGTAGCCTAATTTTTTACATTAAGTGATCACCTATAAATTCCACCTCTTTTGTTTGCTTTTCTCTTAGCTTCTAAACAAAGTGGAAGAAAGAATGAAAGAATTGTTTCATGGTAATATAAAAAGGGTGAAACGGTAAGTTCTTATATCTGCTTCTTTAAGTGGCTTGTCAGCGTAGTTGCTAAAGATAATAAGCAAATTATGCTTTGCTGTACTGAGGTGAATAGCCTGGAGTGTGAATTTATTCGTATGTTTTTTTCCCCACTATTTTAGAATTGGTTTTTTTTTTTTTTTGGAATTGAAGATACCGTGAGGTTTGTCATTTTGTTAAGTGTCATCTTCAGTTTTGTTACCTTGCGTAAGGATTATTTCTTTAATTTGCTGCAATGGTTGCATGAAATAGTGGGAGAAAATGCAACCAGGAAACAACAGCAGACTGCTGTGGAAGGGCTGGGAACCAAGGGTGGCAGTGGAATAGGCCAGGGCATGAACCATACCCTCTGGGCCACATCCCACTGCTCGTGGACAAGGTCTGCAGGGCTGGTCATGGTGACCAGGGTCAGCCCCAGCCCTATGACTGCCAGACTGGGCTGTGGTACTGAGGCAGCTCTGAGACCAAGCTGGGTGTCAAGGATCAGCAAAAGACTTGGGCATGCGTGGGCAGAGCTGCAGTGTAGCTTGGGCAGGGACCAGGGGCGAGGGCTGGAGCTGAAATGAAGCTTGAGCCCATGGAGGAGGCTTTGCCCCATCAAGGTTTCCTGCAGCTCTTTCTCTCGCAGCTCTGCCCCTTCTGTGCCTTACGGTGCTGGCCTTGGGCATGTGTGGCAAAAACCCCAGGGAACCCATGTGCTTGAGGACCTGCCAAGAAGACAGAAATGTTTTGTAGCAATTTTTTTTGTATATAACTGACAACTGAAGGAGGGAGGCTTTGCAAGCCTTGTGTCATTTTGGTTTACTTAAATACAAGGTTATCTATTAAACTATAGGGGTGCTCATTGTGGTTCGTTGCCTGCTGCTGAAACAGCACGCATGCTGAAGTTCCCCAGGGGTTTGGGAAGACATATCTCATGTCTTACTGGTGGCTATCTGGCAGTAACTGGTATCTTGAAGCCAGCGACCATTTACTGCAGACATGCACTTGTTAGAAGGTGCAGTGGGTCCTTTGAAGAACATAGCCAGAAGTGGAAATGGTTTAAGAAAAGTAAAAAGCAGTGTAAAATCAACAAGATCTAGTAAAGCCAAGGAACAAACTACAAAGTGGGAAAACAGCTAAGCAGTAGAATAGCAGAAAGTAGTCTGAAGGCTGTACAAGACCACAAGTAAAGTGGTAGTGATTTGAAAAGTGACATTATACCTTGAATATTATTTTTTTGCATTTAACAGTTGTATGTAAAACACAGAGATGTATTTATCCTGCTTTACTTTGTCCTGGTAAAGCCTCACCGGGTGCACAGTGTGCAAATGCAGATAAATCTTCTGTATGTGTACATGGGGGAGAAGCTCTCTCTTTGAGGATATTTTAATAAAGAAATATGATATTGGGAGTTTCTGGAATCCTGATGGTAGGAACTTGTTAAAAATGGGTCAGGAAAAAGTCTGCTTGAAGTGATCTAGATTAATTTGGTTACCTTCGTATAGGAAGATGAATGACCTAGACCAGTGGATCTGGCATGGATCTTGTCACACACTCCTCTTTTTTTTTTTTTTTTTTTTTAAATTTGCTTTGCATCCTTTTGGTGTTAGCTTCACACATGCAGCTCCACTAGAATTAATGCTGTTGAAAGTTGTTCCTGCCTTTTTTTTTCCTTGAGATAGTGAATGGAGACTCTTCCTCTCACCATGTGCTGCCATCTTGCGGCTCACTGAGGGTAGAAAGTATTTCTGAAATGTTTATTGAGAATCACTAGAGCGTTTAGAAGCAGTTTGTCTATGTCCGGTCTTCTGCTACACCCTCCTGGAAAAAAAAAAACAAAAACCAAAACCAACTTAACTCTATGAAGTGTGTGGGGAAATCTGATGGAACTCTGTCTGCACATTTTTCTTAAAATGGAAAGCAATAATTTTGGTCATTCACTGCCATTTTGAATATAGTTTGTCTTTACAGGTGAAATACTGATTTGAACCAAGATACTTCTATATGGAATTAAAAAAAAACAAAACCCAAAACAATCTGTGCACATGCTTGAATCAGTTTTTAACATTAATGCAAACTGTCAGCTGATATCAAGGACTGTGCTTATACACTGCAGGGTGACCTGGCTCAGTTTGAAACACTGTAATAGTTCAGGTTTTTGTTTGTTTATTTTTAAAATGTCTCTCAGTACAACTTTAGAAGGGTGTGATCCACTAATCTCAAAGAAATGGCATTTTTAGCTGAGCTGAAGGTGGGAAGAGGTTTAGTCATGCTTTTTTGTATGGCTTCTGCTTTTGTATTGTATGCATTTCTAGTCATGAGCTGATTCTTCTGCAGAGGCTGGTGTGTTATGTAAATCCCTTCTCTTAGGATAGAGATGGATCCACACGCATATTATAAAGTTGTCATAAAGAAGAACCATTTATTTCATCTGTGCTGTAGCAACTTATGTATTTTTTAACATATGGCTGATAGGTTTCTTATCTGTTAAGTGTTAAATCTTCTAAGTTTTCTTAGATCCCTCTTGTAAATATTATTTGTTTATTGTGGTGAATCCACAGGGTGTTTACATTCTCAAATGCTTAGTAATCTTTTTTTGTTATTATTTCTTTGTAGATTACCAGCCATTTTGAGAGGGGGTGTCATTGATAGATACTGGCCCACAGCGGATGGGCGCCTTGTGGAGTATGACATAGATGAAGTCGTTTATGATGAAGATTCACCTTTTCAGAATATTAAAATTCTGCATTCAAAACAGTTTGGGAATATTCTTATCCTCAGTGGGGATGTTAGTAAGTATCAACTCATTTGAGGGTCTTAGGCGTGAATTTGTAAGAAATGTTGTCTGTCTTGCTATGGCACAGTTTTAATAGATTACTAACGGTCATGGTTCGGATGCAGGAAGCTATGTATATGCAGGTACACATATATCTGTTCCTGTACATAAACTGTTTTAATCAGAAAGGCTGATCAGTGTAAACTCCAGAGTACAAAAACCAAGATTTCTTCTTTTTCCAAAGTTGTGATCTTTGCTGTGGAAGGTGTCACAGGAGAATAGAAGTCGGTCTTCTCTAGCAGAGCTTATTCTACTCCTTTCTTTCGTATAAGCTTTTACCTGTTTGTTGCAAGTCCAACCTCTTGAGGGCTTCTCTTTGACAGTAGAACATCCTACTTTGTCGGTCTTCAAAACACAGGGGAATTCTAAGGAAATATGAAGAAGTAGGAGCTGGTGTGCGTATGTCCTGCCGCACCCTTGATTCTCTAAGGGAATTACCTGCTTGGTGAGATACAGGGCAGCTGTGTCTTAACCCATTTAGCTGCTTTGTTGGTGAACGATCTTTTGACTCTGTCTTCTTCAAAATGCTCAGTTGCACTCTAAGTTGAGAAGAGTGACCCAACCTTTATGGGAGGGTCTTTATGTGTGGTACTTTGTGCCTGATGATCTTCGTTTTTTTGAAAGTGAACTTGGGAGAAGATGTTCTTTTAAGCTGGATAAGAATTCTGTTTGCTAGAAAATCTAGGCATCAAGGAGTATGCTTTGTAAAAGCTCTCAGTACTTAATGTTGAAAAGTACTGACTGAGGTAAATGAAGGATGTTGCTCTCTAGGGATAGAATACCTAATTTTAGTCTAATGGCAGAGTAATTAAGAAATTTGACTAAAGCTTTTTGAAATCACCAGAAATACCTCTAACCATTCAGTTAGCTTTCTGCAACTGTCAGGGGGACTTCTGTGCAGGTGGCAGCTAGAAAGTGTTATTATTGAATTCATTAGGAAGGTATTTTCTAATTCAGTTAGAATTGTATTTGAAATCAACAAATTAGGTATTGCATACCTCTAGCCAGAAAATTTCATCAGTTTCATATGGAGTTTTGTTGAATGTTGTCACAATGTGCCTCACAGAAAGGGAGGTATGCCATTACTTTTTCACCTTCTATGGGATTTTAAAATACCTCTTTGTGTCATTTTGTTATCGTGCACTTATAAGTGAAGTGCTGATTGCCAGGCAGAATGATGGGATATGCCATGATGTGCTGCTGCACAAAGCTTTGCCCTCGTAGCTCGGATCTGTTATTACAGCTTAGGAATGTTACTGCCTGCTTTGAAGCTAATGGTGAACAAGTCAGCAGAAGGCATGCTTTGGGGCCTTCCAGCAGTTAGGTGTTAATGGTCATACTTATGCTTCTGTGGAGGGATCCACTGGGGTGTATCTAGGTTGCTCTTTTTAGTTGGGGTCCAGAGTGTGCTTTCAAAAAACTCATTTGTCTCTTGCAGCGCTAGTCTGAGGTGAAATCCCACTCCAGTGTCAAGTGTGGACATCAGGTCCTAAGTACTGACTGTTTTGCTGTACAGCTTTGCTTCTCTTTGCATGCAGTACTTGCTAATGCTGAGGTAGCCGTTGCTGGGTTTCCATTGAGAACTCAAGAAATCTTGTGTGGGATTCTGAGGAAGATCTCATCAGCTTTGGTAAACCACCAGCCTCCTGTTACCTGGACTGTCTCTGAGAGCTGGGTTGTTTCTGAACATGCTTTTGCTTTGGTCTGTATTATATCATCTTTGTATTAATACCAATTAATGAGAAGAATTAAAGATGTAATATTTTTCTCCAACTCTTTTTTTTCCTTCCATTCAGATCTGGCAGAGAGTGACTTGGCATATACTCAAGCCATAATGGGCAGTGGAAAGGAAGACTACACTGGGAAAGAAGTGCTAATCCTAGGGGGTGGTGATGGAGGTATACTATATGAGATAGTCAAACTGAAGCCAAAGATGGTTACTATGGTAGAGATATCCTTTGACAAATGACTGACCATTCGTTTTAACATTTTTCAGCCTGCATTGTCTGCTGATGTCTTAGCATTGAGCACCATTTAACTGTCAGGTCCTGATTTGCATGAGGAGATAGGGTCTAAAATGAATTTTGTTTTTGTCAGCTTAGAGAGACCCAGTGACTACATATTTGTGCATGATTATGTAGCACATGCTTTCAAATTCCCAATCCATGCTATTACTCTTGAGTAGCCATTTACGTAGAACTGGAAAGGAGCACTTCTGTCATCAGACTGATATCTTCTCTGATAACAGAAGATGGGTCTGTCAAGTCTGCAGTTTGGGCTGAGTTCTGCCTTCTTGGGTTCTTCTGTTTTTCTAAAGAAAATAATCCCTAGAAGCAAAAAAGTTTAACCAATCAGGATTTGGTGAATTGTGTTGTTAGAATGACCAACTCTTGCCCTGTCTTAAAAACACTGATGCAAATCAAGTTTCAGCATTCTCTGGTTCAAATAGTTTGTAATGTAAACCACTGTTAGCCATATGAAATGTTGATCATCCTAGGATTTGAGATTCCCTTGCTAGAAACTAAAAATAAACTAATCGTTTGTGAATGTCACCTTATTGAGAATTTCTTTCTGAAGAAATAGAAACTGTTACCTGTGTTATTTCTGGAATGTAGAATGCCTTAACCAGCTTCAAACATTGACCAAATGGTGATTGACGGGTGTAAAAAATACATGCGTAAAACATGTGGAGATGTCTTAGACAATCTGAAAGGAGAGTGCTATCAGGTAATTCTTTGTTTTTCTTTCATCAGAAGTAATATTTCAAGTACAGTTATACATATCCTGAAAGACTGCTATGGCAACATTTTGGGGAAAAGTCTTTTGTTTTTTAACTCTGGGAAGGATTTTCTCCTTTTTTATGACACTTTGAACTTTTAATAGCTGGCAGTGGGTTTTGTGTTGAAAGTATATATTAGCATCAAAATATTTTAACTCTTCATGTTCATACTCTTTTAAAAGTAATTATATATAGCTTTTAAGGGATGTAAAATAGGAGAATGTTTTGTCAGCTTACAAATAAAGAGGAAATAGCAGTAAGGATGCAATGTTAAACATCATTCCTTAAATTGATTAAAAGATAAAAGAAACATATTTAAGTTAGTTGTTCTGTAGTGTTGAAAATATCTGAATTCGTAATACACATTTTATTTAAAATTATTTAATTTGCAGGCAATATCTCTTACCATTACACAGCTAGTATATTAAAAAATAAAATAAAATAAAATCACGCATCCCTGCAGTTAAGGTGTTTATGTGCTGCATCTGACAGAGCTCACAAACTAGCCCAGTTGTAATCTTACATCTTCACTGGAAGTCTTTCTTTTACTGTTGCTCTGCCTTAAGGCTCTCTCAGATACTAGTTTACAGGTGTGAGCTAAAAAAAGCATACAAAAAATTAACAGAGAAGTCACATGCTACTTTGCATCAGTCAGTGGCCCTTCATACAAATACCTTATTTTACTCATATGTTGGGGGACTGGTAACTGTTGTTACCATTTAGTCAGTAGAACAGTGGTCACCCAGCAATCAATGACAGAGCTAGGAAATTCAGTCCTGTAGTGCCTACGTTGTCACTGTCATAATTCCTACAACTGTTCCTTCTTCTTATGTGGTGTAAGAAGTAGAAAATGGAGCCTAAAATTAAACACGTATTTAATGTTGTACTTTTCTCCTCCTCTGAATTCCTGTGAATCTGCACTTGTTCTTCTTACCTGGTCAGTTTTAGGGTATTTTGAGGACTAGCTACATGCAGTATTTCATTCTTATAGGTTCTAATTGAAGACTGTATTCCCGTACTGAAGAGATATGCCAAAGAAGGAAGGATGTTTGATTATGTAATTAATGATCTGACGGCTGTTCCAATCTCCACATCTCCAGAAGAAGGTTAATTTTCTAATTTATTTTCCTAAAATTCTGAGGATTTTCCATGTTTCTGCCCTCCGCTGCAAAATAATTGGCAGTTTGCAACAAAAATACTTTGATTCTTGCCTTTTTAATAGCAAATCTGAGAGGCAAATAACGATAGTAACACATCTGTTCTTCTTGAATGTTAGAAAAAATAAGCAATTACCTAGGACTTTTAAAAATTGTGCTTTTATTCCAGAATAATATGAACTCATGTAATTCTTGAAAAAAAAAATATTTGGGGAGTTCACACTCCAGTAAATTTTTCCTCACTCTATAATTTCTTGGAAACATCTGGAAAATTACTGTGAAGAAAAACAGACATACTTCCACCATCATTACCATTGTGTATGGGTTGTGTGGATTTCTTTTTACTGGTTTTATTTTTTTTGGTTATTTGGTTTGTTGGATTTTTTTTTTAAAGTTATAGGATAGCTACTTTTTAAACAGTAGATATGTTGCAAGTCAATATGTAATAGTGAACAAGCAAGTAATGTGCTGTTCTGTTTTTAAATCATACTCTATATGTAGATTCCACATGGGAATTTCTGCGGTTGATTCTTGACCTCTCAATGAAAGTCTTGAAACAAGATGGAAAGTACTTCACACAGGTATGATAACCAGGATGTAAAAATGTATTGCTGTATATGTATTGCAGTCTGCATTTTTCAGGTAAAAGGAAGGGGACAAAACCAAACCAACTAACTAAAAATCTACTAGAATCCTAGAATACCAGGTTGGAAGGGACCTCAAGGATCATCTAGTTCAACCTTTCTTGGCAAAAGCACAGTGTGGAGAAGGTGGCCCAGCACCCTGTCGAGCTGAATCCTAAAATTGTCCAGTGTTAGGGTATCCACTACTTCCCTGGGGAGATTATTCCAATGGCTGATTGTTCTCATTGTGAAAAATTTTCCTCTTGTGTCCAGTCAGAATCCCCCCAGAAGTAACTTGTACCCATTACCCCGTGTCTTTTCCATGTGACTTGTAAAAAAGGAATCTCCATCTACTTTGTAGCCACCTTTTAAATAGTGGAACATGGTGATAAGGTCTCCCCTAAGCCTTTTTTTCTCAAGGCTTACTAGCAAGGGCGTTTTCGCCTTTTAACGACTCCTTAGGGATTTTTGGGTAAAACTTGGGCTTTGCTAACTGACTTGTCTTTTTTCATTATTCCAGCTGAATTTGTAGCACTTGTATCTTTGAATTTAAAAGCATAATTTCAAGAATCAGCTAGGCGTACTACAGAATATTTTAGCTGTAAGCAATTCTTGGAAAAGCAGATGTACTTTATAAACAGCTACATGATGTTTAAGCTAATGTCTCCAGTTGTAGAGCGTGAGACACGAACATTTGTCATCCATAAAGGTGTAAGAATTTGACATAGGTGCAATGGGATGAGAAAAATAGTCATTTGGGAGTAAATACTCTCTTTTTGCTTGCTAACCACTCCTAATGCAAGTCACTGGTTTGGCTTCTGCAAAACAGAACATTTGAATATTTGTTACAATGCTTGGCATTTTGTGAAGTATTTTATATAGTCATAAATAAGATTTTTATCCATGTGTATGAAGTTTTTAATGCAGCTGCATTTAAAAAGAAACAATTTAAGATTTGTATACTTGCTACAATATAGCCACCTCATGGATAATGTAATTGTGGTATAGTTTTCATCTCGAAGATACTTTCTGTATGTAATCCCAAATTCAGAATGCCACAAAGCTGCGTGCAAATGTACAAAAATGTGACAAGACCCAGCAGATGGTTGAACGAAGTAAAAGTCTCTGAAGTTGTATTTCTTCTGTCATGCCCATACCTTAACCAGTCTTCTGATTTGTGGAGCATCAAAATGTACAGCATTTTGAAATAATCTTGTTAAGATCTGAAATAATCTAGCTAAAATTATGCATTTGAACTCTGTTCCTGTCAGCATAGAATTTGAGGTGTGTAAAGGAACTGGTTTACAGTAAAATTGGACAGGTTTATAAAGAAATGCAAAACTCATAGAATGAGGCTTATAGCAACTTTAATGTGCTGCTTTATTTTAAAGTGCTCTGTGGTTATACGGGCAAGATAAATTATCTTGTGGTTGAAATGTAAAATATGACTAATAGGGTTGTGTCACACTGTAAATTTTAATGGCTTTTCTGTTCAGTTAATAGTGGAAATATTTATGAAAGTTTGAATTGAAAGAGCACTACATCTTTTGGACAGAGCAAGCATTTGTGTTGCAGTTGTCATACTTGTAACATAGACAGAGAGACTAGCTGACTTTATTAGAACATATGTAAATCTATGCGGACAGGTATCTGTCATACTTTGCAGAAGGACTCTGGGAAGAAGCTCGTGCTGAAAGCTGGAGCAATGGCTGTGCTGCAGCCAGGGTACAGGGGGGTTGTTTTGTGTCAGCTGGAAACCAGTAGAGGTTGAGACTAGTGCAATCCTGCTGCCTGATAGGAGGAGACAACTCATCTCTCCAGCATCTCTGCTTGCACGGGAAGAAAGGAGAGCGATACAGAATCAGCCCTGGTGGGTTTAAGCCATTCTGAATCTGTGCAGTATCAGTTTCACAGTCCCAAAGCAACAAGGTGGCACGTGGCAGGATGGGAAACAAACAATATTAAAATTGAAGTGGCTTGAGTTTGGACTTGTGGCTAACTGGCAGCCAGTGAAAGGGCTGGAGCAGTGTACTCTGGCAACTTAGTATACCTGAGGATGTTTAAAAAAAGGAAAATTAATATTGGGGTGAACAATTATCAGAGCTTTTGATATATCTGCTGATACACTACCCAGCCCATTTGATGATCCTTGTAGCCTCTTCTCAGTTGGGCCTCACTTAAAAACAAAAACAAACAGACAACCTCTCAAAAATCAGTAATCTGATCATAGGAAGAACAGACTTTTAGGGGTGCTTTAAATAAAATCAGCTGTCTATAACTTTCTTTAATTTAGGTTTTGAATTAAACTAATTGAAGCTGGATATCCAAAGGATTGGGTTAGACTATGGACAGGAGTTAAAACGTGACAACTACTGACTTTGGTAGCTGAGCTTTGTCCCACACTGGGGTTTTGTAAATGGTTTTGAATGCTCTGATGTGTTAGCTGTTAAATGCCTTTTTTTTTTAATCTCTGTGTATTAACGTTGGAAATTCAAGTTACTTCTGTTCCACCTGTCTACTTCAGGATGCTTATCTTAAGTAGCAGGCTGTACTTTGCTTGCTGAAGGAATCACATGCCTTTTAAGGCAGCTGTGTTAAAATCCAGGACTCTGCGTCCCCCTTCCCTCCAGGCTTTCTTGAAGTGTGTTTTGGTTCTCTGAAACATAAAATACATTAAATATTGAGAAAAGTGACTGGGGGAATGCCCACCTGTTTGTTAGAGCCTGACCTTTGCTATGATGATGAAATGTCTCATAGGAGAGATGCTGCAAAAGGGTCATTTTCCTGTTGGCTACTGGCCAGCGGCTATAGTTGCTGCTTCTGCCTTGGCATTATGTTCTACTAACATTCAAAACTTCTGTCCTCTGTAGTTTGTAGCCTGTCCTCTGATAGTTCTGCTTGCACAGGTTACCTTGCGGGTCTTGTTAAAAAGTCATTTATTTCAATGCTGAAGACATGCTTTACCCAAAAGTGAAATTCTGTTTACAGAATGCCAGCCTTTCACATACTGTATTGCTGCCTGATTCTCCCAATGCCACTGCTGGGAAAAATAAATGGCAATGTTCATCACCTCTTCATTGAGCTCTGCGCAAGTTTTGGAAAATGTTCTCTTCAGCACATGCATTGATTTTGAGATGTTTTACAGTAGACAGCATACTACACCTTTCTGTTATTACTAGGAGCAAACTGCTACAGGTATTGTTCAGGACTGCTGTCAGCAGGGGGGTCTGGAACTGTCTTAACTGCCACGCTCCGGAGTCCAGAAGCGTTGGCTAGAAAACAGTCTTGAAAATAGTTAGGGATGTTCTGGCAATGAAAGCAATTGTTAGTAGGTTGATAACATGGAAGCAATACAAATACTAACGGCAGGCTGTGCAGCGCTAAAAGAAAATAGTCATGCACCTTAGGCTGCAGCATAGCCTCTTCTGTTCCCATTCAGGATACTTTACTGTAGAGTTCTCTTTACTGTTCGCAGCCTAATTGAGAATTAAGTGGGACTTTTGTTGTGGCACTCAGAGATAGCTCTGAACTTTCATTGTTTTTTCCTCTCTTAGTTGTTAATGTTTAATAATTTCATGTGCATTAACTAGAAAAAAGCTCTTAATATCCTACTAGTTATGTAATGGTATTTTTGATAAATTAACTTAAAATCTGAGTTCATCAAAGCTTCAGTGCACAGAAAGATTCTTTACATAATTGTATTGTGCAGATGGCATGATGCCTTCTCTTTGTCATCTGCAGGAGATGACAGAATGGATGGTGCCATTGCTGTAATTGTCTGAGTCTTGTCTGGTGCTGCACAGTTGATGGGTTTCCTAAAGAATATTGGCAGGCCAATTTGGTTTTGATTAGATCATGTGGGCCTTAATGCAGATAGTGTACTTTTAGGATGGTATGTGCATTACCAGCAAAAGAAAAATTCTGAGAAAATGTGCTGATGTATGTAGCTTCCTGTGATTGATATCCTTTATTTTAATGAAGACCAAAGTGCAAAAAGAACGCGGCATGCACCCTGACCCAAGAGCTGAGAATCGCTCCTAGACCAGCAATTTGCAGTTACCTGTTCAGTGTTTATACAAATATCCTCAATTTTTTTCAAAACCAAAGCTTGTCCTGGGAATGCTTAATAAAAGCAACTAATCCTGATGTAGGCAGAAGTGCACTAATGTCAAGTGGAGAGCAGAAAGTTGTTTCACTGACTTGAGCTGTTAACACATTATGCAGTCTCATCTTGTGGGATGATTTCTGTTTGCAGCTTACCTCATGAACATAAATCAGACATGTTTTTGTACAGCTAAAATAGCATTTGTGCTTGTCAGTAGTCTTCCCCCCCCCATCCATGCTTGTAGCATGCGCTACAGCATTTACAGATCATGAATTACTTTGAGTTTTGGTAATGCTAATAACTCTTACTCAAGTGGGACACACCACGCATGGCTTTCTTTCACAGACCTGTGTGCCTGACTTTACTTGAGATCTTGCCAGAAGTGTCCAAGCAATGAGAAGTTCTCACGCAAAGCCAGCTAAAAATTCTGAGGGCCATTCTGATAATTTCAGGAGCATGTCAGATCTGAGCTCTGAAAGCAACAGTTATGGAACATAATAAAAGGTTCTGTGCTATGCAGAGGATTAAGAGGAGACTCAATAACTGTATATACGAGAAATGAGATTTAAAAACGGAGGTGTGGTGGGTTTTGGTGGGGGTTTTTGGCTAGGCATTTCTGAGGAAGTCGTGATTAGTGTTTTCATAGGTTTGGTAATCAGCTATAAAATACAAGAGTATATTATGCACAGTGATAGAAATTAGATAAAAGCTACTTTTTTCAAGATAAGTATAACTTATCTAGGTATGCTTATCATTTGAGGTTGTAAAAAGAATTATTTTTTGGCATGCTACACCTGATTGTTCCCTCAGGATGCCATGGTGATCCTCAAAGCAGTGTCCAAATGCTAATGCAGAATATCCTTTCACCACTAGGTGGAGACTGATAACTAATATTGCCTAGCAGTTTATTAACATTTATAGAGAGATTCTGGCTGTGAAAGGCTTTTCAGACTACTCGTATTCCTAGGGGATGCAAGAACATATGTGGCCAATTTTAGGATGAGGGAGGGACTTTTTGCTTGTTCCAGCTCTGGAAAGATAAAAAGGGCGGTTTATGGAACTCATTTTGTGCTGCTGTAAGTCTGTGCTTAAGTATATTGGGTGGAAAAACATGTCCATACTTGCTCTACACATCCATAAATAGTAATCACAATAAGAACAAAAACTTTCTGGAACAAGTAGCAGCCTTGCTTTTCATGTCCTTTACGTTTTTAGCTGCATCATCCATATTGAGAGTCTTGCAGCCTACATAGGACGGGGACAAAGAGAGGTGAGCTTCAGGGCCTTCAGCCTGCTGGACTTGCAGCCCTGTCTATGTTTAAGGCGTTAGGCATGTTTGCAAACGCTTGCGTTGAAGGTAATCCCACTACTCTGATGCTTAAGGGTCATGTGGCTTGCTATATTTCTGTTCTTCCTTCTTCTGAAGCTGGTGCTTTGAAGTGTTTAGTGATGTAACGTAAGTCTGGGTCTGTGAGGTGCTCAGTGTTGCTTTCTCCAAGGGGAGCCAGTTACAGGTGCAGGTTCCCAGCCATCGCAGGGGAGAGAAGTGAGTCAGTGAGAATATAACAACTTGGCATATTCCAAGGTCCATTTTCATTTCTAATGGACCTTCCCAGTGGCTTGTTTCTGAACACATTAAGTGTTTTTATGCTGTTTGATGTTCTAAAAGCCAGTATGATTTTTTAGATTGCCCGTGTGGTGGTTTTTTTTTTTTTAACTTCAGTGGAGTATGTGTACTAGTGGGATATGTTTGTTTTTTTTCTGAACCATCACCATCCTGTGCCTTCTATGTAGCATGTGAGGATTGTCCCAATAGTTGTGAAACTACGCTCTGCAAGATGTAGAGACTGGTTGTAAGGTTGTCTCTGTGTGTTGGTGGATTACGTGTAGCTATGAAAATGCCTTTTTCTGTGCTGAGTTTTTTGCTCTGCTGATCTAATCCTTTGAGGTTGAGCAAGCTATCATTTTCAGCCTGTTTATGAAGCGGAACTTTTAAAAATACCTCTGAACAGGAATTTGCTCCTTCCTAGTCTGGGTCATCCAACCCAAGCAGGATAGAAACAGACCACTCAGGGGTTTGCATTCCAGTAAACAGTGCTAACCACCAGTGCAGGGGATCAGACGTCTGCCACATGCACAGGCCCTTCACCAAGCTGTCACTTCCTGGCTGCTCTCCTAATACAGCATGGCCCTGCCCTCTGAATGTCCAGACCACCATGATGTTGCTCCATAGTTACACTCCTTTTTTTGGCTGCTGTGTGGGTTTTCTAATTAGCGCTTCCAAAGAGGGAGCAGGTTTCTCCTTGACTGCAATGTGAAAGGAGGCTGGAAGAACGGGTACGCGTCCCTGTGTGAGCCTGTGTGATTTCTTGGCAGTTTGGGAGTCTTTAAGGAACAGACTTTTCATTTTCTTGTGTTACTGAGAGTTCAGTTTTAAATTAATTGATTATTTGGCCAGTGGAGATACTTCAGTCAGGTTTGTCTCCATTATCTCCTTAAAAGCTATCCCTGTCACCCAAAACTCAAAGCTAGCTTTGCTGTCTTTCATGCTTTATGTATCTCCTTGCTTCTTAGTCACTCTGAAGTGAGGAAGGAAAAAAACCTTGGCCACGTTCAACTCCTGCACTTGCCATCGCAAAACAAAAATAGAAAACCATGTTAAACTAAAAATAAAAATTGAACTTCTGTAGCATGCTGTAACAAACAAGGATGTCCTGTAGCAGTGACATGTAGGGTAAGAGGTGTAAGAATGACGTGTAAGAAATGGGCATGTATGGAAGGAGATTTCCATCTGCTTTCAAGTCACTTGGTTACTTTTAAAGGTTGGAGGAAGTATAGTGGCTTAAATTCAGTCTATAACCAGTTGATGGACAGACACATCCCCTTTATAGGTGGATAAAGTAAACTGGAACTTACAGGGTTAATTTAAACAAATTCTTTTTTTACTACTTGAATAAGTAAGAAGGAATGTTTTTTATTGTTTGCCGAATAATAAATTTATTATTTAGATTGTTGAGCATTGTGCTATGGAAACCTGGAAATGAAACCCATGGTACTACAGAATGTACGCCTTATGAAAGCTCAGCAGAACTGGTGTTGGGAGACAGGCATGAGCTGTCAAAGTGTGTGCAAGGATGAACAGACTGAGAATGCAGAGGCTGTGAAACAGTTCAGGGATCGTCAGTCTTAAACAAGGTCTTATACACAGATTGGTTAATCTCAAAGTTGGAAACTACCTCAGATACTTTCATGTCAGAAAGATACTTGTTAAGGAGAAAAAAATTTCCAGCATTCCCCTGTTTCTCATCTGTCAAATTGTTTGACATCTAAAAAGATTAAGTAAGGGGGAGGTGGGGTGGGCAGAGGAGTTTCGTAGGTTTTTGTATATGTTGAAAATTGAATAGTGTGTGAGGAAAAAAAAGTCTGATTTTTGCTTATTTCCTTTTGAAGAAGTATAATTGGTGAATCATCAGCTTTAAACCTTATTAAACACTGCTCAGTATTAGTTATTTGAGTATATGGTGGCTGTTCAGAACAAATAAGGTATTGCTCTACCGCATAACTATTTTCATTAGGCAGGGGAGTCAAAATGGACACAGGTTATTAGACTGATCACTGAGCTTGGTTCCCCGTGTCATATTTTAGTGATACAAGAACATCTAAATGTGATTGACATAGTTATTAACACTGTAGTCTTAGTTGATAAAGCTGGTTAATTCTTGCAGAAAGGTGTTAATAATAGTGATTTGTCAATAACTTCTCTCTTTATTGAAATAAGTTCATCTAGGTTTTGTAGATTTGATATTTTTTAAAAAAATCTTAGCTTTTTGTTGAGTAAAGCCAAATAATTACAGAAAACTGTAACTGTCCAGAACTATAAAAACCTGTGGTGTGTCTCCAGGGGAGGTTAATAGAACAGCCAGGTGGGATATCTGAACCTTTAGGTAAGATCTTGATTGGGAGATTGGGGAGTTGTGGGTTTGAAAAGTTAATTGTTTATTGGCATGTTTCATTGTTCCTGTAATTTGTTATCCACTCTGTCTGCAGTGATTCGTCTGTTGTTGGAGAAAGGAGAAGGGATCAAATACTGAAGTGACAAGCTGGGAAACTGTAGATACTTTTATCTCATTGTATATCCTATTAAACTTCCTCCATAATAGTGGTATGCTCCATAAATTACCTAGCAGTGTTTTCTATTTATGACTCAAATTACATGCACAGGTTGTTTTTTGGTTTTCTTTTGCATTCAGTCTTATGTTGAAACAAAATTATATGTTTGGTAAAGGGTGGCTGAACCAAATAACTGCTACAGTCCCCTGGATAATAACAGGTTACTAAACAAGTACTACAGTAGTCAGTTCATTGCTGTGCTTTGTGCCGTTGTGCTCAGTTAGTGTTCATCTCATACCTTTTAACAAACCTCTTCTGTTTTCTGATACCCAAACCCAAATACGATGTATGTGATATAAAGCACACCATCTTCCTTTACTAAATAACCATGTGCATGTTTTTTTTGTGGAATGGGATCAAAATTATAATCAAACACGTTTTATGCAAGTTCTTTTGAAAGAGTACTTTCAGGAATATGATGTTTTTAGAAGATGGTGTGTATAGGATTTTTTAAGTTGAGCTTTTCTTTTCCATTTGGGAAAACTTGAGCATGATACAGAAATTTCAGAGGAAGAACAGTAGGATGAAGTCTCTTTTCACTTCTGGAAATATAAATGTTTTAAATACATTGTGAAAAAAATCCTACTGATAAAAAGAAGTAGAAGAAATAGTTTAAATACCAAAGTCAGAATGTGCCTTATACACTTTGTTTCTAGTTCTCATCTGATGTTGTTACATGGAAAAAACAATGTAGATGGAGCTGTTTAGACATACTGATTTCAGACAAGATCTCTGCTTATTTCCGCCTCTGCCCTGTTGTACATTGTTTTTAAGAACACAGGTAGTATTTGTTGGTCAAACTCTCCTTAGTTCCTTGCTTTGTAAAAATCAACTTTCAGTTGTGTCTGTGTGCATTTAAATATTTTAAGGCCACTTTTAAAAATCTGGGAGCACCAAGAAGCAGAAGTTAAACAGTAAAATGCAGCTTTCTTAAAGACTATTTGCTTGGAGTTAAAAGCTTCACAATGTGTTAGCAGAGCAATGCACACCTGTGAAACATAGGTAGTGCAGACATTTTGGAAGTGTTGAATAAATCCTTTGTTCCTGGGGTCCTATAGAACTTGACTTCCGTTTCAAGTTAGAGGTCTTAAAATATTGAATAAGCTGTGACTGTAAGAGAGCTATAGTTTTTAATTAGGACTAGCTTTTTTTTCTTAGTTGAACCATCTGCATTCTTTCAGTCAGACGTGAGTTACACACGTTATCTAAGGGCAGGAAGGCACAAGCTACCTCATTCAGTAATTGAAAAAAAACTCAAATTATACGTGTGCAAACACTTTCAGAAGTCATTCAGAGCAGAGGAAAGATACTGTCATTCCATAGGTGTAGTCTATTGCTTTAGGCTTTCTTGTTCATGTCTCTTTCTTGCAGAGTTCAAGACTTTTGAAGATCAAAAGCAGTACTCTGCTTGAAAATGCTTTTGCTGGAAGGCTTTTGGCCTGTCCAGTCATGAACAGAAAGAGTCATCTAGAAACCAATAAGCTGGCTGTATTTAGTAAATGACTGTTTCTTCCGTTATTTTTTTGATTTAACTAGACCTTTTTCTGTTTAATGCATATCCTTATATCATCTAGACTAATGTTCTTGTGATCTGAGATAAATAGCAAACTTGTGCCTTGGGTCTCTTGCCATCATTTTGTGGGACTTTGGCTTGTATGCTAGGTTACTAGGAACTGTGTATTCATTAACATGAACGTTCCCTTTTTTATTGTCTTTTTTTGTCTTCTGTGGTAAACATTGTTGTTCCTCTACTAGAAGTGGTAAAAAGTGTGGGAAAGCTGAGGATTTTTGTGTTGAAAATAACTCTGGAGAAATGCTAGTTAATGCTTCTGTTTCTACTGATTAGAAATAGGAAAAAGAAAATAGGCTTTGTGCTAGTCAAAGTAAAATGCATTTATACTATAAGCTATTAAACCCGACCATTAGGGAAGGATGGGGACACACGTCTCCTGAAGATGTCTCATCCTGCCCCACATAGGAGCAGATGGGCACATGCTGTGTGGCCAGGGTAGATTCATCGTCATCGTGTAACTTGCTGTTCACATGTAGTGTGGGAGCGTGTTTGGCCATCATATTTGGGACTTATAGGTTGAACTGAAGGTTCCTCATGAGAGTGGTGGAGGTAGAAGACCACAAAGCAATTCATCTGGCTGTCAGTGTGCCAAGGACTATTAACATCATGTCCCCCTGGACCAGAATCGCAGAATGTCTTATCTCTGTGCTGTGTCACAGCAACAGTACATTCGTATTTGGTGGGTCTGTATTTGGCGTGTTGTACCTGGAAAACAAAAGCTGAGTAACTTATAAACAATGCATTTTAACATTGTAAGACCTAGGCAATGTTATAATGGAGAAAATCTGGATGTTATAATACTGTTTATTAATATGTTTAAGCAATCATAAAGAAAATGGTTATTGAGTAGATGTTATAGGTAAACAACACATGGTGGTCCTGTTTTAACCGGAAGCCCTAATGTAATGGTTGCTTCTGCTAATGAGAAGATGATAATCCCCCATACTTACCCTTTCTTGAAAAGATACAAATTGTTGTTTGCTGTAGGCAGAATGAAGACAAGCTGTTCAGTGTTTGCCTCGTAAATATTAAATATTTAGAACAGCATGTATCTGGTTCTGAAGTATGTGGGAGCCTTGCATTGATGTCAAAATGTATATATTCATCTGCAATTTTGCTTATTTGTTTGGCTGTAACTGGGACTTTTCTTTTTTTTTTTTTTTTTTTTAGGGAAATTGTATCAATCTTACCGATGCCTTGACTCTGTATGAAGAACAGCTTAGCAGGCTTTATTGTCCTGTGGAGTTTTCAAAAGAAACTGTGTGCGTTCCCTCCTACATGGAATTGTATCCTTAAAGACTGAAAAAGAGTGGAGAGTGTGTATTAATAAATCAAACAAGCTTAGATGGCTTGGAGGTAATGAACTCAAGTGCAAGAAGGCAGTTCTAATTTAAACACTATTAATGTTTTTTCATAGTAAATGAACCACTGCAGCTTTATTTTGAGGGTAATTGCAGGAATTATTTTTTAAAGGTGCCATAAATTTGCAGCTGGTGAAATGATCAGCACCTTTCAAGATCAGGCTATGTTTTTGTTAATGTTTTTGAGTGTTTCCAAGTGTATTGTTTATGTGGTGTAGGATAAACTGTATGATGAGGGTAATGCTGCCTGGAGTCCTGGCAAAGCTGTATTTTTTTTTTTTTTCTTTCACAATAAAACCCAGACTAACTTCCTACAGATTAGCATGATCCAGATCTTCAAATATTCTCTGATAGATTTATTCTTGAACATACAGCTCAAACTGGATTTTTAATGGGTGAAAGAAAATGGCAATCATTACTAGTTAGTGTTCCTGGAAAAAATATTCCAAGTGGAGCAGTATACACATTTCTTGGCAACACCCCATTCCTAAAATAATCCTTCAGAATTTCTTCGTTTTATGGGTGGCAGGCAAGTTACACAAGGAGCTAGAAGTTTTGGCATCAAGCCATTAGCTCTAAAGGGGCATTCTGATCTGCTATAGGGTGCTTCTGCTGGCTGCATTTGCCTTGAGGGATTACCACTTTTGTGTGATCTCCCAGGAAATGTTTCTGCAGGGTAATGCCTGCTGTGGCTGTCCCTCTCTTGACAGGAGAGATCTTTCCAGGATCTGCTTATTCATAATACGTTAAGCGCGTGAAACTCTGCCACAGCCTTTCTTCTGTTCTGTGTGTTCATTTTGTCCCCCTTCTGTCTCTGGTCTTGATACTGTTTAATGCTGCAGCCTGCTGTTCTGGACTCCGTACTGACTGTAACAAGCTCCTCCTGTTTTTCATTATTGCCAGCTCTCCAGTGAAACTTGGATTTGATCTTAGCATTTTCAAGACAAAAATAAAAGCGTGAAAGAGGATATGAAGATATTTGCCCTTGTAGCTTACTGTTTCAGAGAAACTGGTTATTTTTGCCTTTACAACTGCCAGGCCTTTATGCAACATGTATGTGCTTTGAAGTACGCATCTTCAGAAAGTCTTCTGAATACTTACTGCATTGTTTATTTGGAAGTATGTAAAATGTTTCTAAAATAATTGAGTAGGAAATGCTACTTCATTCCTTTAAAAAATGTATTTAAATGTTTTTAGTAAGCTAACAGATGAAATATTTTTAGCAATAAATTTATTAAAACTGGCCACTATATACATATAACAAGACTAGAAAGTGAACAGTTCTTAGAGAAATGGGGCAAGCTTTATTAGTTTGCTTTTTCTGAACAAATTAACCATGATATAATGGTATAGGTACAGGAATCTTAAAGAAGTCATCTAAATGACTTCAGGTTAGCCCAAAGTAAGTAATTTGGCCTTGGACTTCTGATAGCCCTTTACCTGCATTTCAGGTACAGGTTATCACCTTTCTTGAAACTTAAAGATTTCCAGATATACATACAGATATGTATCTGAACGGGAGGTTATACCTAAATGCTGTTTCACAGATGACTGAGATTTGATAGTTTATAGTAGAATTGTGACAAATAATCAAAAAATTAGGTTTTTATGTCTTTCTGAAGAATGTGACACATTTGTGACATTCATTTAAGTGCCTGAAATCTCTTGAGCCATTGAACAAATCTTTTTACTTAGGCAAATGTTCATTTTTGTAATCTGACCAAAAGTTACCTGTGTGGGTACCTGGATGCAGCCAAAGTACTAAGCTTGCTTATCACTCTTTATTGTTACTCGTTTTGCCTACTTCAGGAATTGTTATCATGTGTAATTGTCACTTGAAATTCTGGTGTTTAGCAGTGTTGCTGTGGGGGTCATCTGAAATTCAAGTGGCTGTTGACATAAATGCCAGCGCTCTATTGTAAGGAGAGCATATGCATCTCTGACGTCTCCAGCAGGACCTTATGGTGAACAGAGGCTCCCATCTGGAGTACGTGTGACCTTGCTGTGTAATCAGAAGACTGCATCTCTTTATGTGGTTTTACTAAGTTATAAATCCCAGAAATCTATGCCTTACTTGGCAGCTGTCGCTGTAGCTCTAGAAAAGGTGATGTTCATGTCTTATGACTCCTGATGTTCCTGTCTCCAGAAGCAGGAATTACATAGCTCTGACCTCTCTCATGTGCCCAGCATGGCAAGAGAGCTCTTGATCAGTTGTTTGTCCTGCCAGGAGTACCACAGAAGACTGTGGTTTGAGCATAGCTTCTGTGTGACCGTGCTGAAACTGGGTCCATCTCCCTCCAGAGGAGCAGCACAAAGAGCACTGATACAGCTGCCAGTTGCTCTGTATTTGCTTCTAGCTCAGTCTGGGCAACGTAAAGGTCTGCTATCTGAAAAATGTTTAGGTACCTAAGGCAAATACTGCAGAAGCTTTTTAGAAAAAAGCCTAGGCAAAACTTAGATGCATCTGTTAAGTGAGCGTTCAACAGAACCCCTGTTGAGGGTTTTAAGAGGCAGTAGACATTTAAATCTTTGCCCAGTAAGATACCTGGACACCTAGTGTTCAGCTGCTGAACATCTCGGTATTAATTTTGTGTCTGACTGTGTCTGCATTAAGTACTCACAAATTAGGTAGCTGGATGTTTGTTTCCTAGTGCAACTTGCTACTTTAGAGTTGAGAAGATGAGCAAGAGGGATCCCAGCTTGGTGAACTCCTGATCAAAGTTTTGATCACTGTTCCCAAAGTACTTCCCTAGTTTGTTCAGTGGTTGCAATGCAAAAAGATGCACCACCTGAAAATCTGCAGCAGGCGTTAGAAAACATGGGGTTGCAAAGGGTTTCCGTTTCAGTGGAAATGGGATGCTGTTTTGAACTGCTGAGCCAAAAAGAGGATTCGGGGAGATTTCACTTTGAAATTCACTGGTTTTACCTACCCCATCTTTATGAGTTACCAGAAGTTTTCAGAATTGAAATATAAGTGAAAAGAACTACTTCCATTTTACCTGTGTACTGCAAACTTTGCTTTTTTTTTTTTTTCCTTAACTGGTTATTTTCTCCAGATGGGTATTCTACACTATTTGGAAGAAACAAACTGACATCTGAACATCAAGATTATTTGAGATTATCCTAAATGTACATGCTGCATGGAGCATATAGGCCTGCTACGTGCTGCATATTGGCATCTTGAACCTTTAAATTATACGCTGTAGATGATCCTGAAACTTAGTCATGCTATTGATTGTGAATTCTTTAAATGTTTTTATTATTATTTTAATTTAAAAGCAAATGGAAAATGTATATTTTGATGAGCTAGGGTGTTATTTTTGAAAGTCAACTTAAAGACGAATTAGCAGCAAAACTATATAGCTGCTGAATGCACTGAACCTTTAGAATGTGATCCTTTTTATTTTTTTGTAGAACTTCACAAGCTGATTGATTAAAAAAGACATCTTTAGCATTTCATCCCTGAAGGGTTGTCCATGGAGTTTGTTTTGGGTGGGTTTTTTTTTCGGTTTTCCACCAGATTTTTTTATCTATGGTGCTTTTTAAGGATGGAGGGGGTTTTGTTGTTTTTTTTTTTTTTTAAATGAACACCGCAGTGCTTCCGTATAGAGAAGGACATATCTAAAAAAAAAACAAAGTAAAAAAGGTAAAAAAAATCTTCTAAAAGGATACTCCAAATCCTTCATTGCAAAGGGAAGAAAGCGAGTCTTAAATTTTGATTATTTACTCTAGTTTCATTCATCATTGCTGTAGTCTTTTCTGCAGTAGAAGAATCTTTGACCTTTCACCTCATGGAATTCTTTAGCTGCTGCCGCATTGATCATTTGGATTTTGGTATGGATTTAACAGTAGGTTATAGAGGCACTTAACTCTATTAGCATGAAAATTAAAACTGGTTTTCCATCCCACTGCAGTGCAAGAAATTGAGTGTAATGAGGTTCTTGTGGGCATACACTCCTCAACCTTATGGGAAGCACTAGGTTCTTGAAGAAGGAAAGGTTGCTTTACAGGGCAAAGAAATGTGAGTGTGATCGAGATTCACGTGCACCAATATTGAATGCTTTGAAGCAAGTATGTATACTTCAGCAGGTTAAGTCCTGGTCGTATTGCCCCAGATTGACCGTGTTGTGTGGGGCCCTTGCTGAATTAGATCCACTTGCAGTGTAAACGTCAGTGGAACCTAGATTGCGTTGTAGTTTTGTTCTGAAAGATAAAGCTTTTTTCTTTTAACTGTTTCTCATGTTGCCTGAAAAGTTATATTTTTGTATTAACGTGCTATGGTACTGACTAAAACTTTGCTGTCGGTGTTTAAAAGATCCCACCACTTGAAAGGAGGTAGCAAGGCTATAACCATTCTGTGCATTTCTGTACATTTCCAAGATAGAATAAAAAGTGCACTATTTCCCTAAACAGTCAAATCCTGAACTGTAATGATGTTTTTTTCCTTCAACACCTAGTATCAACATTCTCTTAGTTTTATTGGCAGGAGATGATTCCCCCCTCCCCCCAAGATGCTGTTAATGAAAACAAAACGAACAAACAAAAAAATAACTCCTGAGATCTGTATTCTTAAATCAGACATAAAGAATTTTACTGCGTCCCACATACATAAACTGTTCGTGAAATCTGAGCAGCCTATGTAGAATTCCAGAGTGATACTGGAAAACTTGCAAAAATTGCTCTTCATTTGGTGTATAATTATTTTTGTATTGTACAGTTGTGCTGTTAAAATGCTTTCAGTTTGGAGAGCCAATAGAAGTATTCTTCAGTCCTTGTTTTAAATTATTGCAGTTAATATTAATTCTTTAATATACATGGCGCACAGTTCTTCCGTGGCCTACAGCTTGTGCATCCCTAAATACTCTCAAAGAGCAGAGCCTCCCTCTAAACAGGAGAGAAGAGCGTGTCGCATTTCCCTGAGTATTTTAGCTTCTATATACATCCCAGAAAATACCTTGATAATTATTGCCTGTGACCTAGTAGCGACCCTTCATTTATGATACAGGACTGCGATCAGGATATTGTATAGCTGCAAATGAACGCAGATGTCCTATAAAGTTACGTGTATCTTCAACTTTGCAAGTATGACTATTCCCGTTGATTCCTAGTGTGATTACTCATGTAGGTGAAATTAAGCACACAGGCATTCACTGGGACAAGGGCGTACAGCATATGCGTTCCCAAGTGAGACTGATAGATGTAGAAATCGGTCATAACAGGTGGGGGTGGTTGTTTTTTAGCAAAGAAACTTGTGAACTGGAAGACGGTGTAATATGCTTGTTGGCTTGCTGTACCAAGGCTAGCACTTTTCTTTAGCATCGCTGCACAAGGCTGCCTGAGCACAGAGATGTTTGGTTGTGCAGAGGTGTTCTGTAATCGGTTCCTGGAATGACCAGGGACCTCAATTACATATTGATAGGTGAGAGGCAGCCGTGCTTGCAAGTCTTTCCTTTTCAACTGGTACAGTATAAAGAGAGTTGGAGGAATTATTTTTTTCTTTAAACTTTTTTTTAATGTAGGTTTTTTAAAGTGATAGATGCAGTATAAAGCAATTCAGCAAACACTGAACATTATCTTTATATTTTTTTAAGTTGCTGAATTGATTCTGATCAAATATATACACACTGTCAGTCTATTTATTTGTTGCTGTAGCGTAGATTTTTTTTAAAAGGAAAACAAGTCTTTGTGTTAGAATTTTCAAATGCAAATGGCTATAGCTGATCAGTTTTCCATGTTTAAGGCCAATTGGGAAATAGCTGATTGCTGCACTATGTATGCAAACAGTTCCCAAGATATGGTTAACATTAGGGTTTTCTTAATTATTCTTTGCACTAAATGCTGTGTCCACCTAGAAATGTGGTTTAAGTATTTAAAAACTTGATTGATAGTAGTTTGTGCAAAGAGAAGACTGCTGGCATTGTATCTACTGCATCAGTGCAGTGCACGTGTGAAAATAAAGGTACACAATTACTACTTGTGTGTTTGAATTGTTAAATACATTGTGCATTCAGTGTTAAAATGACAGAATTGATGGGTATGATGCTTACCATTGTACCTCTTTTTTCTTTTCCTTGTCACCTAACAAATGTAAAGGTACTTAACGGTCCTTTTATTGAGTATCTTTTCTGTCTCTCTGATTAATAAATTCAATTATTTTCCATATAATATATGTTCAGATAAGATACTCTGTAGTATGGAACAGCACACTGATGTTTGCAATGGGGAGGATCACTTGAGACTTCAGTGATCTTTGCCTAGAAAGAGTTAACTTTCTGTACAGTACTGTAGATTTGAATTCTTCGGAGGTCTGTAAGTGCAAGTTTTAGTTTTTATGCTGAAGTGGCAAGTTGGCTTTGGGTGGCAGTGTGACTCATGGCGTAGTGTAGAGAAAAGATAGGAGAAGTGAGTGAGGCATTAAGAATGATGCAAGTTTTGGTACAGAAGTTTTAAGGAAGAGAGAGAAGAGCATGAACAGGACAGGCACATTAAAGAAGTTACTCTGGGGTGTGATTCAGAAAGATTAGTAATGTCAGAGAATAAAAGAAGAACGTGACTTCTAAAAGATATTGTAGAGAGATTCACATAAATTCTAGCTAACTGGAAAGGAGAAGTATTTACATCTGTCCTAAGTACACTGATAGCAAACGGCTTGGTAGTTGGGAAAAAGAAGGTGGAAGGCTGAACTTTCTGAGGGAAAGAAAGGTCTCACATACAGACTTTGAGGGAGGATAAAGAGTAATTTTAGAGTGCCTACATGCATGACAGGGAAGATAAATATCTCTTGTTTTTTATTTTTACTGTTTAGAACTTGAGTTGTTGACAGCTTGCTGGAAGGGACAAGTAAGAAGAAGAGTACTCAATTTCTTACATTAATTTAGGAATAGGAGACTGCAGATGATGTTGCCTGAGGCTAATAGGAGGAAGTCGACAAACCTTGCTGACAGAAGAAAACAGTAGTTGGAATCATGAAGGAGATGATGAAGGAGCAAGTGAGAGAACTAGCAAAAGAAGTGAGTGCAGCGCAGGAGTGATTAATAATAGCATTGAGCAACACAGAAGTGCCTTTTTGAACTGTGGGATGCTTTAGGAAGCAAGGAGTTAGAAATGTGGAATAGGAATGGTGGAAGGATGTGAATAGTTCAAGTGGTCACACATTTGAACTTGAGCTTCAGAGGTAGAAGGGGAGGAACTAGAATGGAAGGAAAGAAGAGGATGAAATGCACTTCATAATTGGAAGCATGATGACAAGTACTCCTGTGCAGTGTCAAGGGAAGAAGGGATGCAAGAGCAGTTAAGATGGGAGGGAACTGGGGGAATGAGCCAGGAGGAGGAACCAGAAATGGGACAACACAACAGATATGGCGGGGATTTGGGGAGCACGTTGAGACATACAAAAAAGGAATGCCAGTCATGCTGCCTAGCTCGTCCTCTGTAGACATCATGGAGAAGGAGGAGAGACGGGAAATGTTTGTTGTTTTGTTGTTTGGGGTTTTTTTTAATTTTCTTTTTACTGAGTAACGATTGCAAGATGGCTTCTAGGTATTTTAGGAGGAAAAGAACATAATTCTTGGAAATGAAATGGTGGCCAAAAGGAAACTTCAGATTAAGGTGTGTTTAGGGTAGACAGATTACCCAAGCAAATAAAGGCAAAATTCATGAAGCCCAAAGGAAAGGTAACCGTGGCATTTAACTGTGTCATGGGTTGTTATTGTGAGCACAGAAGAGTAGAAGGCAGAACCTTACCAGTGGCATCTCTGCTGTCTTCAGCTTATGGAATTGGGAAAAACAATTGGAACCAGCAAACATATGAGAACAAACAAACAGAAAGCACTGCTACAGCTATTGCAGGTTTTTTCATCTGACTTCAAAGTGCCATGACAACTTCATTATATCTTACTTGAGAGGATAGTAAGTTTCATGGCCTTGGTGATGAATGCACAATGCATTCTGTGCCATATTGCCTGTGCAGCACAATTAGTATGATTTACTTTGAAAGACCCAAAGACTTAAGTATTTTATTGATGTGTAATGGAAACATCTTAGTGTGAGTAGTCTTTGTAGATACAAAGACAAGCAACAATAGAATTTTAAAACAATAGTTGTAGTAGATGAGAATAATAAAGGTGAGTATACACAGCTGTGTGAAGCTTTTTTTTTTTTGTTCTGGTAGTTGCGAATGTTATCTGATGCTTCCCTGTTTAACTTTAATTACCAAAACTGATGTTTTTGCTTTTTTAAAATTATTTTATTCCATGCTTTGTCTAGATTCTGCTCTTAAGCTTCACAATGGGACATACTGGGAAATTGCTTCCTAATGATTGGCATCTCCTGTTTCACTTAGGTGTTTGATGATGTTTTGTAACCACTGGTTAGTTATTTGGGGTGAAAGGATGACTGAAAATGAGGCTTTTTTCAGGCAACAAATTTTTGACAGTTAATTGCTTAAAACCCCAGTGAAGACTGATAGAATAATTAAAGGAACATGTACTGACTTCTGTTTTTGAAAAGGTTAGCATCCTTTTTGAAATTTTTACCTGTGTCATATAGTAAAAACTTTCTGCTGTCATAAAATTCTTACCATATATTTAACAGTTAAATACTAGGGAAAGGGAAGATACCGGCTCACAATTTCTAGAGCTGGCTTTGAGACAGCCACATGGCTTTAAGAAGTTATAGTCGAGATGCACTTCAAATCTACTTCTTTGGGATTTTGACCTTCTACTTGGTGAAGTCACACATGCCTTTACCTCTGTGGTGGCTGGGATCAGAGGCCACACCTCTGGCTCTGTGAAATGAAGAAATGGTTGAGTGTGCCTAAGACTGCAGCAGATATTAGGCAGTGTGTTTGTCTATCCGCAAGTTGTGTGCGTGCAGTTGGGCCCTTCTTCTGTCAATAACCTGCTGTGTTGTGTGGCAGACTTGCTGCAGGCCCTGTTTGCACCTGGGCTGTAAGACCAGAGCAGTCCGGGAGCACTGGATATACTGGGCCAGCTTAGATGTGAGGTGCAGTGCTCACCCAGAAGCCTCCCTTCTAGGAGTGCCGGATGAATTGCACAGGCACAGGACACAGCTACAGGACAGGGAGAGGGACAAAAATGAGACTGGTGGAAGTGGGTAGACCACTGTCTGCAGCCCACAGCCTGTTTATGGGTTCCCTGCCGATAGGGGGCGGGTGAGGCAGTGGGCACTGGTCACCTGAATTCTTCTGGAGGACCATGTGCAAGTTGCAGGAATGCCTTTCTGGAACACCTTCAACCTGGAAAAAAAAATGAATGGTGATACTTTAGCTGTGAGCGACTGGGAAGACAATAAACAAGATGAGAGGAATTTAGTGCTCTTCAAGGTACGTAGAGAAAGAGACAGCCTCATTAAAAACCATTTTTAAGTCACATTGTTTTTTAAGTTGCTGAGTGCTTAGCCTGGATGCGTGAAAATATTGACAACTTTTGGAAGTTTTATCCCACTAGTGAGACGGGTTTTTCTCTTAAGCTAAATCTAAAGACTTAGCCACTATCCATCATATTTGAGAAGTTGTGAGAGTCCAATGGAGTTCCCACTGACTGGAAAAGGGGAAACATAACCCCCCCCTTTTAAAAACAGAAAAAAGGAAGATCCAGGGAACTGCAGGCCGGTCAGTCTCACCTCTGTGCCTGGCAAGATCATGGAGCAGATCCTCCTGGAAACTTTCCTAAGGCACATGGAAAATGAGGTGATTGGTGACAGCAAACATGGCTTCACTAAGGGCAAATCATGCCTGGCAAATTTGGTGGCCTTCTACAAGGGGGTTACAGTGTTGGTGGATAAGGGAAGAGCAACTGACATCATCTACCTGGACTTGTGCAAAGCATTTGACACTGTCCCGCATGACATCCTTGTCTCTAAATTCGAGAGACATGGATTTGACAGATGGACCACTCTGTGGATAAGGAGTTGGCTGGGTGGCTGCACTCAAAAAGTCGCAGTCAATGGCTCGATCTCCAAGTGGCGAGCAGTGATGAGTGGAGTTCCTCAGGGCCAGTGCTGTTTAACATCTTTGCTGGCAAAATGGACAGTGGGATTGAGTGGACCCTTAGCAAGTTTGCTGATGACACCAAGCTGTGTGGAGCAGTTGACATGCTGGAGGGAAGGGATGCCATCCAGAGGGACCTGGACAGGCTTGAGAGGTGGGCCTGTGCCAACCTCATGAAGTTCAGCAAGGCCAAGTGCAAGGTCCTGCGTGTGGATTGGGGCAATCCCAAGCAAAAATGAATGGTGAAGAGATTGAGAGCAGCCCTGAGGAGGACTTGGGGATGTTGGTTGAGAAGCTCAACATGAGCTGGCAATGTGCCATGAGCCCAGAAAGCCAACTGTATCCTGGGCTGCATCAAAAGTAGCATGGCCAGCAGGTTGAGGGAGGTGATTCTCCCCCTCTACTCCGCTTGTGTAAGAACCCACCTGGAGTACTGTGTCCAGCTCTGGGGCCCCCAACATAAGAAGGACATGGACCTGTTGGAGCGAGTCCAAAGGAGGGCCCTGAAGATGATCAGAGGGCTGGAGCACCTCTCCTTTGAAGACAGGCTGAGAGAGGTGGGGTGGTTCAGCCTGGAGAAAAGAAGGCTCCAGGGAGACCTTATAGTGGCCTTCCAGTACTTAAAGGGGGCCTACAGGAAAGATGGAGAGGGACTCTTTACCAGGGAGCGTAGTGATAGGATGAGGGGTAATGGTTTTAAACTGAAAGAGGGGAGATTTAGATTGGATATCAGGAAGAAATTCTTCACTATGAGGGTGGTGAGGCACTGGCACAGGTTGCCTAGAGAAGCTGTGGATGCCCCATCCCTGGAGGTGTTCAAGGCCAGGCTGGATGGGGCTTTGAGCAACCTGGTTTGGTGGGAGGTGTCCCTGCCCATGGCAGGGGGGTTGGAACTAGATGATCTTTAAGGTCCCTTCAAACCCAAACCATTCTATGAGTCGAACTGCTGCCAAAGCCTTTCTTATGTAGCGTGTATTTTTAGTCTGTGGGTCATGCTAGAACTATTGTAAAAGCTTGCTCACAAGACGGACCTAACTACTAGGTTTGCTGAGACAAGAAGGTATAGTCCCCCTTGTCGCCTGTCTCTCTGAACTTCTATTTCTAGATGTGCTGTAAATGCACATGAATATGCAGAGATGTTTGAAACTTTAATTAGCCATAACTTCTCAAAGATCAAAAATATTTCAGACTTTCTTGACTGAATAACGGAGTGTTTTTTAAAATCTATTCGTCCCTAGTTCCCTCTACACTACAGCTTGCATGAAGGGGTTGCTTGTGAAGGCATTTCTTTTGGTAGCTATGCCATGTAAATGGTTCCAGCCATCTTCTCTACCCTCTGACTTCTTTGTTCTCACCCTGTGTTACCTCCTCTGCTGTGAGAGCTGCAGCCAGCTCTTCTGTGGCCATGTGGCAAACTGATTAGGTTAAAAACGAGCAAGCAGAGACATTAAAGGGAGATGGGGAACTGATCTCACTTCAGCTACGCTGCTGAAATGAATGAAAAAGTAACCTGTGCTTAAAATGGACCTGTCTGGTTCATTGTGTTGCCAGACAAGCAGTTGGGCTGACATACCGAGTGGTGTGCAGGCACGGAAACAACTGATGGGGTTGAGCAGGTCAGAGGATGGTGCAGGATAAGGGAAAAATGTTCAAAGTAGAGGCTGTAGCATTGTAATTTATACCTGCTTTAGAAATACAGGGGAGGACTTGTTCAGGGAGTTGCCCCTTTTTTTTTTTTTTTCCTTGTTACTGTTTTTTTCTAATCCTATCTACTGAATCATTTATGGGTCCCTTCCAATTTAAGATATTCTATGATTTTGGTCATCCAGAAGTTTCCAGTAGTTTGAATTTTTGGGAGCAGCTAAAAGGTGATCCTGCAGAAACCACATGCCACTTTGATCTAATGGAAATTAAGAGCTGTATCTGTGTTGTATGTAGCTACTCTGCATGTAGCTTTGGGTAGGGGTGTGTATTGTTTTTCAATTACTTGTTTCCATTCATACCTTGAAAAATTTTAAATAAAATTTTGTTTATGTTAATAACTTAGGCTTTCCCAGTTGATTTCAGGTAAATGGACTGATTTTGTTCTGTTTTCTGAGGTTAGGTTAAAAATGATGATGATAATGCTACTCAAGTTTTAGGTACACTTTCTCACGAGGGGTTTGTTTTAAACAATATGTGGGCAGCACTGATTTCATGCAACGTGAACTTCCTGGCTGTTGGTCTACTTTGCTCTGCTCTTTTTTTAAAAAGAACAAAATGCAAGATCTATTATTTAATTTTATTTTCACTACGACCGAAATCAGCAATGCAGAAGGAGTAATACGTTATTACAAAGGTGAGCAGCTGCTCAGTGAGCTGCAGCTGGAGGGAAGCTGTGTGGGCCATGGTGAAGCACTCCAAGGGGATTTGCTTCATCTAGCAGAAGTGCTTCTCCATACTGAATGTGTGTTACTGGGGAGAGCGGAAGAACGTGGGCTAGGTCTGGATCACGCTTGTAAGCTGGCTTCTCGGGACCTCCTTGGCTGCCTGGTGGCAGTGGCTGAATCATTTTTTCAGTGAGTGGCAGGAATTTGGCCTTTCTCGAGCTTTCAGTTGTGAACAAATGATACTCGGATACATCTGAACTTCAGACACGCTGAAATACATTTTATGTCATGCCAATCAAAATAGATTTTAATAGCTTTAAATGTTTTATAGTGCTTCCAGATTTGTGCAACAGTGGAAGCGTTTCATTCAATATTTTATGTAACTTAAAATAGTGCTTTATAGTTTCTTTTATCCCCCGATAAAGTGAAGAAAAATAGATGGTTAAAATAAAAACAGCAAGCCACAAACGATTTTATGAAATGAAGATGAAAACATGTGATTCCTCTTAAGAGCATGTTTTCTGAAGTCAAAGGCTGCAATGGCCTGACAGCGCAGTCGCGGCATCCCAGTGTGAAAGCTTGGATGGGACTGTGAGTTTATCCGATTGACCTACAATGAAATGAGCTGTGTTTGCATTGTTCCTGATCACCTGGGCTGGTGCTCTGAAAGGTGTGAGTCGTGACTGCAAAGAGAACGAAGTAACTCTGGCAAAGGCCAACAGCTTGGTGGAAAGCTGCAACACAGCACTACAATTTCTGACTGCTTTTCTAGGGTAAGATTTGGTACCAGGTAAAGTTAGGAGGTACCCATGGAAGAGGAGCAAGTCTTGGGGTCTAGTAGGTGTCAGAAAGACCTGTGAGGAAATGGAGGTCTTTCACTTGAAATAGTGAGCCTGGGCTACATCACCGCATCATGGCTGGCTATGGCACAGCCCCGGATCCTGATCTCTCTGTTGCCCCTAACACACTGCAGTTCTCATCAAGGTCTCTTATCAGCGTTCTGTCCCTGGCTGCCCTGAACCTGGATGCAGGTTGTGCCCAGATGTGGACTCAAGCCATGTTTGGGAAGCCAGTAGGAAATTCTTTTGGGTGTCTTAGCCCAGACACAGTCTGGGTGTGAGTGCTTTCTCAGGAGAGATGGGGAATATACCTGTACAGGCTCTTATTTTCTCTCATTAATTGCTGCTTCAAAGGCCATGGTACTCCTAGTTCACTTTTGGAAATGTTTCCTGGCTGTAGAGTTTTGCCTAGGTAAAGCAGAAGCTATTAGTGTGTTCTGGCCAACCTTATTTCTGTTCATAGTTCAAATTGCAAGATGCTTACAATGACTATCACCTTTTACTAAAAGGACAATCTTCATGAAAGTTTGAGTTGACTATTGTTGTTAAATAGGGTAATGAATCTCCCATTTCGGTCAACCAGTTCAACCAAGGAAGAGGCTGATCATGCTTGCAGTAATTTCAAAGAATTACGAGCAGAAATAACATCTAATTGCTAAAGATCTGTGAATTCAACAGTGTCTTTTAGTGGACTGAGGGTCTGTCATTTGCTTGAGAAGTGTGTATTGACAAGCTAAGGAAACTTTTTGAGAAGAGTGTGATCCTGTCTGCAAGCTTTAGAAAAGGATTTAGCTTTGATCAATGTGCTTTTCCTTCCCTGTAAGCATGCTTGATCACAACTGGTTTTGTCATCATTATTAGCTTTGCTGAGAACATTGCTAATTTCTTTGCAGTTATTTAAATATCCAAGCGTAGCTGGTTAGAGCCATACTGAGCCTCTTTCATCAGTGGGTCCCTAGTCTGTCTACTTGTTCTCAGGTTCTAGTGAAAATTTATCGTGTAGTGATCCAGCTTTTGATATCTAACAAGTAGTATTGGGGCTTGTGACACAAAGCCCAGTACCGAAATCCTCATTTTGGTGCTCATTTTGCCTTTCACTTTTTCCTCAGAGGTAGTTAAAGACAGCAACAGTGTATTGCCACTGACTTTTTCATCCTGCAGCCTCACAGCGGCTGCAGACTCACACCTTTCTTTGTCAGAGCTTCCCTTCAAATTTTCATTATTCCATTTATTCTTCTTTTGGCCTGTGATGGCTAAGAAGGCAAAGTTGTGGATGCCTTCAGCACTGTACCCTCCCTGAGTCTTTAGATCCCTTTACAAGCCGCAACCACCTTTCCTAATGCAATTTTAACTTTACTGCTAAGTTTCTCTTCCATTTTTGCCTTTTACAAAGGTATGAGTGTTTTTCTTAAATTATTCTGCTCAGAGCAGAAATAGTGTTTAACATTTTTGCTTAAGCCCCTCTCACATGTGTGCTCTCCTCATGCAAATTTTTTGTGATACTAGAAGTTGAAACTAAGCAATCCCAAACACCTACTTTCCTACTCCAGTGTATGCAGATAAGTCACCAAAGAAGAAAGTCACTACATGTTTTTCTTTGGTCCTAGCGAAATCCTCCACCCAAGCATCGCAATAAGCTTGAATTTAGTACACTCTGCATTTCAAATTTAGTGAAAATCTGAAGCACTGACTTTGAGAAATATATATGAGTACAGCAAATACTCCATGCGAGTGTCCACATACTCCATGCGAGTGTCCACAGGTTTTACTCGAAGTTTTGTTTTGTTTTTAATCAGGTTTGGTTATAAACCCATAAAAATGAAAGGCAGTGACAAATCTGTTTTATAGCCTTGTGTCAATAGAGGAAAAAAAAAAAACCCCAACCAAAAAACCCAAAACTGTGTTTTAAATAGAGATGTTGGAAACTTCAGGGAAGGGCTGTCAGAGACATAGCAATTTGGTTTGTAAAGATAATTATATTTACTGCCTAACTGTTTGGTTCTTCAGGATTTCTGTGATTTCAGGAAAGCAAATGTTTAGTCTTGCTGATTCTGTCCATGGGACCTCATGCTGTGGTTTCAACCTGATCGGACTCTGGCCTCCCCTTTGCCGAGAACTTGATGACCAAATGCATTTAAACCCTCCTGAGGTGCTGCTGTACGTTGTTATTAAACATGGGCATAATTATGGAATAGCACCAAGACTGGGACAAGAACAGACCATAGCTAGAAATACCTCCACTGAATGAGAGACACAAAATCTCGATGTTGTCATGGGGCGTTGTATTTAGGACATTAAATTTAATGCGGGATTTTTCTGGCTTTTAACTGTGTGCAAAGTTAATTGTAATCTTATTTTGAGATGAAGGCAAAGAAAAGAATACACTTGAGTAAAATACATTAAAATAAAACTAGCTTTAGGAGGATCCCAAGCTGGCTGTAGCGATACCGTGGAAGAGCACGGTTGGGTTTTTTGTTGTTTGTGTTTTTTTTTTTCTTGTTTTCTTTTTTCTTTTGGCTAACCTGTTTTCCTCTGAAAATAGAGGCTATGCAGTTGTGCTTTCCCTTGCTCTGTCCCCCCCCCTTCCCTGCTGTCCAGCCTTGCTCAGTAATGCTGGACCTTGTCAGCCAGCTTCAACCAAATTTGACAGAGGGGATTTGGGCTCAAAGATATTAAATTCTGGCAACTTTTTGCCTGGGTGAAAAGTTCTCTTGTTTCTGCTACAAAGGTATAGCCTTTGGTAGGCACAGGAAAATTCATCATGCAGAGGGGTGTGACCAAACAGCCCTTGTGCAAGGAGAGCTTTCACCAGAGCTGGTACCTATGAGACTGCTGAGCTCTAATTCCTTGGGTAGTAAAGCGCTTGGAGGAGTTTTTGATCCACTTTTTCAGGTTTTCTACAAAAGTTAACACAAGTGAGTGGGTACCCTGTCACAGTGACAGGGTGCCCCCAGTTACCTGTTCAGTGGCACCTCTGTGGAGCAATTGCTGTGGTCTTGGCTTCAGCTGCCCCTGAGCTCTGCTTCTTCTGAAGATGGATTTGTGGTGCTGGAGACCCAAGTGTGAGAGTAGGCAGGAGTCATTGCTTTTGGAGAGGCAGTCGCGCTTCTCAGAGACAGGCGGGCACAGTAGGGGAATCTCCTTGGTAGGTGCTGAAAGCAGCCACATGTGGGTCTCTGTTACGTTAAGAGTATGAGTCTGACATGTGGCTGAGGGAAGCCCTCGTGTTGAGTCGCAAGGTCCAGAAGGACCCCCTTGCTTTCTATACTTCTTCTCAGAGAGGGGTCTAGATGGGACTGGATCCAATCTTAGTCCCAGACTTGGTCAGTGGTTTATGTCTAAAGGATTGGGGTGTAGCCATTTATCAGAGCCAATGTTTGCCTGTTTCAGAGCCCTGCCAGGGACTTGCACTGAGACAGTTTTGCAAAGCTGAAAAAGATAGGCGATTTATTAAGGTGATAGATACAAGTTTGGCACTGCTGATGATAAATACACGTACTGCAAAAATCGAGCTTGAGTTAATAGTTCAGTGCTTTAGTTGACAGTATTTTCCCAGGTAATATCCGATGTGGTGGGAGGTGCAAGTCTTACCAAAGAGGCGTCCCTCCTTGGGGAGGGGAGAGGTCCACGCCTGTTGACCCATCCGGTAGCTGGAGTTCTTGTCCTCGAAATGGAGGTTTCCGAATGCCGGATTTATACTCTTGGTGAGGTGGGGCTAAGTCGTTTATCGTGTGCTGATTGGCTCTCAACAAGGCTTGTTGTGTTGTCAGTCAAGAAAGAGGCAGGGGGTGCTTGCGCAATGTTCGGTACAGAGCCAGGGTTGCTCTCCCAGCTTTACTGAAATAACATCGGGCTGTGGGGCCTCCGCCTCACCCCAGGCATCACTCAGTTGATTGGAGTGTTAGACCACAAGCCGTTGCATCTGTCCTGGCCTTCGCGAGACAAGGAGTTATGCAAGTCTTGCTCATTTGCCTTTGCCACATAAGCACGCTGCCCAAGCTGTGCTCTTGCTCATGTCGGACCCCCCCACTACTTTCTACCAGCTCGTGGTGACTATTTGGCACCAACATGCCTGGTGCTCCACACTCTCCTCTTCTGATTTCAAATGTTGATGAATATGTATCTCATTACACACTTGGAAATTCATCCATGAGACACAAACTCATTGGAAACCAAGCTTCCTTTCTTCCATTGTTCGTATCAATAGTCTTTGACAGCTGTGAGCAAACACCTGGACAGAGTGAAATAAGTGTATAAAGCTCTAGTGGCCCTGATGCAATATTTTAAAGACAACAGATAGTTGTATCCTGTCTACACCCCTGTACCTACTGCTGTGGCCATTGGAAATGTCACATTTCCCAGAAATGTCTTTTTCAAGTGCCTTTTCAACTTCTATTCACAGTTAGATCACATAAAAAAAGGAAGAACTTTGCTCTGAGTTACTCCAGAGTATTTTATATATTTCTTAATCCCCAACTAACATGCATTTCTACAGCCCGTGTCAGCATGTACACTGGACATGGACTCCAGGTTTAATCTATGCAGTGGGATGACAGATGAAGGGTAAACACACTCTTGTCATAGTGTGAATGTGGCCTTCAGGAGAAGCAGTGTTTTGTTTAGCTATAATTTAATCTGCTTCTTGAAGAAAAATTGCCGGAAGATCTAAAGCGGTTCTTCTTTCTGCTCGAGAACATATGCATTGTTTCATTAAAGCGCTTTTTCAAAAGCAGCTCTAAAAAAGCTTGCAGACTCGAGTGGTTTGACTTTAATCATCCCAGATGTTGGCTTTTGTAGTGAGTTGCTGTTTGGGTTAGATACAAGCACCTTTTGGTCAGAGAAAGCAATGTTTACTGTAGCAAGGACGAGTTTTTCTTGGAGTAATGAGAATAGCTTAGCCTGCTTAGAATTAAAAAAGAAAAAAAAATATTTGGGGAATTAAGTGTTGGAGGACGAAGTTTTCTGCTTTGCAGGGTGTTCTCTCCATAGTTGCAGTTACAGTTAGTGGAAAAGCTTGCCACCAGCAATGTTCAGAGCCCTGCAAGGCCTGCTGGCTCTGTGTTGGCTCTTAATTAATGACCCACATTCTCACAGCAGCATAGAGACCTTCTGTGATGTGGCTGTACCAGTAGAAAACAATGGATTTATTTATTTCCAGCTGTATCTATCTGTCACATGAATAAAGGACCGATTTGTGCCAGAGTGTGGTTGCTGTTGGCGGCAGCACGGAAATTTGAGGGGGAGCTGTAGCCAAAAGAGTATCATTTATAAGATTCAGAGATCTGAGGATGAATGGTCAAGCTGTCTTCAAATGCAACTTGTTGGGTTTTTCTGAAGCACGTTGTGCGTATGTAAAGCCCAGTTGGCCAATTCTGGCTACAACAGCTGCGTAGTTTGAAAAAACAGTTCAAGGCCCCATGGTGGAACACTTGAAAGGAAACAGAATACGGCCTGTACTCTGACCTGCGGTAATTAATCTCTTTCAACAAAGCCAGCATATACCTCTGCTTTTCTGCTGAAGCCACTCAAGCTGTATCTGGTGGCTCTGCATCCAACAGTGGATGCAGCTATATTCATATAATGCAGTGGCTATATTCTGCCTTTTACCGTGAGCTAAAAATGCTCAATAGGGCATCACCAAAGCTTTGATGCTTTGATTGTGAACTACTTCTGTCAGGCTTAACTGATTCCTCTAAGGTAACCTGTCAGTTGCCTCCCAGAAAGGGCAAGTCTTCAGTGTGCGCCATGAGGACAGCACCTTCTGAGGAAATACCTTCTGTAACTAATGTGTTAGTGTAACCTAATGTGCTTTACGTGCATTATTTTGTTTTTTACACTGAAAACTGAACTGTGTTTTCTGTCCACATTAGAAGTAGCAATAATTGTCTTAATACATTTTGAAGTTACCTAAATGCAAGAAAGACAAAATGTTTTACAGTGCTCAGACTCATTGCAAGCAGGTCTTTCAGCAAGCTTGGGCTGAACGTGTGCTCACCTCCGGCTGTTTTGTTGCTTGAGAAGTTCAGCAACACCTGTGTAACTCTGGCTTTGTCCGTTGCCAGGGAAAACTAGGCAAAACATGGGGCTTTGTGTGTCTATCGAATGATCAAACCTCAAGAAATGGGAACTTCCTTGAACCAAGCTATGTGGGGAGAAGTTGACGTGGTGCTATTGGTTTTAGCTCTGATCAAGCACTCTTGCCTGACTGGCATAATTGATGGAAGACAGAATTGCATCTGCCTGTGAAACAGCAAGGTAACATGGACGTGCTTGTGTTTGTGAGTGAGTGTACACGCACATGTGTGCGCGGACACTTACATATGTAGACAGACTTCTTCTAGAAGCTGGGACAGTCTTGCTGTGGTTCAGCCCGGAGCATGTTCCAGAGAGTTTGCCAGCTCTTGCATATGGGTTTGGGTGGAAATGTTTGCACATTGTCCTGGCATTATTATAGTGCCAGAGTGATCCCATTGTTTGAGTGGGTTCTTGGTCAGAGGCAATTCTGAGTGAATGAAGAGTGATTTAGAGCATGTTGCATTTAATTATTACTTTTTTCCTCCCTCATGCCTATTCAATGTTTTATGAATGTTCAATGGAGTCTTTGCACAGCCTCGTTAAGTGCCTTATTGGGCTCTAATAGCCAGGAGTGCTGTAAGCAGTTCCAGCCATAAGCGTGGCTGTGTATTGTGTACCTGCCAAAGAGCTGCTGGAGTTATGATGAGCAAGGCAACCAAATCCTAGCACATTCATCAGAAACACGTATCAGATTCCACAAACTTCTGTTACTAATCAGCAGTATCAGAAGCCAATTCACATATGCTCTGTGCACCTTTCAAATACTGCCAGAAATGGACTTCTGCAGCTGTTGCCTGCAGCTGTTTGTGTTTTAGCCCTAACTTCATAGTTCTGTACATTCTGGAGAAACCAAGATGAGTTACTGACTACAGCCAGGCTCTATGGCCAGAGGGAAGGACATGCTGTGTTGCATACTATGCCACAGTGTAAATAAGCCCACAAACCTAAACTTAGAGAAGTCATTCTGTTGCTGGCAGCTGATTTGTGATTTTCTTGCCAGGAAGATCATGCACTGCTTGGGGCTGACTCTCCAGAGGAGTGCTGTAGCTGGAACTTGCTGGTTCTTGTTGGGGTATCTCCATGTTCCCATAGCCCTCACCTTCTCTTTGGCTGTTTGGGAGAGAGGACTGAATTGTCCAACCTCTCACTCTTATCTGTTTCCCTGTCTCCTTTTTCAACTCTTCCCCTCACAATTTTCCTAAAGGAAGTAACTGTTTGCTGCTCTACATTGTTGAAAGCTGTTCTTGGTTTCTAGCCTGATGTTGTCCTAGAAAGAGGTCATACCTTGAAAGCAAAGTGCTGTTAGTGAAACACTAATAGAGGAGGGTATTCAGTACATGCTAGTACTTCTCTAGGGAGCAAAACTTTGATGTTAAAAAATATGGGGGAATTTGAATAGGGATGTGATTGTTTAATGTTGGTTGGGGGGATATAAAGCTGACGGACAGTATGCAGACATCTAATAACTGTTGAGCATTTGTGGTTCAATACTGACAAAGAAGGGAAATGATTGGGCAACTAATAGCACGTGCTTCTCAAAGGGTCCTTTCGAGATTTAGTCTGTGTTCAGATCACGGGCAAAGTTGATTAAGCATTGAGATCACAGCAAGTCTGTACATTTTCTGTGTCAACACCCCGCCCTTTTGGCAGCACCTTTGAGGCTCCTAGTGATTTCTGATATGAAGACTCAATAGCACCAACATCACTTAAATACCCTCTCAAACTTGTGCTGGTAATGGACTTGTACTGGGGATTGTTATAACCAGGGATCTGCTCACACCCATGGAGTCATTCGTGCATGAATGGGAATGTTTGTACTGGAACGTACATGGTCCTACTGGTTCTGTGGCATCATTTCCCTCTTCTTCCTCAGCTGATGGATGTCAAAAATCGTGGGTTAAATGTGGGACAAGTAGGCAGGTGAAAATAAACAAATGCTTTTTTTCCTGTTCTATGCCAAGCGGAGATGAGAATGCCCTCCTGGAGCTTGCTGGTGAAGAGGGATGGGAAGAAGAAATGAGGGCATTTTGTTTGCAGGACCTCAGTCAGGCTGTAGAGAGGGGGTTGAGGAGTGAAGGGGTTTCAGGACATTCAAACTCTTATGTCTTGTGGATGGAGTAGGTTTTCCCTTTATGCCCATCTTGGATCCAGTACAACTTGTGTGCAGGTGCTCACAGGGAAAAGCTATTTGGTCTCGAAACTGATAGCTTTGCCGTCACACACACCTTGTGACATGTGCCTTTCTTCCCTCTACTTGCGCAGTTTTTTATCAGAAAGGGGGGAGGCTGAGATAAGAACTCATAAATCCACACAGAAGTAACTCAGACGCATAAACTGTTGTTGGGAGCATAAGCATGGTGCTGCCTCTCCCTGCATCCTTGTGTTGCACGGGAGTCCGGCTCTGGAGGAAGCAAGAACTCCTCAGAGGGCTGAATGTCACAGCCAGCTCAGAGAATTCACCTTGAAATGATTAATTTTGTTACTTGATGAGTAGCGAAACCTTGCCATTTGGAGAGAGCATCAAGTCTAAGCCAGAAACTGAGAAATCCATATACGTAAGGCTTTTTTTTTTTTTTTTTTTAATCCCTACAAACTTGAAGTGCCAAATAGATACTTTCCACTACGCTCATAGTAGTACTTGACTTGGAAGCATAGGATCACCTCCTAAGATTCATTGTGTATCAGCAAGGACTGAAATGTCATGCCTGGGGAAAAAAAAAACCCACCCTAGCTTTTAAAGCAACGCTATTCTGTAGGTTGTGCTGATTATTGCTTTGTGCTGCATGACTGTGATTTTTGGCACGCGGTGTCGCATACCAAATTCCCAAAATAAAATGCTACATGATATTCTAAAAGCTCTTAGGAAGCTTTAAAAAGGGATTTGTCCACTGAGTGGGTATCTCTTCTGGTGAAGCCAAATGATGCAGCAGGAATGGTTTAAGAGGAGGAAACTTTAGTCAGCAGATAATTAGTCTTTTTAAATAAGCACAAGGGGGGAAAAAAGAGAACCTTCCATCAGTCTCATGTTTGTAAAAGTTGTCAGCAATCCTGCTTTGATTGTAAAGGGTTTACGGCTATATGTTTGAATAGCTGAAACATCTGTTCAGCAACGTTGTGAAATCCTCGTGTTCGGAACCCCTGATAAGGGGGACTGCCGAGGGATTGGCTCATAGAGGCTTTCTACAGGCAGCAAGAGCTGTACATACAGTGGTCACCGCTTGCCTTTCCTCCTCCTCCTGGTCAGGGGAAAACGTAGGAGACAGCTACTGTTTTACGCATGATTTTCCTTTGAGAGGGGGGAGAGCAGGAAGTGCCTAGGAAATGGTTCACGACAGAAACCTGGAGTTGTAAATAGGAGAGAGGAGGAGGAGAGAGAGCTCATGGGTGCAGTTTGTGAACAGTTGAAATACTGATACCACAGCAGCGGAGGAAAAACCAGCCTTCTGCGAGAGCGAGCACGTCCCAAGCCATCCTGATGGAAGGGGAGACGGTACCCGAGGCCAGGAAAGCAGCCAGCAAAGCCACACGGATCGCCCTCGGCATCTTTGTGAGTGGCACCGTTGCGCTTGGCACTGCACTTTTCTTGGGTAAGTGAAAAGGCTAACCTGAACGTAACCCTCCCCAGCCTGTCCGCTCGGTGTGGGTGTGTGCGCTCCATGACATGTTTTGGGGAAAATTTTGACCTCTTCTCCTTTTCCCTCCATTTTATATTTATCCTGAAATGGAAATGTGTTGGGAAAGGGATTTGTTGTGGGAACATCAGAGCTGGAAGATGCAACGTGAGCTCAACTTTTTGAATACTGTATTTAAATTTGGATACTCAGTTGAATGTGTTCTAGCCAGAATTGGGTTCTTTAGCAGAATGGGGTGAAACCGATGAGATTATGCACATCGGTAATACTGATTACGAACTCACAGATTGTGACTGATGTGGGCTAATATTCTCTGTTTCCTGAATATGAATCTGTAGTGCACACATTTTATGGAATCTTTTGGGTTTTCCTTCATTTGGTTTTCATTTAAGACTTGACTAAAATTCCTGTAGAAGGCTTCAATAATGCTTATGCTTGCACATTTTTTAGATGTTTTTGTTCTTCTATGATGAATTGCAAAGTCGTCTTTGCAAAAATCATAAAGAGTGCATCCGGGATGAAATTAAAATGTTTTGATCAGATTTATAAGCTGTAACTGGACACCATAGAGAAGGAATTAGTTTTTCCTCTCTGGGGTTTGGAATCATCTGTAGATTGGTTTTGTTGGAATATCACATGGTAGCATATGCCTACACCTATAAAATGATGTGAAGAAGTATAAATGTACCCAGAACCACCTGGCAGAGAAGAGAAAGCGGTGTTGTGTCTTGTAAGAACTTGCAGAGACAGATCCTCTTTCAGAATAATTCATCCCAACTTTTCATTTCTTTAGACCGACACAGATTTCCCTGTACTGGGGGGAGCTTAGCCCTTACCTCCATTCATTTATGATCTTGTGATCTTGTTTGAAAGGTCTGCTTCGTTTATAATCACGATAGAAAAAATTATGCCAGGTTTTCTAGAGAATATTTAAAGCACCAGGCTCGCAATCGGTTAGTGTTTTTCTGCTCTAGAGCAGCTGCTAGACAAAATTCTACAGATGTTTGCAGACAAGTAACTTTTGTGTATGTGAGTAATCCCACTCAATTCAACAAAACTCTTTATCAACGTGGGCAGGATTGAATCTTCAACTTGTTAGTGCAAAATATTGTATCTAGATGAATAATAATACTTTTCACTTAAAGAATACAATATCAAACACCAGGGAGTAATGGAGAAACCCTATTTCTTTTAGCATTAGACTGTTCATTGCTTGTAAAAACAGTAGACATTTACCACCGTAACTTGTCAGACGTAGAAGTGCTTTATCCGTAGACTAGACGTGAAAATTCAAGCAAATATATTAATTCTTACAGATAGTTTTCCGAGTGTGCTGAGGTCTATTCCATAGCCAGGGATTCAGTGTCAAAATTTTCACTGGCATAACTGCTAAGAACATAAAAATGTTGGCCTTGGGTCAACCAAAATGTTTTTAGGATTTCTTTGGAAATTGTCTGAGGTTTTCAACTAAAGGAATAAGGGGAAAAAAGTTAAATTATTTTGGTTTAACATTTTGTCAGTGCAATGTTTCCAAGTTTCATTGTGACACTGTGTTTTGTTTGTAAGTTTGAGTTTAACTGGTTTTTAGTGTTGTTAAATTGTAGAAAAGGAGACCATTATTTCTGGTCCCATGTGAAACATTTCAGGCACCTCAAGATGAACATCTTTCTTTTTTTTTCTTCAGTTTTTATTTAATCTGCAAACCATGCTGTTTCTGGTAGACCTGAAACAATTTCCTTTCAATTTTCCAGCCTGAGGAGTGAAACGTAGCCTTCTCCTGCTTCTCTTGTTTCTTTTTCTCAGAGTTCGTACAACTCTAAGAGGAGTCTGGGAGAATCACATTTTTATTTACTGTTACTTGCTCGTACCGGCTGTAGCCATACGGCGACTTCAGCTGGGAGCTACCAGGGGAGTCACTTAGCATCACGCAGGGTCCTGTCGGTGGTTCTCCAGACAGTGATGTGGGCTGTGGCAGGACAGGAGCCACCTCCTCCTTGGGAGCCGGGGCCAGAGCAGAAGGAAACGGATTGCTCTCCAGTTCCCTTGGGCAAAAAGTCAGGCAGCTTTGAACCTCAGTTCGGTAGCCTCTCCTCCTGACTTGGTAGCCCTTTGGACTTCTCAGGTTGTAGGAACATCCACATTATTTGCGTCTGCATATTTGTATACTCTTTTCCCTTTCACATTTTTTGGGGGAACTTAATTACGGTGTATATTTGCTTAAGAATCTGTAAACAGGCTTAAAGAGGAAGAAGCTGGGACACTGAGTGGTATAACCACAACTGTAGGTAATAATGTAATGGTTAGTTCTCTTAATGACAACAAAAAGGCAACAGAACAAAACCAGGCAGAGTTTTTCAATCAAAATTAGCTGATAATTAAAAGGGAAACATTACTATAGATTTTTTTTTAATTTGCTCTAATGATGAAGTTGTAAATGGAACAAATCCAGTTGAAATGGTATTTTGCTTCTGTTTACAAGTATCAAAACCACGAGGCCCACTTCAGATTCTTTACTGACTTTTTCATCTGTCATTTTCCCTCATTTTCCATCAAGTGCAAAAGATTTAAATGGTGTCTGGGATTTTCCCTTCTATCTCTTCTTTGTTAAGAGAAAAAAAAAAAAACTAGCAAACTTCCAAGACCTGGATGGGTTCTAAAAGGCTAGCTTTAAACTGGGGGAAAAGTGAGTTGGAAGGAGTGCAACACTTAATTGATAGGCACATAACCCATTATTTGTATTTGTGTGGCTCTAAATCATATTCTGGAGACCTCCACTTCTCTATTTTCCATTGTTTGTCAGTATTCCGATTAGAATCTTTATATATCTCAACATCTCTTGTATTTCTTGGCTAATTTTCAAAGGTGGTTGAGGCGTTGTGTTTCAGTAAGTCAATGTGAGCTTTGGTAAATCTGTCCAGAAATAGGTTTACATTCTCAGTTTCTAAGAAAATTTGACTGAAATCCAGCCATTTCTGTCATTAATTGTCATTAAAGCTTTGAGGTTGGAATAGATGAAATAGGTTTAGGGTTTTTTTATACTAAAATTTTTCTATGCTGCAATACCATTTCACATTTTCCTGTCCCTTTTGAACAATATATAACTACAGGAGAAATTGATTTATAATTATCAGCACTGGTGAAGCTATGATACCTAAATATATTCCATTATGGAGTTTTCTTGTGGTTTTTTTTTTTTTTTTGCCTTTTTATTTTTGCCATGCACTGAGTTATTAAGATAATGGATGTAACGAGACATTTCTTTATGTCTACTGAGAACATCTACTGAGTCTTATTTCATCTACCTCTCTGGATACTCCCATCCTTATCCCAAGTATCAATTATCTGCATACTTGCTGCCTGACTGCAGTGTCTGAAATTAGCAATTCCTGTGCTTAGTTTTCAGTAGCAGCTGTAATACACATTTTTTTAAAAGCTTAGCAAAATTAACTGACGATTTCATAGTTCTTGTCAGCAAGGTTTTTGGAAGCAAATCCAATTACAATACTTTTGGGAGCCGGTTCAGACAGAAACTGAGCTGTGCCATCCCTGTGCCCATTGCTGTCTGGTTCATTCCAGGCCGGAATAGGGGGACCCTGAATGTGTCCCATGGGCGCTGGGTCGTGCTGATGGGGCTGGGGAGTGCAGTGGTACTGCAGGAGAAGGTGCAGCAGGGCAGCGTGAGCCCCGCAGCTCGGGAGGAGCAGTGGAAACCCTACAGAAGGTGGCCAGATCCAGCTCCATGTTGCATCGCCAGCTGTGAAAGGTGCATCTCTGGAAGATGGTAGCAAGAATGGTTAATTTTTTGTATTGTGGTGGCGCTCGCCATCTGTCCGTGAGTAAGGCTAAAGTGTTGTTACTCCAGGCACTGTGCAAACATACAGTGAGAGAGACCCCGTGCTCCATGCTGCCTATGAGCAAAGGCAGAGGAAGGAGAAAGGCATAGGAGGGGAAAATCACTTGTTACGAGCTGCAGTATTTACTTAATATACATTCTAACTGTTTTAAATCAATGTAGTCAGAGATGCATTAGGGCCAGAGCTTACACTGCCATTTGAATGATCAAGTACACAACATTTGGCTGCAACGGTCATAGTTCATTACAAATGATCTCATTATGGTTTTCCATTTTGCAGTTAGCCAAGGTCTTATAAAGTTTCACCCAAAGCAACAGTACTGTTTGACTTCAGAATGCATTGAAGCTGGTAAGCAACAATTTTATCCTCTATTATGATATCATGATTATAGTATGTTAATGAGATATTTAAACTATTTGAATTTTTTCCCATGATACATTTTACTCAGCAAATGTCATTAATAATGAGGGGGGAAAAAAAACCCAGCCTTTTTTAAAAGTCACTGTTAGAGTTGCTGCAGATCTGTTCATTTTCTACAATTGAAATTCACGTTTTAAATTGTTTTAACTCTATTCTACCCAGGCTAACTCAAAGTTTCTCATAGGGTTTATTTATTTTTTAATAGGAAACCAAACTTTGGGCAAATTGACCTTCAGGTGTATTTTATTGTTACCTTCCCAGGTAACAAAAAACTAGTCAGAAAACTAGCAAATGAATTGTTAAGTACAGAGATGCTTTAAGGCCAGATCTTATACAGACTTGCACAACTGTAATGTTGTGACTACAATTCAAAATCTGCAACTACTTCCATATTGGCAAGCGCTCATCACAGAATGGTCAGGGTTGGAAGGGGACCTCTGGAGATCATCTAGTCCAACCCCCCCCTGCCACAACAGGGTCACCTACAGCAGGTTGCACAAGACGGCGTGCAGGCGGGTTTTGAATGTCTCCAGTGTGGGAGACTCCACCACCTCTCTGGGCAGCCTGTTCCAGTGCTCTGCCACCCTCAAAGTAAAGAAGTCCCTCCTCATACTAAGATGGAACTTCCTATGTTCAAGTTTGTGCCCGTTACTTCTTGTTCTATCACTGAGCACCACTGGAAAAAGACTGTTCCCATCCCCCTGGTACTCTCCCTTTAAGTAGTTATAAGCATTGATAAGATCCCCCCTCAGTCGTCTTTTCTCTAGACTAAAAAGACCCAAGTCCCTCAGCCTTTCATGTGGAGCTTCTTCCCCATGCAGAGATACATGTGGCAGCCCTCAGAGCTGGGACATCCAGTAGTATTAAACATGAACTAAAGGGACCAGGCTTGGTAGAACCTGAGACACCCATTTTGCACTGGGCTGTTTTGACAGAGTTGTGCTCACAATAAATCAATGAGAGTTTTATCGTTGAGTGTAACGAGAGCACAGTTTAAACAATAGTTGCCACATCTAGAAATCTGCCCCCAAAGCTGTTTTATTGGAAACAAAGTGGACATTGTGTACATATAAGAGTATTTCCATTCTGAATCATATTAAGCTGATACCATGAGGTGTTTGGCATGTGTTTGAAATCCTGACAAATTCTGTAGGGCTCCATAAAGTGAAAATAAATTGCAGATCTCAACATTACCAGGATGTTTCTTGTCATTCTACTTCTGCTCTGCGCTGCACTGACAGTGCTCTTGGTTCCCCTGGGCACAACCATCCAGAGCTGATTCTTGAATGACTGCAAATATTGAAGGTGGGATGACNAAGTCTCTTAAGAAGTCTGAATCTGAATTGGCTTTCTTCTTCTCTTGTGTATACCAAAGAACATGGGTTTTTTTGGTAAGCTCAGCAGAAGGTGGTATTTTGCACCAAGGCAGACTTGAAAAACCTACGTGACCTGCCTGTTTTAGCTCAGATTGGGCTGCGTAGTAACTACATAGTGTCTTGAGACCTGAGCCTTGCCTTGCTGAACAGCTTTTCAGGAGTGATAGAAAATTGCCAAGGACCAAAATGTCTTCAATTTAGTCAGTTTTGAAAGTTTCTAATGCGAGAGAAAGAATTACAGCTGAGACAGAAATATCATAGGAAGACTTACTCTAAGTGGATGAAGAAGAGTTACTGAATGCTAGAAATAGTACCATGAAGTCTGTAAAAGTTATCAGATTTCCTGCTAGGATTTTTAATCAGTTATTTGGATAAGCCTCAAAACACATGGTCGTTTAGCCAAAAAATGTCCAGTATCCACATATTCCATGTTACTCAACCCATGTAGATTTATGCCACAATCACTATAGTACATGATCATTTGATTTGATACTCAAAAGTTAAGTCTGGCTTATCAGACTGATCTCTCTTACCAGTTTCACCTGCAATAGCAGCTGGCAGAGATGCAGTCACAAAATGGAGCCGAATTATCTTTTCCAATGAATGGTAGATCAGGACTTGATTTGTTTTCTTGTGCAGCTATTCAGCTAAAGGTAAACAGTGCATAATTTCTGGAATGCTAATTACAATCTGATGATATTGCTACTAAATTCCTCAGGCAATTAATTCAATCATGGCAACAGTGGATAGCCTGTCTTCAGGTGTCTGGCTCCAGCAGTTCACATTCCTGTGGTGCTAGGTTCAGTGGTCATTGCTGTATGGCATTCAAGAACATTAATTGCAGATGTTTTGTCTTTTTTTTTTTTTTTTGCTTCTCATGTAGGCACAGTTAGATGCTAGAGAAGCTGTGTGGTATTCTTGCCGCTCTTTAAAAAATGGCAGAGATCATGGCACACATCAGTCCTAGAAAAGCAAGGCTGAGTTTGCAAGTGAGGTCAGCATCACGTTGCAGAGATTAGTAAATGTTGATCATTGTTTCTGCACTGTGGCCTCGTGTAATTCTCTGTGTAGGAGAAAGTGTTCCACAGAATCTATGTGGTGTCATTTTTACAGCTGCTGCCATCTTAAGCAAGATAAATCAATCCGTAGACCCGTGTGAGAACTTTTATCGATTTGCATGTGATGGCTGGATATATAATCACCCTATTCCTGAAGACATGTCAAACTATGGTGTTTATCCTTGGCTGCGACACAATGTGGACCTCAAACTAAAGGGTAAGTATGTCATTTCTGAAAGTGTTTTGTTGGCTTGTCACTGCAGCTTGTTAACTGGCTGGTTTTGAAATGGATAAAAACTCCACACTTCTTTCAGATTATTGGGTAATACCCAACAGCCCAACTTGGTGGTCTCCTTTAAGTATATTTTTGCTGTTTTTTATTGAAAATGACACTGAGAGAGAACAAATTATAACAGAAACAGAATCTGGGAGGAAGAATACAACTGCTGGCAACTCTGCAAGTTAAGGATGGAGGGACAAAAGGGTACTCCTTATATCCAGGGGCAGGATGTGAACTCTTTCCCCCTTGCAATACACAGGTAGGCCAGAGTGCAGGAGCACAGCATGCACACCTTAAGAATGTCCCAGATCCATACAAACATCAGTCTAGGACAGCACTCTGTCCCTAAGAGTGGCCAATAGCAGGAAAAGAATATAATAAGGTAAAACCAGAGTGATATTTTCCAGTATCCTTACCTAGCTCTTGGCAAGAGGCAATTTACAGGCTTCCGGAGACAGAAGTTGTTTGGGTATTGTGCTTCCTTCACATCGTCGCCATCAAGCTGCCATTGAAGTACCTGAGCTATCATCAGTGAAACAGAAGACCGCTTGAGAATGTGTGTCTGGGGGAAAAAATAGCCCCGGGGTGGAAATGTGTAGGTAGAGAGGTATTTTAATCTGCGTGTGACTTGACTTGGCGCTATGCTCTGCAGCAAAGCCACCTCATCAGGAAGTCGCACAGACCAACTGGGGAGAAAGGGTGATGATTATTGTTAGGTAGGAAAACCCTGCCAGATTCTTACAGTCTTTGCTAAAAGCGAGTCATGCAAAAGAAGGGAGATGGGCAAATTTTATTATTGTTGTTGGTGTGCTTGAGCATTGCATACCTTGAGCGTGTTACTGACCTATTAGTTGATGTAAGAGCCTGCTTTGAGCTCACCACAGAACAGAGGTCAGTTTTTGGATGTTGTGCTTAAATATAGCATTTATTTTTCTCTTAGATTTTGTACATGTGTGCATGTGTAGGCATCAAAGCCCTTCTGTGCTTGCTCTCTTCAGTCATATCGTATTCAATTTTCGCATCGTTAAGTATTTTAAAAGCTGCATTCGGTTTCAGAATATGAGTTTGGAATTTCAGCATAGGATACGATCTGATGACTGCTATTTTAAGTCTGCTGAAGATGTCACAACCAAAGGAAAAAAATATTGCCAGAGCCTGTTTTAAGTTATACTTTGCATTCTAATTGTTCTGCTGCCAGAATCGGGCTGTATTAGATAACTGCACATCCTGCATGAACCACAGCCACAAAGGAGCCAGTCCTAATTGAATATAGAGTAGCAAGCTGTGACTCTCAGCCTTAATTTCCTCTTTTTACAGAGCCTAATCAAGGACATCATGCTAAGCCACGTTTTTATATGGTTTTCTTACTGCAGTCCCTTTAGAAGCTGCTAATCCATAGCTAGGAAAATACAAGACAGAAAGAAACATCTAAGGGAGAAGTATTTGCTTAATGGAAACTCCATATCAAAAAAAGCGTGTAATGAAGTGCCTGATAACTACTTTAATAGGATGCCTCAACTTCTCCTTGGCATGGTGCAGGGACAAAGATGTGAAACGCTGGGTGGTGTAGAGGAGTTGATTTAATATAACATGTCATCTCCTCCTTAACTTTTTACTTAATAAACTTTCTAAAATATATTCCTGGTAATTAAAAAAGGAAAAGGAAAAGAAAAAAAGTGTTGGATATCAGTGTTGGTAGCTGAAATAACAAGGCCTAACTTCAGCCTCTATGTATATTTGTGTTTTAACTTGAGTTACTTCAACAAATTGGCTTGACACTGAGTTATTCATTTGTGGCTGACCATAACTTTGCTGTCAAAACTTTTAGCAAGATGAAGAACTCGTGTACAGAGAAACATATATATGGCTCGCCACACCTTGGAAGCTAATTTAATCTCTTCTTCCTAAAGAACTCTTAGTGGAACTTTGTACTTCATTGTAAATGTCCCTGTTTGACACTGAGTAGATTAAAAAGCCCCAGTCTTTAAAGAGCTCATTATTACGCAAGTTCTATGTTCTGAAATATTTATCGTATTAAAGAAAACTATTAATCTTAAAGTGATAACATGGCTTGGCCAGAAAGCCACATTTTTCTTATTTGATATTCTTTGATGGTATGATATAGACGGAAGTATTTTCTCAGGCAATATGTTAAAAAATGCTGTTACTTAAAATAAATTATTTGAACATCTAATGTGTTTTCTGGTCTGCGAATGTTCCTGAGCCTTAGGCAGAAAAGGAGTTTGGGTATTTGTGCAAAGACCTGTGCATGGCCTTGGTTACACAAGGGAATCCTCAGTCTTCTAGAAGCTTCATTTTTTGTTCAGGGGCAGTTGCTACAGAAGATCTTCCAGTTGATAATGGGTAGCAAGTGTAAGAATTAGTTTTACCTACCCAAAAAATGGTAGGTGTGGCTGTATAATGTACTGAACCCTGTGTTAAGTATTACCAGGTTTGACAGCAAAGCTTTTATTTTTTTATTTTTTTCCCTTTTTCTTTTTTTTTTTTTTTTGATGTTGCAGCCACACAAGAGCATAGGACTTTGTAGGTGTTGGCTTCAAGAAAGGATAGAACATTTTCTGTATCAGTGAAGGTTTTGGGTGTCTTAATGGGGAATTCCAAAGAGAGGGATGGCAATGGGTCAATGGAAAACAGCTGAGAACTACTGGGTGGCAGATTTTTTTTGCCTGCATCTCTCTGGGTCATTGAAGGAATGGGACAAGACATGTTTATTTCAGGGTTCTTCTAGATTTGCAAAACTTAATGTGATAGTTAAAAATCCTATTTTTTGTAAGACTTGGGTTTGTAATGGGGCAAGAAAACATATATATACATATAATGCTCCCATGGCTTTCTCTAGCTGTCTTAGGATGAATTCAAACTAAAATTATATCATTTCCCCTTTAATTTCTTTTCCATCCTTTGTTTGAGGGTCACTTGGATTTCTTTTTCTGGTCTCAGAGGAATCCACAAACCACATGTGTAATGCACTTTGATCTCCTGGCTATACAAATGGATAAAATCCTAGCCCGGTGAAAGCAGTGGTAGGTCTTTCCTTGGACATCAGCAACAGCAGGATTCCATGCGTTATGGAAGAATGTATGGAAGACAACTGTAGATAGCCAAAGATATGTCGAAAGCAGAGACTTGTGGTTTTGGTTATGACCCAGATCCAGGTAACGGACGTCGAATATTTAGGGTAAAATCTCTTGGTTCCTTATAGAACTGTCCTGCAGAGGACCGAGGTACTCCTACTTCCAGTTAACCATTCCTGGCTGGACCAGACTGCCCCTGACTTCAAGCCAGCTTTTCATCTGCGGATGCACTGCAGGCGTGTTAAAAAGTGCATCTCGTTGTCTAGTGCCATTGGGCCTCTGAGGAAGCTCTTGGAGTCCTTCAAAATGGAAAAAATGGTTTGACTGTGGCACCTGTTGTATGAACAAAAGCTATCTCAAACTGCAACTATTTCAGCCTTGTGTCGGGTCAAGATTGCAATGCCTCTGGGAGTTAATAAATGTTTTTCACTTACCATAAAATTTCTCACAAAGCTATTTGTGTTTCTGCTGAATTTTTCCATTTTGATTGGTGACCTTAATTAAGAGTTTAGGAGCACTATTGTCTTACCATTGAAATGCAAGTGCCTTTTTGTGAATAATTCAGAACTGGAAGTCTAAGGCAAGTAAATCAGTGCCTGTTACCTGTGCTGAATGTTGATTGTGAACCAAGCAGTTTCTTTTCCTTTCTCTGAAGCCTGCAGAACAATGATATACAGCTGGTGGTTGTGTTTTTTTTTTTTTTTTTTTTTTNTTTTTTTAAGTGACCATGCAGGAAGCAATAAATTAAAAAAACAAACCAAAACAAAACTACGCAGACATTTCTAAATCTCAGCACTGCAAAGGAGCTGATTTAAATTATGTGAATCATTTTTTAACATGTCTTGCAGGCCTTTTAAATTTAATTTATGTCTGTGGAAACCAGTTTACAGATTAAGTCTCCATACTGATCCTGGCCCAGTAATACACCTACTTCAGACTAATTTGCTGCGCTAAGCTTTCTAGTGTGGCTATTTTCTGAATGCCAGTCAATTTAAAGTGAGGAATTTCCAATGTGGCAAAGAGGAAGAAATGGAGGACTTTAAAGAGGATATAGTGTGTGGGTTTTTAAAGAACATGAGACAGACAGCAAACAAAATAACTTGGCAGTGTAGGGAACTTTTCCCAACATAATCTGCAATGGTTTTCTTTAGAAAAGAAATTCTTTAAAAAGAAAAACCAGTAAGGTAAAAATATCTTGGTATGGAAATTTGTACTATTTGACCATAGGACAGTCCTTTCAGACAAATCACAGAAGTTGGTGTTGAGTGGCTGCTGTCCTGCACTGAGGACCCTGTGCCACAGGGCTCTTTAGGGGTGGTTTCTCTTCTCCTACCCTTCAACTAGTGCTTGGCTGGGACTACTGGGGTGGCTTGGATGTGGCCCATGAAATCTGTAATGTAGCTGCTGACACTCATCCACAGATTTCTTTATTAGCTGACCTGTCTCTTGTGATTTCTTCCTTCAGAGGTAGCTGGTTAAGAGCTGTCCCAAGTAAGAGGGAGAATACCAGCAGTAATTAAAAAAACAAAAAACAAAACAAAACAAAAAGAAAACACAAAAACAACAATGAAAAAACCCCAACAAACTCAGAGGGTATTTATGGTTTTGCCTCTAATATCTCTTGTTGAGTAGCTGCTCCTGGATAATAAGATCGCAACAAACAGCAACAGTGCTTAATGCTCTTTTGCTTGGTCTTTTCTACTACTAACGTATTTCTTTTCAATGGTGCAGACACTTTTTTTCAATGGTCCTGATCTTTCCTATAATGACTTATTCATCTAAATGTAAGAAAAAACATAAGTGGCACAGTCGGGTAAATGTCTCTGGGCAACAAGTTAATAGCTTTTCAGTAAAATGAAGTACCTGAGTCAAAGGTGGAGAAGCCAGGACTTTTTCCAGGCTTTGTGGCTGCTTGAAATGAAAGTTGTGCTTGCAGTGGGTGATTTTGGGAAACCATGAGTACAGAAAGGAGATAATTTTGGTTCCTAAATGAGGTTTTGAGACAGCACAGTAACTGAGCCACAGGATTCCCACAGCATCTCCCTGGTCGGGAGACCAGAGCGGCATCCTCCTGTGAGCCCTGTGCTGGAATGGGAGTGGGGCTTATGGCACACTGCTGTTCCACAGCACAATATTCCCCCTGGATTTACAGTGAACCTCTGTTTTGGCGGTTGCCTGCAGGATGATATGTTCATATCTGCAGATACTGAATTTCAAAATTACTATGTGATTGTAATTTGGACTTGTAATTTTGCAGAAAAAGGAGTTATACCTTGGAAGACATAGCAATCCGTGACATCTAATTTCCTTTTTTCTGACCAAAAACAAAAAAAGAATTATGCAAGTATGTGTTGAAAGTCTTAATATAGTGAAGTAAATCTTAATGCTGCTGTTCAGTATGGACCTCCACCTATATTGTAACAATTGGGAATCTTGCAGTCTTCTGGTTTAAATGAAGTTTTAACTCTTATGCCTAATATTGTAATGACATGTGTTATCCCTTACAGTAAAATACTGGGAGGCTAGAGGGACAGGGTAGGGGAGGGGGAAATATTGCTCAAAAGATTAAGATTTATTATTGAAATTAGATTTATGAACATGAAGAGAGGTTCTCACATCCCCATAAGATTTTTGGTTTTGTTAGTTTGTGTAAAGTTATGTGAGTTGACTTTTGGAGGAACTCACATGATGTGCTTATCTTTTCATATACAAACTGAGAGAATTTGCAAAATGCTGAAACTAGAAACAAACAGTATTGTCATTTAGGAAATGTGCTGTATATTAGGGCACTGAGCAGCATTAGGAAGCATTTATGTAAGCACAGCTGTTTGAATGCCATTTCCATGAGAACTTCCATATCGCTGAAATGGATATTTGAGAAAAGGATTGGGGAATTTCTTCTCAAGGGGAACCCTAAAATGTCAGTATATTAGTTGGGTTTCCTTCTGTAAATACAGCATCCTTTCATGAAATTGGTGTTTGGGAACATTTGTTTGATTTACTTGATTTATGTTCCTTGGGAATTAAAACCTATATGAATTGATTAATTTCTAAATCTTCATTAATTCCTGTGGGCATGCATATTAATTACATCCTCATTAATGCAAAATTAATTCATAATGATTAAATGTTCTATCAGAATGTCAGAGGAATTAATAATGATAGGCTGGTTATTTTCAAGAGTCACTAGTCTAACCATGGTGAGATGGACGCTGCCATCAAGAAATAGGCTGATGGACATTAATTGCATCAAATACAAGACACGCATGCCTGAATTGATTAATGGTGTGTTGATCATCATTAAATGCATTTTTTTAAAAAAAAACCAACAAAACCCACAAAATAAAACAAGGGGTGGGAGAGACGCAGTTTATCAAAACAAGGCCGGCCAGATTAAGGCATCAGCTCCAGAAAGACAGTTCTCAGGAATGAGCTTCTGGAGCTGCAGAATACACTGGTAGTTTTTATTTAAAAAAAAAAAAAAAAAAAAAAAAAAAAGCTTAATGGTTCAAAAATACAGAAACTATGATATTTAAGGCATATCTGAGGCTGTGTAAGCCGACACAAGGCCTTCCAAAATGGGCAAATAGCCCCATTCATTGGCATCCTGGATGCTTCTGCCTTCCAAAGAGGTGGGAGTATACAATATGGCAGGTGGTAGGACAATCCAAGTTGTGTCTGGTACTCTGCATTATTTTATATTCCTGAGTGAACAAGGAGTTTGCCTTTATGAAAGTTACTTGGAGTGATTATTTTGAGTCCTTATGTACTCCAGTAAGATGATTCTGGCAACCTGATTATTTACAATGGGGAAGTGAGAGAAAAAAGTAGTAGAAGGCTGATTAAGGAAGGAACAAAAAATATACGAAAATGGAAATAACATCAGCTTTGCTAAAACTCAAAAGATACATTATAAGCACCGGAATAGTGTATTGACTTACTATTTTATTTAATTTTAGACTCAAAGGGAAAAGCTTTATTTAGGCAAGGATAGTTTTGAGCATATGGAGAAAGATTTTTGCAAGCCTTTGATGCTAGTTTAGTTTTCCACAATATATATTTAGCAAACGGTAGAGAAATCTGGACCATAATGCATTAGAAATTCAAAATAGGTGTTTATAAAATGCATTTAAATAATTTTCATAGTGCATTAGGCTCTGACTGCTTCTCTTCCAGTCCTCTGAAACTGAGCAATGTTTACAGCCACCAAGAAAAAAAAAGAGGAAGAGGAGCCTTCATGTCAGTAAGGTGCTGGTAGTTTTAAAAATTATTTAATGACAGTGGTGAGAAAATTTTTCATTGTTTGTCTATTTAGTTGCGAGGGAGTGCAAATCACACCTTTAAACAGTGTACTTTCTTATTTTTGGAATCCTGGAAACAAACTTTTATTTAAAAACAAATTATTTGCAGCTCACTTCTTGTAAAGAGGACTCCAGAAACTGCACGTCAGATTGTGCACCAGATGCCTGAACTAGCAAGAAGCACTGCAGAACAATTAGCAGAACTTGTAGTTTACAAAAATAAATACATTTAGGATCGTTCATATTTTAGGGAAGCCTCAAAAACCAAATATTGCTATCAATTGTTAATAGAGGAAATGGTTTGTACTGTACACTAAAGTTGCATAGCAGGATAAATTCTCAGAGGAACTTGTGTTTTAAAGGCATAATCAAACCTTGAAGTTATGTATTTGAAACTGGTTTACGCTGACACTGGTGTCGGAAGAGAGCTGTAAGTAGGCTTCTGCGCCTTCCACTGAGGTTTGTCTCTGTGGTGTTTCCCAGGCAGGCAAGAACTTGCTCTGCTCTTCTCCCCAGGCTTCTAGATGCAAAGCAGCTCTGAAATGGAAGCTGGGCAGGTGCATTAGTGTGGGAGTTTGACCTGTGCTAATAAACCTGCTAAGAGGGATAAAGTTGTACTGAAACATTAAACGTTGTGTCCTACAGCAGGAGATGTCCATGTCTTTTTCAGGAGAGTGCTCTGAGAGAGAATAAGAATAATCTTGGCTTTACTATACTTCTCTTGTTCCAAGGAAATATGTAAAGCTTTGAAAGCTCAGTTAATTCTGTCACTTCCTTTTAGAACATATGTGTTTGTGTATTTATATATATATATATATTTTCCACCCTCCCCCCTATCCCCCTCTCCAGCTATAGGGGTCAGGCTTCCAAATTGATGAGAATAAAAATATATATATATCAGAATTTTTTCTTTGACGATCTTGTAACCTGGACTGTTTGTGTTGCAGTGTATTAAACTCATATCTTCATGCAGCAAGACAGGGAAGTTACCATTGGTCAAGCGATCACAACAGTCTTGTGTATAATTTTAGAAGCTGTGGCCAGTGTTTTAATTTTGAGGTTAGAACACTGTGCCCCTCATAGGCCTTCATCCATAAAGCTTACCACTGCCAGCTCTCCTTCGCTTAACTTCAGGCTTTGAAAAAAAGGAATTGGAAACTAGATACTCTAAATGAACGTCAGCTGACCCCAAACCATTCTGAAATAATCACTCTTGGAACATATAAGCTGGCATTACTGTAATTAAGACTGTACGTTTGTCTAGCTGTGATTTCCGTAACAGCAGCGTGGTTCTGAAGCTTTTTGCATGCCCTTTGGCATTCTGGCCAAATCATTGCTCCGTGAACTGTACGCAGCTTGACTTCTTAAACCCAGTGCACTGGGAGTTTGAAGAAAGGGCAATGTCTTCAGGACACAGCTGGAGTTCTTAGATACCCTTAGTGGCACAAGTGCAGCTGGCTACTCGGGTTTTAGGGGTTACGGTTGCTTTTCAGGAACTCTTTTGCCATAGCTCTTTAGTGTGAAGAAAATACGGGATTAAAGTATTAGGTATTCCTAATGAGGACTAGATTAATCATAATTATCTTATGGCTCAGGGACCTCAGGGAATGATATTCTGTGCTGTGTGTTTGGTTTGACTGCCAAACTCAAACCAAGGTTTGAGTAGGTTTCTCTCTGCTTTTAGGCTGAAATTCCTCACAGGACATCCTTAAAACATCCTGCTGCTGGCATCAGAGGATCCCCTGCTAATTTCCAAAAGATAACTTGAGTTTTGTTTCTTCACAGAGGTAGCCCATAATAGTGCTGACCTGGGAAGGAAACAAAGCTTGTGACTGACAGCTAGAGATGGGTGAACAGCTCTTTTAATTATTCTTGTCATCAGTGTAGAAACCTGACCCCTATAGCAGTATAGCAGCATGGAGGGGAGGGTGAAGAACAGAGTCTTTACTGCACAAGAACTGAAAGAGAAATCCACCTTCTCTGTCATCAGGTACTCGCAAAGCCACTCCCTTTCCACAAGCAGAGTTTCTGCATTTTGGTCTAAGAAACTGAAGAAGCTCATAAACATGCAACATGAAGCAAATATCCGGTTGCTAGCTACTGCTGCCCAAACCAAAGGGAGAGCGTGCTGTTGCATGAGGCCTTGATAGGACCTTACTGTGGACATAGTTGATGAGAGAGAGCATCTTCTGCCTTTGGGCCAGTGAGTGAGTAGGCATGGGTTCCCAGGAAGCCCTTGGGCTGCTTTCTGCATCTGCACCTGAAAACAATGCATTACAACTTGCTTTCAGTTGTAGTACTGAGCATCATCTGGGCAATGCTGAGCAACTCCCACTGTCACTGAGATTTCAGGGGTTGAGGGGCATTTACCACCTCCAAAGGATCAAGCTCTTTGAGTGGCTGGATCAAGTTCAGCAAGCTTTATGCTCATAAAGGAGCACTGTTCCAATCAGTAGGATTCTGACATGAGTTAGATAAGGAGGAATTAATCCTCTGTGGCCCACTTCCTTTATCTGCAACAATGGATAATGGCTGTATCTCCTTGGTCCCACATGTCTAAGAGTGCATTGAGATCCTTATCCTAAATGTAAAGAGTGCAATGCCAGGAGTAACCATTAGATTTTCTCCTATGACCTTTCTTGTATCACAGACAATTGCATTACCTATGTAATGCAGCTCAATAGCTTGCACTGGGGTAAAACATAATTCACATTGGGCTAAAGCTTATCTTCCAAAAAGGCATCAAGTCTTGAAGATGTTAAAGGACAGAGAAGCCACTATCTCCTTTGGTTGCTTGGCTCCAGTGGTTAATCACTGTTACTGCTGAATTTGTCTTCATCTTCCAAGTGCTGGGTTTCTTTCTGCCTTTTTTTTCGATAGACTAAATACCACTTTATCATCAAGCATTTTCTATTGGTGAAGAACTTTCATACTGTCATCCCATCACCCTTCCACCATCTCTTGTAAGACAAATCGTACTCACTCACTGCATGGCTTCCCCCCCCCCTTCTATTTCTCAAGCCACTCCACCCAAAGAAAAACCCAAATGTTTGTGATGTTTTTCTGCACTCTGTCCAGCTGCTCAATGCTGTTTTTAAAATATGGGCAGTCGAAGGGAAGGTAGTGCTCCAGTCTGTCTCACCAGCCTGTGTACAACAGTAAGATCATCTCCCCACCTCGATACTTCTCTGTTTTTGCAATCTAAGACTGCTGTTTGCTTTAGCATTGCCGTGGGAGTTCATACTGAGTTACTTGTCTGCTTCTAGCTTTTCACTCCTCCAGGGTTACAACTTTCCAGGAAACGGGATGTCCCCTTAGGATTCTTATATAGCTTTATTTTTTTTTTTTGTTTAAAGTCCGAGCTTATTCTCTCTAGAGTATTTGCACGTGCAGTTGTTTATCTTCAAGATGCAAAGCATTATAATACATTTCAGATCATTGTCATATCAGATACATGCAAACACTTCAGTTTGCATTTTCCACATACAGCAAGTGTTTGTAAAAGGATAAGGACAGAAATGAATGGGAAAAAAATGCTACTATCTTTACTAGCACAATATACTCTCTATACCTAGGGTTGGAAAGTGCAGAGAAAACTTACATTTTTCTCTCTGGAATAAGAAATAAGCTTAGCGCACCACGTAGTCTCTCTCATGAATGTGACTCAACTGTGTATGTAGAAAACTGTCTGCTAGCATACAGAATATATACAATCTGCAGATCAGGACACTGATAAATTGAATCACTATTCCTAATCTGAATAAATGGCATGCATGTTTCTTTTCCCTGCAAATCTGGCTGTACACTCCCTTTTTCATGCACTCCAAGTCAGAAGAGGGAAGGTACAGGATTTCTCAGTGCCATAAATAAAACCCGGGGTTGAAAGCCAAAGTGAAGCTGTGTAAAACAGTAGGCTGGAAAATCAACAAGGGCTAGAAATGGAAAGTAAGATTAAAGGTAACACTTAGCCACAAGACTATCCTTAGCAGTTTCAGAATAGCATGCATTTAAATAAACACATGCACACACCAGCACAGCTTACTTTGTAAAGTGCCTTGCTCTCGCTTTTAACAGCAGATGATTGCTATTTACTGTAGGGCAGTGAACCACAGGAAGCTGGCCTTTTTTAGCCCTCTTGCCCTAGAAAAGCACCATCTGAAGGCAACTCAATATAAACTTCCTTCCTTCCCTTCCCTTCCTGATCCCAGCTCCCCGCCCCCCCAGCTGTGGCTTTTTTCCTTAACTGTCTGTCTGAGCATCTACCATTCAGGCAACTGAGGATCATTCCCAGCTATGGCGTGTTTTTTGTTGGCGATGCTGAGTCTTTGTGTTTTGTACAAGAGCCAGGGAGAGCAGTGATGCAAACCCGCCTGACCTGGGCTGCCAGAAGTACAAGAACTTTGATTTGCGATGAGAACTTCCGCGCCCTCAGCCCCTTGGTGGAAGAAAATTAATGATGAAGCGATTTGCAGCCTCAGAAAGTTTAGGATATCATGAACACCTTTAACCAGTTTCTGACTATGCAAATGGTAGCTGCTTGATGAGATGATTTATGTTATTTCAGCACTGCAGAGCAGAATTACCAATAGGTTTTGACACTTGCCGTGACTAAGTTTTATGTGAAGGGAAACATAAATCTTGCATCCGGGCATCCTGTGCATACGGAAGCATGGACAATGAGGTGCTGAGATCAGTAGCACAGGCCAAGATCCCTTTTATCCCAAAGAGAATGACTTTGGAATTAATTTGAAAACGAAGGAAGTGAAAGACGTGACTGAAGAAGAGCTGCTTTGCTAGAACAGCCATTCAAATGTGTACTTTACATTTGGCTGGGGAAACGTGGTCCCAGACTTCATATTCAAGGTGGCTTAAGATATGCTGGTTTGCTCTGCTTGTCCTGGTGGATTTTGGCTACGATATTCTGCTTTGCGTTTGCAGCAGGCTAGCTTTATAAGTCAGCAGCAGCAATAAGTTGTTAAGTTGTGGCTGCTGTTAATAATAATCCTGTGCTCTTTCAGAAGGTTGTAAATCAGCTTAGATTGTGGGGTTTTTTAAATCTCTTCAGCTAGATTGCCATTCCATCTCTAGCACTGTCACATTTAACTGAAAGCTAAGAAATAGACTATTATTTCAAGTTGTTGGGTTTTTTAAAAATATTATTGGAGTGCTGTGTGTTTCCTAGTCGGGTCAAAGCCATTTGTTCCAAAAAATGCTTATTTAAAGATAAAGCTAAAAGACGTTGATCAAAGCTGGATAAAATTTCTTTCACAGTCAGTGAATCTGGTGAAGGATATATTTTTTGGTCTATTGAAACTGTCTAAAGATTCAAGTTGAAATCAGTTAATGTTTGGCGTCCTAAAATGGAAGATTACTTTAGGGAGTCAGAGCTTTTCATTTTGAAACAAAACTGAGTTAAAAAAAAAAAAACAACAACAAAAAAAAAAAAAACCCAAAAGAAAAAAGCTGCAAGAAGAACAAACTCAATGTCCTCCTTAGCACTGAGCGAGCTGCTTTAGTTGAAACACTGGTAATGCTGATCTCCCTAACTGCACCACAGTTTTTAATTCCAGCCACTGGACTTTAGAAAAAAACTATTAGACTGAATTTCTCAGTGGATTTGCATGAATACACACAATACCCTTGCGAGGGGTGAGAGCAGTCATTTGGAGAGGCAGAGTAGGGAACTCACGCAGGTCTGTAGGTATCTCATCAGGCTGAACATTATCTGATCTGGGGTGGGCTTTCTCTTCCTGTCCCTTGGAAGACCTCATAAGTTTTGCTTTCGTTCTGGTGTCCAAACAGAAAATACCTGAAGCTGTTAAATTTTTTCAAGGTGGAAGGGCAGTCCTCCCAGCCAGCTATAGTTAGAAGTTGAATTTCGGCAAAGGGGCTGGATTTGCTCTCTTGTCAGTCACCTGCTGGCATTTGCCTCAGTGTAGACGAGAGCCTGAAATGCCACGTCGCACATCAGGAGATGGAGCACTGGTCAGAGAGTGCCTCTCGGTGCTGGTGAGAGCACAGGATAGCCTTGAGGCAGGTCTGTTCAACTTGTGGAGGTCCTTGGAGAGTGGAGACTCTTGAGCTGCAGCCCTTCAAAATGCTGCACTGCAGAGCTCAGCGTGCACCGATCCACACGGTTAGACAGGCTCAGTGCAGGAGGGGGGCTGTCGCAGCCTGCTGCTACGGCCAGGCTACTCACAGTACCTGACATTGCTAATTTAAAGACAGCTTGATGCGTCTCCATTGATTTCAATCACAGTATTGACTTCCTTTCCATGGATACAGCAACCCGTAGACAGACTAATTGATCACCCGTGTTTTTGATTAGTATGCATCGCTTCTCGCCTTTTCTTGCTTTTCTTCTTTAAGAAGAATTTAAATATTCAAGGACGTGTAAAATCCACATGTATTTGTGAGTTAAATAAGAAGTGAATTTCTAAACCTTATATTTAGATTTTATACTACCTAATGCAGTAACCAAGTAGATGTGACCAGTGCTCCAGGTTTGAGCTTCTAAATATTTCTGAAAGATTGAGGCTAAGGCTGAGGAACCTCTATAGCCTAAAGAGCACTCATGGATCACATCCCCAATTTCAGTGTCCCCAGAATTCAACCGTCTTATTAGGCTTTCATGTTTGGTCACTGGATTTTACATCATCAGAACCAAGAATTTTCTTCATAAAATGAAGAATTCTGAGCAAATTGGCAGCATCTACCACAATCATTCTTTGCAACAGTGCAGGGAGTGTTACAGCTTCGTTCTGTCACATAATGAGATGGCTCGATGGGAAAACACCAGGTCTGATTTTATGTAGGTGTATTCCTAGAGCTGATTTTATTTTATTGGATCTCATCCTCTGTATCTCTCCTGAGCTTTAGCTGGGCTTTAGCCATTGAATTTTATTAGCTTCAAAATTTCATGGTTGTGCAGCTCATTGGCAAGGAACAGAAATTACTGCAATGGCTTTAATACGAGTGTATTTTTTCATCCTTAGTTGTGTGGAGGTTTCATTTATAGTTTCATTTAAAATGCCATTCTTAAAACACAAATAGGTCTGATTATTCTGCTAAGAACTGTGCACACTGAAGATATGTGTCAATGACCGGCATTATATTGTATTTAACAGCTGAGAAATATTAACAATTTGAGGACTTGAAATCAAAGCTATTGGGAATCGTCTCCAGCAGTATTTTTAGGGAAAATCTTACCCATAACTAAAAGCGAATGATATCATTACATCTCTCAGGGATCCAAGCAAATGAGTTGGGGTTTTTTGTTGTTCTGTTTTTTTTTGGTTTGGGTTTCTTTTAAGGATAAAAGCAATTGGAGGGAGAGAACAAGTGGCATTTGCTTGTCACTAGGGTATTCTTTGACTAATAAATACTTTGAGGTCAGCAGTATGGTCCCCTGAGTGCTCACATGAGCGCAGGTGGGGAATATCTGAGAGGTGCGGCATGGAAGGTTCTTCAAGGTGCTAGGGAAATCCTGGGAAATAAGTGTCTTCAAAACCTACCTCCAGCCGTGAGCTCCTAATACTGAGTGGAACAGCGCAAACCCATGCCATTGTCAGCTCCAGAATCTAGTGGTACCACCCAGCTGGACTTTTGCCTCCTGTGAGGGGTGACATTGGCGAGAGGACTCCAGAGAGCTGCTGGGAAGGGCAGGGGCTGGAGAGCGAGCACCAGCCCGTTTGCAGGAGCGCGCTGCTCTCGGAGGGCAGCAGCACCACCTCTTCAGTACTCCGCATCACCCCAGCCAGTACTGGCAGAGAAGAACGTTGCGTTGACACCTGATAAAGCTCCATGTGGAAGAGGTTTTGTTTTGCCATGGCTGGTGTTACGAAATCCCAGTGGCCTTTTGCTTTGGCCGGCCACTGGGACTTTTGCATTACGCTTTGTTCCCTTTTTTTGTGTGGGGTGTCATTCTTAGCTCAGGCACAGCACTACACAGAGCCGATCTGCACTGTGCCTTTGCTCGTTTGAAACCCAGAGCACTGGGGAGTATGGTACAGAGAAGGCACTCTTGAATATTTTAAGGCTTTTTAGCTCTGGCTGAGAATGCAACAGGAAGGACTTGGGATGGTTCCAGCAAAGCCACTCTCTCCAGTGGTCCCAGTAACAATAAGGTAATGCTGTGCAGGACCTGTTTGGGTCTTACAAAACCAGGTGAGTTCCGACAGGATTTTCTAGCCCTGTTTCTGTGCTCTGCTTAAGTACTTCCCTGCGTCTCTTGGCCATGGAAGTGCTCGTGCTGTGCTGCACCTGAGCTGATAGATCTCGCGGAAGCTAAGCTCCCTCTGCATTTAGCTTTAGTATGTGTATCTGCAGCTGCATCAGGGCTGATTTACAGCTTGGATAAAATGGCTCGAGGCGGCTGAGATTCAGATGCACTTTTCATGCTATTTCACTTCTGTAACATAATGTGAGGAATGCAAGGAATGTGGAGAGATGACAGCTTAGAAAAGCTAGTTTGGCTCTCAGGCACCAAGGAGGTTGACACCTATAGTGCGAGGGAGCTATATCGGGCAGCTTTTTGAACAGTAGTTGGACACTTGGCCTTCCGTGTCATTTACAAGTCTGAGGTTGTGTGCGTTTGACAGACAACAAGGCAGTTCTCTGTTGCTTTCTTTCAGCAGCAGCAGAGCTGGTAAAAGTGAACGCCAGCTATCTTGCTCCTGGGATCCTGTCACCTTCTCCGTTAGACCCCAATTTCATAGCATACCAGCACCGGAGGCTGAGCTGCTTGAAAGAATTCCTGACTCCCTGCCCTGTGCGCTGGTTCCCACCCTCACCCCACAATTCCCTGTCCCCTCAGTTTGCTGAGGGTGGCTCTTTGTGAAGATGAGTAATAAGCATTATCTGCTAACTGGCTTTAAATCAGTTCTGTTAAAAATAAATAAATAAATAAATAATAATTATCTGTTGGAGATCGAAAAAAGTGCAATTATGTCTGCATTACTGCTTAAGAAAATACGTGTAGAACCTCATCCTTAACTAAACAAATGCTACAATAAAAGCAAATGCTGAGACAGGCAAACAGTTCCTACATTTTCTGACGTATAAAAAAAAAATTCATTTTGTTTTTTCAGCATTGCTTGAAAAACCCATCAGCAAGAGACGAGACAGTGAAGCTGTACAGAAGGCCAAGATCCTTTATGCATCCTGCATGAATGAGAGTAAGTGGCCTGATTTGAGAGTGACACATATGCATGACCTGTGTTTATAAAGGCAGGCTGTTTTGCTCTCTGCTGAGCTCTGTAAAGCTTTGTGCAGATTTCACAGATTTCACTGATTTGGATTCAACTGAATGCAGAGGGTCTTCTACACGTTTCTGAAGCTGGCTGTTGAGACTGAGGTACACCAAAGCACAAGAAGTCAGTTTTACAGAGACCTCTGCTCGTCAGGGAACCATGAAGGGATATTTATCTGTGCAAAAGGGTGCCAAAACTGTGCTCCAGGGGTGTGGTGGTAGTGCCTGGTAAATCAGAAGAGCCCTCTGATGAAATTCTCATACTGAAACTTTCAGGAGCCTGTTTCTCAGCACCTTCTACCTTTCTTTAAATCCACTTAATCAAAACATGGGGCTGGGTACAGACAACCCTGGACTCTTTATCTTCATGTTGTCTGCACGTCAAGCAAGTTTGTATGGGGAGCCCTATAGCCACATTTTCTTTTCCTGAGCTTGTAAATGTTGCTATAAGGTGATGTACACTAGGTTGGGACACATCACTAACTTTATGTAGCTGCATGGGTGAAAGGTGAATTGAGAGGGAGTGGACTTTGTCCTTCAGAGTGCCCTTTGTCCTTCTGACTCTTTCAGACTTTATTTCCTGCGCAGTTTTCTTCCAGCACGCCCTGAGACTGACTTTCAGCAATTGAGACAGCCTGTCCTGCAGCCTCAATGCCGAGACACTGACCTTTCTAGCTTTGATTATGTACAATAACCGCCTCTCAGAAACAGTGAGGTTTCTACGCTAGTTCCTAAGGGAGGATGTTTTTTTAATTGACTTAATTCCAGCCCTTGTCTTTTTTGAAAGGCACTGATTTGCCTCTCTTATTCTTGATGCAGATAAACTGGGTTGGACTACCACACACTTTTGTGCTCACAGGTAGAGCAGAGGCTTTGGGTTTCAGCTATTGTGTTTTGTCTTGCCTAGAAATCGATCAACGCCAATAAATCTTTGTGTCTCGTGTGGCTGCTGCTGGATATGAATTGTCTGGAATGTAATTGTTGTCACACTTTGACATTTCAGATAAAATTGAAAAAGCTGACGTGAAACCCCTATTAAGTATTCTGAGGCATTCACCCTTCCGCTGGCCTGTGCTGGAATCCAACATTGGACCTGAAGGGCTGTGGTCAGAAAGGAGGTTTAGCTTAGTCCAAGCCTTGGCAACTCTTCGTGGTCAATACAGTAACTCTGTCTTCATCCGTTTATATGTGGCTGCTGATGACAAAATCTCCCATCGGTATATCCTGAAGGTACAATATGGCATACCTAATAGGTTACTTGGCGTGGTATTTTGTGGTCACATTTTTTTAAAAACTTGCTTACATGCCAAATGTTTACACTTGAATATTGTTGCTATTATCTGCTGACTTACAGATGTACATAAGTGCCAATTTGTGGGAATATAGAAGCCACTAGGAACCACATGCTATTGAAAAACATTTCTGTACAGGATATTTTCTCCTTTCAAATGGCATAAAAAGGTAAAATATGTTCCCAGTGGACCAATGTCCACGGTTTCTGTGCTGAAAATGACAGAGGAGGATATCTAGTCCTGAGAGTGCTGCTTATGATTCATCAGTTGCATGATGAATGTTTTTTGTCTGTGAAGATGAAGAATTGAGCATCAGTACCAGATATTTTGAACTTGAGTTATTTTTCTTTAGATGGAAACACATTATCTTGTGCTTGTACAGCACCTTACAACGCAGGTGTATCCCAAACACTTCTAAACCTGAAATACAGTATTTACCTTTTTACTGTAATGCTATTGCTTTTGGACCAAAGCATTAGCAGTTTGTTAACAGTGCATGGCATTACACAACAGTTTAGGTTAGTGAGAAAAAGACCCAAGAAATGTTGCCTCACTGTAGTCTGACAAAACTCCAGAGAGAATTGCATTACTGTGAGATGTCACCATGGCAAGACTGACTGCCTGGGCCAAATGCATTGTTGTTTCAGAAGCAGAGATGAGTAGCCAGAGTAGACCAGCCCTCCGCTGCTACAGGAAAATAGTTTATGAAGGCAAGAGAGAAGGGACAAAGAATAAAGTTATGATGCCATTCATCACAGCAAAACAGGATCTATGATCCTTACGTTGCTAGCATCTTGGCTAGCTGTAGGAATGTAGCCAAGAATACATTGTGTTTGAGGATCAAACAACACTTAACTGTGGTAGTACTGGAGTGGATGTCGATTCTGCGTCAGTTCTTTGAAATGTCTTTTGACTGAGGCATTCAACTGGTATAAAATTGAAGGGCAACTTTTCCCCGTCTCTGGCACATTTTCCTGAATAGTCAAGCCAACAGTATATCAACAGTTTGCTGTATTAAATATGTCATTCTGCTGAGATGCTGTTCAGATCCTGTCAGGATTGTTTTGGCTGGAGATTTTTTTAAAAGAACTGAAACAGTAGAATCAGGAGAGGTATTTAGGTATCTCCTGTCATAATATTTCAGTCCAAGTCACCTGTCAGTGAAGAGCTGGGCAGTTTTACATATATCCTTGTTGTTGGTCTCTTGGAAAGGAATTACACCTAGCAGTATCTTCACTGAGTATGCTTAGTGGCACCTAAGAATTAGGTATCTAAATAACTGAAGCACTACATGCTATGAATAATATATTACTCCATAGGGTATTCTGTTTTTGTTAATTTGATTAAGAACTTGATCTGTGGAATACATCAGCCAGTACTCTACTTTGCCTATGTTTTAACAAATTCCCAGGGGTGCAGATGTACCATGGAGTATTTCCATCTGCTTGTGAAAACGGCTCTGTTGCAAAATTCTTTTTGTTCAGCATTGCAAAATCATGAATGGATCAGAAAAAAGCAGAAACTCCAAATAAAACTCTCTTTGGTATTCCACATGGTCTTTTTTTCTTGAGGGCAGAGAAAGTTGGTTAACTTTTTGGTTTGGTTTTTTTTTTCCCCCCTCATATTTGTGCTTGCTTTGTTTTGATGGTTTGTCAAATCTAACTCTTACGCCAGGAAAATTTGGTTGAGCATTTCATGCAACAGTCACATAACTTAAATAAACCAAATAATCTGAAGTTAACTATTACCAGCACACACATACACAAAGCATAAACGTATATTATTTTTCCTTTAATATGCTGAAAAAAGAAGGTGATATACTCTTTCAAAGAATCAGAGTTGTACTGAGCATCACAGCTGCTGTCCTTTCAGTGGATGATTTATTTTATTTGTTTATGGAGTATTTTAAAAGTTGAGAACATCAGCCAGTAGAGGAAAAGATGAAACGTATTCATTCATTTTAGATTCTAGGTTGTATTTATTTAGTTTTTTTTTTTAAATGTAGAAAACATGAAATATAAATGGTGTAGGATTTAGATTAAAAAAGACATGTGAAATTGTATGAATAAATACAATTTCTCTTCACTAGACTTATCTTTTAAAAACAAATACAGCATCAAAATAATAATTTTAGAACATCAAAACTGTTGTTTCTGCCCCAATCAGTATCTTATTCAGACTTTGGAAGCTGGTTAAATTATGTTTTCAGCTTTGGCTTCCATACCTTAAAGTAACCTTATTGCATTGAAATGTTTTGGGAAATCTCAGTTTCCAGTAGTAACTTTAAGATATACTCTGCGCTGTGAGTTTTGCCTGGTTAGCAACTTGAAGCAGTATGCAAATACTCCCATGTAGTCATTTCACTCAAAAGACTAAGTGCAGATCTCAGTGAATGTTGAGGATTGATTTAGAAATTACCTTGAGGACCTTATTCCAATATTAGGGTGACTGTAGACCAACAAATTTGATCCATCTTTAGATCAAAAAGATAAGTGAAAGTCAAAGATCCACCTGGACCCGTCGGGCACCTTTAGCTAATGTACTGGAGGCATAACAATTTCCTGTGCATTTAGGCAATCATTTCTGTGGCTGGTATCCAGCTGTTTCAGTACATCCGCTCAAAAAGCCCAATACAGCACTCAGTGCTGGTCTAGGGTGAAGCTCAAAAGTGTAACCTCAATTTCAGTCAAAGGCGGCTAACGATGCTTTCCAGATACACAGCAGCTAACATGCCCCTCCACCTAATGGGCATTTGGTCCATACACTAGACTAATGTTTGTCTCAGGCTGACCCTTGTGCCCCTGAAGTATGTGTAGGATGAATGGCTGTCAGCACCGTTTGATCCTGTAAACCCCGTCCTATTGCATTACCTACTTGCTAATGGAACCATAAACACATAAATAACGTAGGTGATTCTTTGCTGTAGAAGGTGGCTTAGATATTGCAGGGAGCATCTGAGGCTGCCCAGATCACAGTAAAGTGATTTAGGTAATGTCTGTCAGCACAGTGTAGCATTTTTCTGTTGTTTTGAAATCCTGTGCAACTCAGGCTGGTGCAGTGTATTATGTATTTACATGTCTACCATAACTGACAGAAAACCATGAACTCTTCCAAGGTTGCTTATAGGGCTACCTTTGAATTCTAATAAATGTACCTATTAAGTGCTGGCTCTTGTTATTTTTAACAGCTTGACCAAGCAAGCCTCTCTCTTGCATCTCGAGAGGATTACCTAGAAAACACCACAGAAGCCAAATCTGTAAGTATTATTAACTGGAAACCAGAGTGACCATTTTCCCCCTTGGTTTCTTTGATTGTTGCTTTTGTTTTGTTTAGCTCCAAACTGAGAAAGGGTTCTGGTTCATTTGGATTTGGATTTTTCAGGATATCTTCTATCAGAAGACAGGACCACTACAAGCACGAATACCACACACACTCTTGCAAAGTTTCTCAAATAAAGATTTTTGTAAGATTTGGGGTTCTCCCTACTTTTCTTCCCCTTGGAAGGGGCCTCTGGACTTCATCTTGTCCAATCCCTCTGCTCAAGAAGGGTTGACCTCTGCAGTCTACTACTAGTGACTGGCCTCCAACTGGACTTTGTGCTGCTGATCACAACCCTCTGGACCTTGTCACTCAGCTCATTTTCAATCCACCTTACTGTGCACTTCTCTAACCCGTACTTTTTGAACCTGGTGAACAACCACAACTGCTCTCCCCTCACCCATCAAGATATTAATGTAATTGTAGAAGGTTATCAGGCTGGTTAAGTGTGATTTCTCCTTCATGAGTCCATGCTCACTACTCCTGATCACCTTGTCCTTCATGTGTTTGGAAATAGTTTCCAGGAGGATTTTCTCATTCACCTTCCCAGGGATCAGTATGAGGCTGACCAGCTTGTAGTTCCCTGGATCTTCCTTCTTGCATTCCCTGAAGATAGGGGTGATACTTGGTCTCTTCCAGCCTTTAGGAACCTCTCCCAATAGCGATGACCTTTCAAATATTATCCAGAGTGGACTTGCAAAGGTATCAGCCAGTTCCCTCAGCACTCATGTGTGCAACCTATCAGACCCTTGGATTTACTTGTGTCCACTTTGCTCTCTAATCTGGTCCCCTTCCACTAAGGATAGACCCTCCTTGCTCCAGACTTCACCTCTGGTCTCAGGGGCCTAGGATTCCTGAAGGCCAGTCCTACCAGTAAGACTGGAGCAAAGTTGGCATTGAATGTCTTGGCCTTTTCAGTGTCGTTTGTCACCCTACTCCATTTAGCAGTAGATCTGTGTTTTTCCTAGTCTTCCTTTTGCTGTTATGTATTTGTAGAGTCTTTCCTCATTCGTCTTCACATCCCTAGCCAGATCCAACTTCAGGTTGGCCTTGGTTTTCCTTACCGTATCCCTGCAAGATCTGTCAGCAACTCTATACTCCTGGGTCACCTGTCTGTGCTTCTACATCTTATGCACTTCCTCCTTATATTTGAGTTTAGTTAGGAGTTCCTTCTACACTCACACAGGCCTCCTACCATCTTTGCTTGATTTTCTACTTGTTAGAATGGACCTTTCTTGAACTTGGAGGAGCTCAGATAGAGCTTCATGCATTCACACTGATCTCTCACATAAAGCACAACTCCCTGTCCTCACCTTCCCAGCCTGTCCTTCCTAAAAATCCCGTATCCACTCATTGCAGCAGTCCGAGTGTGCAAGTTATCCCACTGTTTCTGGGATCTCAGTGGGGTCATAGCCCTGTAACTCCACACAGACTTATATCTCCTCCTGTTTGTTCCCTACCCTAAGTGCATTAGTGTAAAGGTATTTCCAAAGGACACCCAGTCTTGCTGATTCTTCAGTATGGCCTTGAGAACTTTCCTTATAAGGCTGTCCTGCAGGCACTTCCTTCTTTACATACCTACCTTCAAAAGTGTTCCATTTTGGCTCTGTTCTGTTGTTTGTTATGTCCCCTCTTTACCCATCACCCCTGGCCCATGGCTTGCCTACCCTATCCACACCTTCCTTAGTTGTTTCTTGAGGAATCACTCCCTCCCCCATTGTTTCCAGTTTAAAGTTCTCCTTACCACATTGTCCAGGCTCTTGGAAGAGATACTCTTGCCCTGTTTAGTAGATCTCTTCCAAGCAACTGTGAATTCTCAAAGAGGGTACCAAGATCATAGAAACCAAATGTCTGCTGCGATGCCAGCTGTGCAACCAGATGTTAACCTGCAAGACCTGTCATGTCCTCCCCAGGCCCTTGCCCCTCACCAGCAGGATCAAGGAGAACACCACAAGACCACCTGGGCCCCATGCCTTGACCTTTGTCCTCATAGTCCTGTAGTCATGCTTGATACTTCCCAGGTCACCCCTGGCAATAGCATTGGTGCCTACCAGGAAGAGCAGCAGGGAATTGTAGTCAGATAAACCTCTTCACAACATCCTGAATGCGAGACCCCTAGCAAATAGCAAACCTTCCTAGATGACAAATTGGGTTGGCAGTTGTGGGCCTCCATCCCCTGCAGCAGTGAGTCTCTTACCACTGTTGCTTGCTTCTTCCTTCTAGTGGTCCCGGCTGGCTCATGCTCAGCCACAGCACTCCAATTGATAGCGCTCCGGGATCCTCATCAGCTACAGGAGCAGTGGGCTTCCAGCCTCCATTGTGATGGGAGCTTCCACTTTCCAGCCTCATAGGCAGGGGCTCCTCCTGCTTTTGAAGGTCCAGGCTTTTGAAGCTGTATGGCCTCAAAGGGTGCTTGACCCTCCCTGATCAGGAGTTAGCTAGAAGAAAGGCTGTGGGCACTCTTTGATCAAGCACAGCTGCCAGAGTTAGCAGCTGCTGGAGCTACCCTCACCTTAGCTTTTACCTGACCTGGTGGCAGTGGGGACCCAGGATTCCCCAGATGGTGGACAAAGTGCCCAGAAGCTCAAGAACATCTCAACGAAGAGATGAATCTCAACGAGAGAAGCTGCCGTGTCCAGGGGTTGCCTCGGTGAGCTGCCCTCCGGGCCTATCCCTTGGGCTCAATTAGGCCACAAGGCTGAGCACATTTCAAAAGCCACTACAGGTTATTATCATCAAGTTAACCCAAATTAATCTGTTGAAGGGAACAAGAGTTCCTTAACAGATTTTAAGGATTCATTTCCTCTTCCCCCTGCCGCCCCCGTCTTTATGATTTCTCTGCTACAGCTTAGTTGCTTGCTGCTTTTCTATGGACAGCAGTCATGAACCAATGATGTTTATCAAAGGCTTTAATGTGTCAATATTTTACAATGGCAGCACCTTTTTCCCCCTCAATCCATGAATCCCTGTGGGCAGTATCCAGCACATGCAGCCCAAAGCTCAAAGAAAACAACCCGTTGGGTTGTCATGGAGGACGAGTCATTGCTGCTGAATAAGTTTTTACAGTTTTCCTTCCGTTTTGAGTTCCCTGAGAGGTTAGTAAGTTTTTAGCCACATCTATCAGACTAGATGATGCCAGGATACAAAGAATTGTATCTACTAAAAGATTCAAGGTGGAAATGCATTGGGATATGTTTTTGCTTTTGTTGGACCGTGGCTGGTAGGAGTTGATGAGGAGCAACCTGATCCCTCCAAAATCTCTGAAGGATTATGCTGAGGGGGAGGTAACACAGAAATCACTACAGTACCGTTTTGCTAAGATTTGTGTATACACACTGAGACTAAAATGTGCTTTATTAGGATAGCCTGGGGAGAGCAGAGCAGAGCACTGTAGAAGGTACATGTATTGCAGTGCCATAGCGGGAATAGAGGAGAGAGCTCAGTGGGGCATCCCTTTATCTTCCTATCTTCTCAGCCATTAAGCTTGCACTTGTATACAAGTACATATTCAGTCCTACGCTGATTACTGTATGAGTTGGCATAAAATATTGGTGTACACTCATACTGTGGTGGGTTGACCTTGGCTGGACGCCACATGCCCACCAAGCTGCTCTATTGCTCCTCTCCTCAGGAGGATGGAGAGGGGGGAGAAAATAAGATGAGAATGGCCCTCATAGGTCAAGGTAAAGGCAGTTTAATAAAGCAAAAGCAAAGGCTGCATGCGCAAGCAAAGGAAAACAAAAGATTTATTCTCTATTGCCATCAGCAGGCAATGTCCAGCACATGCCGGGAAGCAGGGCTTCAGTACATGTAGCAGTTGCTCCAGAAGACAAACGTCATAAACAATGAATCCCCTCCCTTTCTCCTCCTTTCTCTTAGCTTTTATTGCTAAGCAGATGTCATATGGTGTGGAATATTCCTTTGGTCAGTTTGGGTCAGCTGTCCTGGCTATGTTCCCTCCCAAGATCTTCTCCACCGCCAGCCTACTGGTGAGGGGGAGAATGTTGGAGAGACAGCCTTGATGCTGTGTGAGCACTGCTCTGCAGTAGCCAAACCACAGATATGTTATCAACATCTTTCTAGCTGCCAATACAAAGCATAGCACTATGAGGGCTGCTATGGGGAAAATTAACTCCACCTCAGACAGACCCAATACACATACACGTTGTCTAATCCCATTGTAAGAACTATAAATATTGTCAATCTAATCCAGAAGTGTCATTTGCATTCCCCGAGACTTATACTCCGTGAATCACAGCAGGTATCTCTGTCTGTCACGCAGAGTATGTTTACACTGTTACTTCTCCTTTTTTCCTTGATAACAGCAGGCATCCAAGGTAAGGAAAGCACAACTTTGGTTGCTAGGGCATGAGAGCACAAAGTATTCTACTCCATGCTATAGCTGGGCATTTCTGGTCTACTGCTACAGCTTCGTGTGAGAGCAAATCCAGTGGTCATTTCACTCTTTTTGTTTCTTTACAGTACCGAGATGCCTTTTTGCAGTTCATGATCGATACAGCAGTGCTTCTGGGCGCAAATGCTTCACGAGCCGAATCAGATATGAAGTCAGTTCTAAGGCTGGAAGTTAAAATAGCTGAGGTTGGTAATCTAATGTGGGATTGGAGGTAGCTTTTACAAAAAAAAAAAAAATAAAGTGCAATCCTTTCTTAAAATGGAAAGCCATTATATCAACAGTGTTATCAATAGTGGTTTTTGGAAGTAGAAGGAAAGGAGCAGAACCTGATGAAGACAGGATGAACAATGTTCCTCACCTAGTTAATTGTTAAACTTATTATTTTATTCTTAAGGGAAAAAAACCCCGTAGCCAAATACTGTTGGTCCTCTAAATTGTTGATATGTCAACCAGCCTTACGAGAGATAAGCCTGGGGGTAGCATGCCAATGTTTGAGGAACGGTGTGCTGGAGAGGTCCTTCGGTCTGCCACCTCAGTGGAGGCAGGGAATGGAGATCCATGTGGCAGCAAAGACACAAGGGTTATTGATGTGTTAGAAACCACAGAAGGGCCTGAGAATGGTCATGTAGGAACTAGGGCTTCTCCCCCCAAAATGTGGTGAGACCAATACCTTAGCTGAGATGCATCTACACCAGTGTGCTGGGGAGCCATTGTGCAGCTGGAAAACTATGATATAGTTGCAATCATGGAAACATGGTGGGATGACTCACACAACTGGAGTGGTGCAGTGGGTGGCTATAAACTCTTCAGAAGGGATAGGCAAGGAAGGACAGGTGGTGGGGTAGCCCTGTATGTTAGGGAGTGTTTTGACTGTCTGTAGTTTGATGACAGTGATGGTAGGGTTGAGTGTTTATAGGTAAGAATCAGGGGGAAGGCCAACAGGGCAGATATCATGGTGGGAGTCTGTTATAGACCACCTAACCAGAGTGAAGAGGCAAAAGAAATATTCTGTAAGCAGCTGGAAGAAGTCTCACATTCACTAGCCCTTGTTCTCATGGGGGACTTCAACTTACCAAGTGTCTGCTGGAAATACCATACAGCAGGGAGGAAACAGTCTAGGAGGTTCCTGGAGTGTACAGAAGATAACTTCCTGAAACAGTTGGTGAGTGAGCCAGCTAGGGAAGACACCTCACTAGACCTGTTGTTTGCGAACAGAGAAGGACTTGTGGGTGATGTGGTGGTTGGAGGCTATCTTGGGCATAGCAATCATGAAATGATAGAGTTTTCAATTTTTGGAGAAGTAAGGAGAGGGGGTAGCAGAACTGCTACCTTGGCCTTCTGGAGTGCAGACTTTGGCCTGTTCAGGAGACTGGTTGACAGTGTCCCTTGGGAGCCAGTTCTGAAGGGCCAAAGAGTCCAGGAAGGCTGGACATTCTTCAAGAAAAAAATCTTAAAAGATGCAGGAGCAAGCCATCCCTATGTGCCGTAAGACAAGCTGGTGGGGAAGAAGACCAGCATGGCTGAACAGAGCTTTGACTGGAACTCAGGAAAAAAAGAGTTTATGACCTTTGGAAGAAGAAGCAGGCCACTCAGGAGGACTACAAGGTCATGAGGTTATGCAGGGAGAAAATTAGAAGGGCCAAAGCCCAAGACACAATAAAAAATATTTCTGTAAATAAATTAGCAACAAAAGGAGGCCCATCCTTTCTTGGATGCGGGTGGAAACATAGTGACAAAGGATGAGGAGTAGGCTGAGGTACTTAATGCCTTCTTTGCCTTGGTCTTTAATAGTAAGACCAGTTGTTCTCAGGATACCCAGCTCTCTGAGCTGGAAGACAGGGTTGGGGAGCAGAATGAGGTCCTCATAATCCAAAGGGAAATGGTTAGCGACCTGCTACAGCACTTAGACACACACAGGTCTATGGAGTCAGGTGGGATCCACCAAAGTGTACTGAGGGAGCTGGCGGAAGTGCTCGCCAAACCACTTTCCATCATTTCTCAGCAGTCCTGGCTAACCAGGGAGGTCCCAGCTGACCTGAAAGTTAGCAAATATTGTGCCCGTCTACAAAAAGGGCTGGAAGAAGGATCTGGGGAACTATAGGCCTATCCGTCTGATCTCGGTGCCAGGGAAGGTTATGGAGCTGATCTTCTTGAGTGCCATCACATGTCACATGCAGGACAACCAGGAGATCAGGCCCAGTCAGCATGGGTTTATGAAAGGCAGATCCTGCTTGACTAACCTGATCTCCTTCTATGACAAGGTGACCTGCTTAGTGGATGAGGGAAAGGCTGTGGATGTTGTCTACCTAGACTTTAGTAAAGCCTTTGGCACTGTTTCCCACAGCATTCTCCTGGAGAAAATGGCTGCTCATGGCTTGGATGGGTGTATGCTTCACTGGGTAAAAAAGAGTGGTGGTGAATGGAGTTAAATCCAGTTGGCGGCCGGTCACAAGTGGTGATCCCCAGGGCTCAGTACTGGGGCCTGTTCTCTTTAACATCTTTATCAATGACCTGGACGAGGGGATTGAATGCACCCTCAGTAAGTTTGCAAACAACACCAAGTTGGGCGGGAGTGCTGATCTGCTTGAGGGTAGAAAGGCTCTACAGAGGGATCTGGACAGGCTGGATCGCTGGGCTGAGGCCAGTGGTGTGAGCTTCAACAAGGCCAAGTGCCGGGTCCTGCACTTGGGTTACAACAACCCCATGCAGCACTACAAGTTTGGGGAAGAGTGGCTGGAAAGCTGCCCAGTGGAAAAGAACCTGGGGGTGCTGGTTGACAGCCGGCTGAATATGAGCCAGCAGTGTACCCAGGTGGCCAAGAGGGCCAATAGCATCCTGGCTTGTATCAGAAATAGTGTGGCCAGCAGGACTAAGGAAATGAACATCGTCCTGTACTCAGCCCTGGTGAGGCCGCATCGCGAATACTGTGTTCAGTTTTGGGCCCCTCACTACAAGAGAGACATTGAAGTGCTGAAGTGTGTCCAGAGAAGAGCAACAAAGCTGGTGAGGGGTCTAGAGAGAAAGTCTTATGAGGAGTGGCTGAGGGAACGGAGTTGTTTAGCCTGGAGAAGAGGAGGCTGAGGGGAGACCTTATCATGCTCTACAGCTACCTGAAAGGAGGCTGTAGTGAGGTGTGGGTTGGTCTCTTTTCCCTAGTGACAAGTGATAGGACAAGAGGAAATGGCCTCAAGTTACACCATGGGAGGTTTAGATTGAATAGTAGGAAAAGTTTCTTCACAGGAAGTGTTATCAAGCATTGGAACAGGCTCCCCAAGGAAGTGGTTGAGTTACCATCCCTGGAGGTATTTAAAACCCATGTAGATGTGGCACTTATGGACGTGGTTTAGTGGTGGACTTGGCAGTGTTAGGTTAATCGTTGGACCCAATGCTCTTAAAGGTATTTTCCAACCTAAATGATTCTACGATTCTACAATTTTAAGGTTGGGCAGAATTGGAGTCCCTGCTGTGAAGCTGCATTGTGAATACATTACCATGCATTCAAAAAGAAGAATGTGCTGATTCTCTGAGGAACAGTCTAAAAGCAGTGCAAGATTGAGGTGGGATATTGGCACTTGGTAGTGAGAGTGGGGTGGTTACAGTAGCACCACAGTTAGCACCTGAGCTGCCTTTGTGGGGCATCCTGGGAGAGAGGATGAGAAACTCCATGGGTTCTAATTTAGGGGACCAACTGAATTTAGTAAAGCTAAGCAGATTTAAATCTGGTATTCACTTCTGACCGATTTACTTGGTGACATTTTTGCCCCCTAATTTATGCATTAGGGCTGTTGCAAGCTGAAGGAGTGTTTCTGCTTCCCTGTATCCCTGTTTCAGTAAGACTACTGCAGGAATCCTGCTCCTGGGAGCTGCAAGTACACTATCATTTCCACTTCTTCTATAGCTAGAGAGAAGAGTTAGCCTCAGCATTGGGAAAACAGCGAAAGTTAGGTCTACAGACTTGACACGGATTTGCAGAACTGCCAGCTGAGCCGAGTGTTTCTTCATATCGCCAAGGAAAGAAGCTACCCCCTGTGAAATGCTGGGTCTCCTGCTAACAGAGGAGCCTGATGTGCAGGACAGGGCATGCAGCAGATGACTTTTTCCTGGGTTCTGCTGTTGCAGTCTACAGGAGGAAGGGCAGTGATGTTTCTTGATGGTGTGTCTGTGTGCAGAACTGAGGGCCATCCACAATAGTACTAAATCAGTATTTCCATCTCTCTGCTGAAAGATGAAATTTTGTCAAACCTCCAAATAAAGCCCAATATTCAGCTTCAATTACCTAGACTGGATGGACTAATGAGCAGATACTTCATTGTGACCCAGTAGACTTGAAAATCAGAAAATGTTTCTTCTGTTTATCGGTGATGTGGTAAGAAGATGCATCGCTACCTCTGGTAGCTCTAATGCTTTATTTAACAAATGACTTACAGAGCTTTAATCCACAAAGTGTATTGGTGAAATTGCTCTATAAGATGACACGGATCATATAACAGCCCTTAGGATCAGTAATGCATACCATTATGCAACAAGCCATACTTGCTCATGGCTACCTAATTTCCCTGTAGTACGAATAATCCTCCTAAAATACATCCTAAAATATATATTAGGCATGAGTCCAGAGGCATGGATTGTTGTATAATCCCTAATGAGCACAATGATTTATGTAAACATTTTGCTGTGATTTCAAAGGAGATAGTCCTGTTTCTTACTTAGGCTTTTACTGTATCCTGTGTTCCTCTGCAATTGTTTTAAGTGAATATATATAACGGAGAACTTGTGTTGTCAGGAAGAGACAGCAACAATAAAAGGAGGATACTTGGGATATAGGACGGAGTGACATGCTTTGAGAATATTTCAATTAGGTTTGAATTACTGGAGGAAAAGGGAAAGTTTTGAGACGAAGGGAGCAAATGGGTTCAAGAAGAGTTTAAAGATTTGTCAGATAAATGAAATTTGCAGAAAGGGAGAATAAAGTAATTTTTTTTTTTCCTGTGTGGCTTAAGCAACAGTAAAACCGCAGACATTTACTGGAGAATTTTGGTTGGAGAACTGCCAGCTGTCTGGTTTATCTGGCGTCAATCTCTGTCCTCTTTAAACTGTACAGCGTACACCCTGTTGTATAGGATTTACCTTAGAGTGGGGCTGGAATTGCCATTGGGAATTTTTGTTTCTCTTGAACACTGAGAAAATTTTGAGCTATATTTTTTACTTGGCTTGTTTTTCTATTATGAACCATACTGCCATCCTGGAATCTGAATGTCCTTTTTCAGTTATAAAAGGACTTGCTTTATATTTAGAATTTCTTTTGCTATGTCCTTGGACTTTGACACTACAGATGATCCTGAACTCTGGCTCCTCTGGTCACCCAGATGAGAGGCCTGGTTGGAGAATGCTTTAATTCATATCTGGCCTATATACCAAATTTTCCTGCTATGGAAATCAGGATGCTGGGGTAAAATGAGGAGAAACGGGTATGTATCTGGCTCTTCCCTCAGATGGAGTTAGGCCATAGCAAGAACACGTTCAAATCCAAGAGATGAGATGTGCTTCCAGCACACCTGTCTCAAATTTGATCTTTTAAGCCATATAGTTTGGAGCGGGCTTCTACCTGACATGATGAGATAAATAAGTGTTAATAGTCTAGGTGTGCTTTTCTCTCTTATGAATCAACATACATTTCCTTAGTACAATCAGAGCTAAAGTTGGTCTGATATGTTCAAAGAAGGCATGCAGCTCATTAAATTCCTCAGTAATGAGTTAAACTGACAATGAACTGCGTTCCATTACTCCTAGTTAGATGGCATCCTCAGAAAGCAAGTTAATGCCATGAATGCTTGGAAAACAGGTGGTGAGATATTTCTGCACTGGGATTATGATGGACAGTAATGACGTAAAAGCAGGTCCCTGCAAGATAATCCTTGTTTTGATGTTTTTTGTTTTCTGTTTTGTTTTTTCCCCCAGATCATGATTCCATATGAAAATCGAACAAGTGAGGTGATGTACAATAAAATGAACATATCAGAGCTTAGTGCCATGATTCCACAGGTTGGTTGGGGTTAATTGCAAAATTACTCTTTTAACATGTGACTTATATAATTAAAATTACCTTTAGTGCACCGAGCAGCATGTTAAAGGAATATCATTAGGAATGTGTGTACTCAATTACAATATATGTTCTTTTAAATGCAGTTACAACTTTACTTTGAAAACACATGTAATGACAAAGTGCAATAGTTTCTAAATTTTTAATGAGTAAAGCTTTGAAATCATTAGTCTCAAAAGTGCAACTTAGTTAATCAGTAATCTCTCTTCATGGTCTGCTTTAACCAACCTTCTCTTTGTCATTGCAGTTTGACTGGCTGGGATACATCAAGAAGGTGATTGACACCAGACTCTATCCTGAGCTCAAAGATATAGGTCCTTCAGAAAATGTGATTGTCCGTGTTCCCCAGTACTTCAAAGATTTATTCAGGATACTAGAAAATGAAAGGAAAAAGTAAGGCTCCTATGATGGTTTCACCCACACTTACGAAGGGACATCAAATGCTGGGCTTTTCATGTGTTTTTCAGATGCTTCAGATATTCTTGGAATCAAGTCTCCAGGCAAAAGGCCTGTTTCGTTTTGTCTGAATGAGCATATAGATATTAGCTTGTGTGTGGCAGGAGAATTTGCAGTTTCAACACCTTTCTTTTTTATGGAAAACACAGGTTGCAGCAAAGCTGTTCTTTCTGGATGCATTCAGCATCTCTTACTTGTATAGGGTCTTGCGTCTTGTGAAATCATTTACACCTGCAGAACACAGTTGTAAAATGCAGGTAGCTCAGATTAAACATAGTAGATCTGCACAGGGAAGCAAGACAGCTTTGGACAGTGTGATGAAAAAGTGTATGTGACAATGACATCCCATTTCAAAACACCATTATTGATGACATGTAGGTGATTTCTGTGATAATTTGCTCTCTGCTGAGGCGTGTTGCTGAACATTGTTGACAAAATATGGTTAGGCTGTTGTCTGCAAAAGTCATTCTTTGCTGATTGTACAGTATGGCCACAACTAAATTTACACTTCAGAAAAAAAAGACCAATTCATAAGCATTATTCTTATATTGTTGCTCTATATCTCCAGTGACAGAATGCTTACATTCATTCATAGTACCTGCAAAAATAACACACAGATCAAACAATAAGAAAAATAAAAATGGTTGATCTGCCTACAAATCATCAAACATCCTTTCTTTATAAAATTCAGACAAGTATCGTTAGTGTGCCACCAATCTTAATCTACTGAAGAAAGTCTTCTAAATGTTTTGGGCTGTTCGTGCTTTGTAACTCAGAGTTTGTTACATCAGTGGGGTTAAAGCGGTGATTTAGAGGGTGCACATGTAGCAAGACAACAGAGTATTCAAGAGGAATTATGCCAGCCTGTGTGTCATGGCAGAGGGAGGATGGAGTAATGACCAGAAAGAATGGCAATGCCAGTCTTCAGCAAAGCTCGAGACCAGCTGCTTGACTCCCACAGTTTGAGGGTGGGGGGAGGGGAGGTGGGTAAATGCAGTGTCTGATCTCCAGTGTATTCACACTGCATATCTTATAGCTTATAATGGTTTAGGCATTTTCTGCTCCATCTTACCCTGAGAAATTTGCATCATAAAATGTTAGAAATGGCAAATAGTGCTCAACTCAGCTTAAGCAGACTTCAAATTCTTGTACATGAAATCCATCCAAACAGTCACTGCATGACAGCAAAGATCATGCTTATCTATCAGATGATAATGCTTGTTACTTAAAATGTCATAGTCTGCTCCAGAAGTAACCTTGTTATCTGACCTGAGAAAATGAGGAAATCATCTTAATGCAAACTCCTAATGATGAGGTCTTAACATTTCCTTGTAGGGTGAACTCTGAAAGCTTAACAAGGTTATTTTCTTTTAGGTGATCTCATTTGTAATTCTCCATATGATATTTTAAAGGTTAAATTAATGCAAACAACATTAATTTAGTTTGTTACAGTAAATATCTAGACCAACCAAATTCCTGGTAAAGCATTCCAAAATTTTAGATTTGCTTCACTGATTTTAACATAAATTAACTTCTCATCATTTCAGGAGATGCAGTGACATTATGAGAAGCAGGTCCTTTCACCAAGTTCATATACTTTCCGGTTACAAACCTTCTATCCCTAAGTTATACTTTTATTCCAATGCCTTGTGTGTCCCCTTTCCAGATGAGCACCCTGCTGGCATGGGTACTATTCAAAATGGCACAAAAAGATGGTTTGTGCTGCAGTGATCTGGCAAAGTACTCCATGAAGTTTGTTTCAGGTGGAGGGAAGGATGGAGCGAAAATTAAGTCTGGCTACAGAAGCAGTTCTTAGTGATGGAGGTGACAAGTTGTATGGACTCACAATCATCATATTAAAAACTGCTCCCTCAGAGAACCTGCTGAACAGTCTTGAATCGTGAAATCATTCTCATGGCAATGTTACTAGAAAATAGCATATTGGCAGGGTGGAGTGAATTTAGTAGAATTAGGTTGTTGTTTACTTGTCAACCCTGCTGCCTATAATCAAGTTACTGTGTGGGGCTTGAAATATGTGCAGCGGTGTGGTTCGGAGGTCTGAAATTCCCATGCCAGGGCAACGCTGGCGCTCTGTAGCAAGCTGCCCAAGAAGCTGAGTAACTTGCCTGCAGGAGTCTCCATCAGCCCTGGGCCAGCTAGCCTAAGTCATGTCAGGTGTTCAGTGCTGAAGTCAGTCACACCTTCTTTGTTAGAAGTCTTCAGGGATTCCTTCAGTTTTCTACTGTACCAACTAATTTTAATGGGGTTTACATCTATTATAGGAAGAAGAGTTGTATGTTGAAAACATAGATGTAGCTGTGGTATAAATGAGATAATGGCAGAGTTCCAACACAGCTGTGCCGTGTGAGGCGGGAAGACGGGACCATGCTGGCACAAGTTAGGAGCCCCTTATATCCATTCCTTGTTACCTGTGTGCTGGTGCTTTATGTGTGAACCATAAATAGGATTCAATAAATTGTGTCCTTGTTGGAGATGTTTGCAGCTGCTGAAGGGAAGCAGCTTTATCGTTCTCATGGATGTCAGAATGAATAACTCATTTCCTTTGCCTTATCTGATCCCATCTTTGCAGTATGGGACAATTAATAGAGAAGTACTCTGTAATTCCTGCAGCATAAGAGGAATTTTCTTTAGAGAGGGATGTGGGCACTGGATCTCCTTTCTAGTCTTAGCCTGCCTCTGAAAAATTAGAGAAGTTACAATAATTTGATTTGAATGAGTGCCTCTAGCAACAGAGGCAGAAGTGGTTCAGTACTTATAATTTGATTCATGACTCAATTCTGAATACAGTTTTCATACAAATCTCAAAATTTGTGAAAGGCATTTTTTTCTTAAAATGTCAATTAATTTGTCCATCTATCTCATATTAAATCTATCCTCTTTAAAAGCCACCATGTCTGTTGATTAAAATATTACAAACGCACGGAATTTGAAATGAGCAACCTACTTTATTCCCAGACAGAGTAGAGAGTTCCTTAGTAGATATTCATAAGCACTGGTATAATTTTAACTGTCCCAGCAAACAAGCTCTTTACCACTTCCTTTGGGAGTGTGTATCACCATAATGGTCATATTGGTTAAGAGCGAGCCTACACTTCTTTCTGTAACAGTCGTTTTGAAGTTAAAATAGGGGACTATGTTCTGTACTCTTCTGAAAGGTCACAACAACAAATGCACTGGTCTCATTGAAAGAGTAGAGAGAATTTCTATGTTTTAGTTGTGTGTTGCATTTTGCTCCATGTGAAGGGGTTAACCTCTCTGAGCCTCAGTGAACTTGTTTGTGAAACTAGGATGAAAATCACCCAAAGATATGCGCTGGAGGCATTTCATAACCAAAAGGTGTCAGTTTTTAAACCAAATTTAGATGACCAATTGATTTTAAGTTTGTATAATTAGCCAAAAAGGTACAATGATTAGCCCCCAAATAGGTAAACAAATTCAGATAAAACAGGATTTTGTTTGGTTTTGAAAAACAAAGAACCTCCCCGCCAGCCCCTGGGATTTGAAGTGAAACCTTCCTGTTGTTTTATGCATAATATGTATCAGTGGATTCTAGTGTGAGTACAATCAGGAATTATTACCATCTCATCAGACAGCTTGGTTTTAGGACTTGTCAGCCTTCTTTTTCTTCCCAAATTAAAACAAACCTCAATTAATTGTGGGGTATTTCCTGAAATTGACAACTGCCTTAATTACTAATGCCTAATACATAAGTTTTTGAATTCCCGTTGATACTAGTGTCTTTGAATAAGTCACCTTTTTGAGACTCATCCTTTACAAATTTCAATTTTTCATTCACTACCAATTTGACAGAGGTTCCCCAACTCAAACATAAGAACAAACACTGCCGGATGAGAACAAGAAGCACACAGAAGGGAGAATTGATTTTTTTGATAGCAATTAAGTACTGAATTGTAACACACAATTGGTTTATGATAGCAGTCTATTTAGCTGAGTTTTTTACCTAAGACTTTTGATTGAAATTAAACCTTTAAACCTTTTAATCTGTAGGACTTGCATAAACACTGTTTTAGATCCACAGAGCATGCAGGAGCATGGATGCTATTCAGCTCTGCTGAGGCAGATAGTTGTGAGGCTTGTGGAGTTCGAGTCATTTACAAAACCAATGAGAGCTGAGGACTTTTAGGGTGCTTCAGTTGCCATTGAATGAGGACATTCCACATTGTCACAAATGTGTTAAGGAAAAAAATCTATACTTTCTGGTATTTCTTTGGTTGGAATGAATTTTTAATGACCCTGAGCATTACCTCAGACTGGTTTGATCATCTAAGCAGAGCTAACTGTTTTGGCTTTTGAACATATACTGTGTTATAAATGTACATTACTCATGCTAAAAAGCTTTTTCAGACATGTTTTATGATTATTGTGAGGCTTTATGTGTACTATATGATATATCTGTGTACTAAAAGAGGGAATATTCCCAGTGTGAGAGATGAGGAGGAATATAAAAGGCAGAACTTATAAATCACAGCAATTCTCTACTCCCTTGTAGAAGTTGCCACTGGCCACAAAGACTAGTGAGTATCAGGCCTTTGAGGTGACAGTTGGCTTGAGACTGCACCCTCAAGTGTTCCTGTTTGAAACGAGCTGACCGTATTTCTGACCTATAAGCACGTGCAGACTTAAATGAAGAGTAAAATGGGCTTTGCCCAGGCTGTCATGGATGCACAACTGCTGTGCAGGTTCACGTGAGTATGTGCACTTGTCACACTTGTGCTAGCTTCAGTTCAGCTGGAGCAGCCTGCAGGGACAGCCAAATCCAGCGGCACTGCAGAGCGTCTGCCTTCTGGGCCCACTGACCGCTGTGCCTGACCAGACTGGTCCCCAGTGCACGGCTCAGCCAGCCCACAGAGGGTGCACAGCCACCCATCTGTTCTTAGTGTAGTGTCCTGCTTGAATGTGTGGACGCTGCTGGAGTTACTGGGTTATCGTGCGCTCAGTCACTAATAGACAATATGCAGCTATAGTTTGCCTTAAACCTCTCCGTTCTCACCTCATTCTCACCTCCCCAGGCTGAGTGACCAAGAGTGTAAGCTTCCAGCAACAACTTGTCTTGAGCTGGAGGCTTTGTGTGGCTGGACTGGAGCTTGGTTAGAGACAAAATTCAAGTTATGGCTCAGGCAAATGCTGCTGTGAAGACAACACACCCACAAAGTGTGTTTACAACGTGTTATGATTCAGAGGAGGGGGCAGTATGGGATGTGTCCATGAATGAAGCTAATGGAGTGGCAATGTAGCAACAGCTACACTGCTCCACACCTATGGCAATGGGAGATTGTGGAAATGGGATTTTTAGAGGAGGTGGAGTTGTTCAAAGGGTCCATAACAGCATCTTTGGTTGCAAAGGAGCAGTTTTCCTCCCTGTGGAGAAATCTATGGCCTACCCAAAATGTTATACATTTGTTATGCATGTTATTGCATTGTAGAGCAAACAACATCTGGATAGCCACAGTTTTAGAGCAGTGACTATCTTTGAAAAATGTCATGTATAAGACCAGATGAGAATAATATGTGTAGACCATTATTGGACTTGTTTTGAGACTGTCTGAAGTGGAATTGTTTGTTTCACAATGCACCTTTACCTCATACAGCCACTGCTGAGCATGGAGAGAGCTCAGTCTAGACTAGCTAAATCCTCCAGTCAAGTGGCTGAAGTTTTAGAAAAGGGGCACGGATGTCAGGTCTCCTGGGTATTTTGAATTAGTTCTTCCTGGATCTCTCAGCCTCAGTTCTTATGAGATTCTTGTTACTGAGACTTCTCTTTTTTGGTATTTCAATTATCCATCTGCAAAATAAGAGTGGTAATATTTTAAGAACTCTGTGGGTGGTAAGAACTTTTAAAAGCATGTTGATAACTTCTGATGAAAGATACATATAGGAGATAATGATAGTATATATGGGATGGACTGTTATCTATTCTGTTTCATACTTACAATTTATGTGCCCTACTAATGAGGAGAGATAAATTCACTTTGATTTACAAAAGAAAAATCAGTTATTTTCTTATCTCTGGACAGAACTTTTGCACAACTATTATTATGACACAGTTCTTGCCATTTCTATGGAAAATGAAAATGGCCTTTTGAAAAAAGCATTGCCTAAAAATGACATACTAGGAGATGGACTCGTTATAAATATCTGCTAGAAGATGGTTATCGTGGTGCAATTACATATTAACTGGCTGCAATCATACAGATTCTTCTGTGTCATAGGGACTTACCAGTTGGTCATCACTCATTAATTTTCAAGGTGAAATTTCAGCTATTCAGTTGAAATGTTTGTAGAGATATTTCTGTGAGTGCTTTGTGGTACATCATATGCATTTAGATGTCTGATAAAAATATGTCTGATTTAACAGGACTCTTGCCAACTATCTGGTGTGGAGGATGGTTTATTCAAGGTTATTTAACCTCAGTAGGCGTTTTCAGTATCGGTGGCTGGAATTTTCTCGGGTAAGTTAGAGTTTTTATAGCATTTACAATGGTACTAGTGTTGACACTATTGGTTTCACTTACAGTTGCTTATACCTTTGCAAAACATGAAATGTTTTCCATGCTGGATAAATTTCTTGAATAAACTTTTTTTGTTGAACACTCCCTCTAAAACAATTAAGACATACCTATTCTTGTACATGACACTAAGGAAATATGTCTTTTAGATTACGTTAATGAGTTTTTGAGAACTCCCATTTAAAAAAGTCTTATGCAGAAACTTAAAAGCTGGAAAGTTTTTGAGTTACGTGCCAGGGCTGTGACCAGGGCTATTCCTGCAGGCCAAACTTGTTTGGCTAAAATCTAAGCTTTTGAAAAAAAATACTGTTTACTCATGTGTGAATATAGCTCTGGTAAAACAAAAGTCTAAGATTTCAGCTTTTCTAAGCTTGCTCAAACCCCTCTCATGCTCTAGTGCCAGCTTTACATGAGCTCCAGCACATCCATATACCAGCCTTTTCCACAGAGCAGCAGATCAGGTGCCTTCCAGCTTGGGGTTGCACAAGCCCCAGAAGATGTTAGTCACTGTCCCACGCTATGAGAGTCGACCTAATTATCTATTAAGTAATATGGGCGTTTACGTAAAATACATATATTTGATTAAGTGAACCTTGAATAGAAAGTCACCTTGCTAATCCTGTGGGCAGTGTGAGGGCTCTTTAAGCAAACCAAGGACGAAACTGAAAGGTGCTTGGTCTTGTTTCTAAGCCACTTTAATTTAGATGGTAAACTTCTTCACAGAATCACAGAATGTCCTAGATGGTCCTATTACTGAAGACTAAGGCAAGGAAGGCATTAAGCACCTCAGCCTTTTCCTCATCCTTCGTCACCATATTTCCTCCTGCATCTAATAGAGGATGGATGCTCTCCCTGGCCCTTCTTTTGCTGCTAATGTATCTATAGAAAGATTTCTTGTTGTCCTTTACAGCAGAAGCCAGATTAATTTCTAGCTGGGCGTTGGACTTCCTAATTTTCTCACTGCATAGACTCACAGCATTTGTCATTATGAAAATTAGCTGCTTGGTGACATCATGACAACAAGAGGCTGGCATGGTGCTGCCGGTGATGTGATAAAGGAGGTGTGGGTGCTCTGTCCTCCCTGGTGAGGCATGCAGGTGGCTAATTGAAGCACCCATAAATGTCTTTCCTTGAGTAGTACTGGAATAGTTCTGAGTTGATCACATACCTAAAAATAAACTCCAATAGCATGATGGAAAGTACACAGGAAAGGCAGTTTCTTACACTTCTGAAATCATATTCAAATCAGTCTTGTTAAAAATGCCATTTTTTTTTCATGCAAAAGTGTGAGAAACTGGCTGTCAGAACCACAGTGACAAGTTTGTCAGTGTGTCCTCCTCCTGGGACATTCCTTGCTAGCCAGGTAAAATAGATTGATGCTGGCCATCAGCCAGCCTGCAGCATAATACTGAGTTACACTGAGTTATATTATGGCCAGAAAAAATGCTGAAAGGAAACTTTAAGCTTTGGATACTGTGGGCTTTGATATGGTAACTAGCTGCTGTCACTTCTCTGGTTACTTTCTCCAGCAGCTTAAGGAGAAATCTAATTCAAGTTGATTCAATGCTTATTAACAATGTCATCAAGGTTTTCATGTTAGTGGCTGTGAAAACTTAAGAACAGCACAGTAAGGGCAGTGAGTGAACAGCTCATTCCCATTATCTGCCCCGGGACCCAGAGATGGAGAGTTCGTAAAGTGCAGAAACCAGCAATAGCTGATAGTTAATAGCTGAAGTTAAGCGCAGTAAACAGCTCAGGGGAACAGACCTCACAGGTCAGCAGAAAGGACGTGAGAAGTGGAGTCCAAGGCAAAGGCTTTGTTGAACAGATTTGTCCAGTCAGAGGCTGGAGGACTAACGACACACAGGTCCTTTGGGATCATAAAAAGGAGCCATCAACCTCTTGCCAGGTAAGTAAAGAAAACATTGAATGACTACTAAAAAGACATGACCGTGAGACGAATCAGTGACCCTTAAAGCAAAGGATACCTTTTATTCATTCATTCATTAACTCGCTCAGCCTCACCCATCATAAGCATAGTATTTTTTTCACTGGCTTCTCATTTTCTATTGGTGGCTTTTGCATCTTACATGTAGAAATCTTGTCATCAAGACACTTAAACTCTTTGCAAAGAGAGGGAAAAAGACACGATGAGACTTCAAAAAGCTTCAGGTTGAGAAATAGGACAAACCTGCTGACTCCAGAGAAAGTGCTTTGATTACCACATCAGCAACTATCAGCAGCTCCTCTGCAGTGGCGCTTTGAGTCCTAGCAAATGTGCAGTGGCACCTGGGGAAGACATCAGTTAATTGTGTTGTGGAGCTCTGAATTCACTGAGAGGGCTTGAAACCTGCTATTTATAGTCACTGTTACTACCTGGAGTACTGTGTTTTAGAGTGGTACATTAATATTAGGTGGACCATTTTGAGGCAGTTCTAGTTGACTGTTGTAACATAAATATCAATAAAGCAGCTGCAAGATATAATCTATTCCTCTCAGCTCTATTTTTATTGGTCTTACAGCCTGTGCTGCCTTTCTGTCCTCCTTACAGTCAAGCCTCCCTCAAAATAGTGATAATTATTATGTTGTAATAATAATAGGTCACAGTCTAAAAGACAGCTCTGTCTCCTGACTCCTTCTGTGGCTGATGCGTAGTCAGAGCTTTTGGAAGGAATTTCAAGCTCTGATGACTAATGCCATGACTCCCCTTCTTCCTCTGCATCAGGAAAAAGCTCCATTGTGGTTTTACTTGGATCTTGGAGAGAAATTATGAGTGCTGAAGAATTTGGAAAAGGAGTGTATTTTCAAATTTGGCTCTATTTAGGAAACTATTACCTTATTATGTATTGGTTTGCCCAATGTGGTTTGCTTATAGAAGCAATGTTCTCTCTGTCATTGAAAATCTATTAGTGCACATACAGTATTAATAAAAAACATTTGAAAATGCAGTTCACTGGTGTATTTAAGTATGAGTCATTGATTAAGCTTAATTACAGAAAATACGATGGAGAAAATCAATCTCTGAACTACCAAAATATCTGACCCCCAATAGCTGAAGGTTAAGCTACTCTGGAATTTTCCGATGAAATCTTTTCCTATTGGAAAACAACAAATCCGAACCCTTCAGTTTTGCTAGAAATTTAATCTTGGGCTCAAAGGAGGAGAAGACTGGAAAGAGGCTCAGAAACTGCTAGATCAGTCCTTAAGAGGCTTGTATAATTTGTAAAAGGACAAAATCCTATCCCGCCTGACCTGGTCTGGTGTTGACTGTACTCTGCTTTTACACAGCCGACGGGTGTTAACTACTGAACTGGGATTTTGCTTGTTCTCTGTGGAAAAGCTTAAGAAGTTCCTTAAGTGGAAAGGGAACTCTTTGAACCTTGAAAACAACAAAAGTTTCTTAAATCAGCACTGCTACTGCTTACATAGTCCCATCTTGTATTTTGTTGTGTGTACTTTTTGTTTTTAAATGAACTCCTACCTTGACAAGAAAATGTAATGTTAACTGGGGAGGCATCCACGGTAACAGCATTCTTCCCCTGAGAAACAGAAACCAGGGCAGCAATGTCCCTGAGGTCTATTTTCCTTGTTCATTGGTGCGTTGACCATTCTTGACTATTTCTTTTTTGAAGCTCATGTATGGTGGTGCAGGGACATTATCAGAGCCTGGGAGTGTCTATTTAACCACCATTCCTTTAGTAAAATACACAAGCTGTTTCTACCAACATCCTCCCACCATAACAGAGAGTGAGATTTTGGGAAGACAAACACATATTCAGTGGTCAGTGTTCTTGATGATTCAAACTTGTTTTCTCCTGAAAATATCCTGTTTGGGAAAGGGACTGAAAGCAACTGGCTGTGGTAGAGTAACCAGACAGGTAAATGGCAAAAAGGTGTGGGCACGTACATACCAACGTTAGCCATGATTATTTAGCACAGATAAGTTCGTGACAGTGGAGGGCTCTGTAGGATGTGTTTCATAAGGATTGACCTCATTTGCATGACGTCCTTAGGCTTCTCACCTAGTCAGTGGAGAGAGAGAAACTTTTTTGGGAGATACCTCAGAGCAGGGATTTTCTAGAGGAAAGAGTCTCTCTGCTTAGCACAGAAAGACTACCAAGAGTAGTCTAAAATGGCACTTGGGAATTCCTTCCCGTGACTAACTCTCTAAGCCTAGCTTCTCTAAGTCATTACCGTTGTACTGTTTCTAAGTCAAAATCTTATAGCTATTTTGTGGAGTTCAAAAGATTTGTCATAGCACGATGAAAATAGACATAGCTGTAAAGTATCATTATTTTTTCCTTTTCATAGCTATTTGACAAATATGCTTTACACTATACTGTATGTGGATGTAGACTTGTTCTTCTTAAACAGTATGATGTTATGACCTACTACATGCACCTGCCAACAGGTGATCCATGGAACCACAACTTTGCTGCCTCAGTGGGATAAATGTGTGGACCTCGTTGAAAGCGCACTCCCTTACGTTGTGGGTAAGATGTTTGTGAATGCCCATTTTCAAGAAGACAAGAAAGAGATGGTGAGTCCCCTGAGATATCTGCCTAGAAACTTTAAATTAGTGGCTTCCTCCTCACAAATTGCCTCTGATGTTAGACCAAAGTTTAAAAAGAGGCAAGATTCTTAAAAATGGTTTCATTGAATAATAATAATAAAAAAAGACAATGAGAAAATGGAACAAATTTGAAGAAATGTCATCCTTCTGTCCATCTGGGTGCTGACCATTCCTTCCATATGCAGCCCTTCAGACAACTATGTAGCCAGATCAAAGACAGGCTGAACACCATTAATGTGTGTAAATAATGACAGACAGGCTGTGCAGGAACCGAGCAAGGAGTATTGATGAGAAATGGTTTAGTATAGCTAGTGTAACTCTTTACTATAAAGCTTTTACTGACTCGTTAAAAAACTGGTCAAGATCTCTCTGCTTCAGGGCTACCCTTTTAAAGCTGACTGTGCTACACCTGTAGTCTAAGCAAGAGAAGCGTAACTGATGTCTGGCCCAAATTAAGGGACACTTAGAGCCACATAGAGCTTATATTTGTGATTTGAATATTTATTGCACAACAGTCAAGGACGTTATTCTTGCACGCTGCTGAGTCCAGAGAATAGGTTTTAGCTGGATGTTCATCCTCATTTTACAACTTTAAAAATAGCTACATTACCACTTCCTTTAATAATATATTCAAATGATTAATTACCCTTCACAATACTTTATGACTTATTTTCAGTTCATTTTTTTATAGGGTTTTCCAATATCTGCTTTTCCAGCCATTGATTTTCCAACAGTAAGCAGTTTAAAATTAACTAATTTAGTCATTGAACTTAGCCCTTGGTGCAGGAGAGGTACAACCATTTAGGAAACATATGAAATAGCATCCTGTGCTGGGAGCAACAGCTCTGTGATAGTGCTGCACAGCCCTGGCTCACTAGCCTGAGAGTGTCTGTTTGACTTCATCTAGTTTGACTGTTTGCTCAGGGAAGGACTCCATTTTAGACAGACGAACACTCTGATTTGGCTTGTCCAAATCTTTATGATGAGTGCTTCCCTCTCAGGTTCTGCATTTCTTTTGCTGCTTGGCTTCAGCTGGAGCTTCCTTTCTGAGATCCAGCTCTTCGGTTCCCTGATTGTTCATCAAGTTTGTAATGTGCTGTTTGGCAGTTTAGTGGCAAAAATATTTCTGGGATATTAAACAGTATGACCTCTGTGCAGGATAAGCGGCAAGAGAAGGACTATAAGTAATGTATACTTTATGGAGGGGACGAATATTTTTTCATATTTGTATATGTGAGGGAAAATTATGAGAAGCTGATAGAGTGAAGAACTGTTTTCTGTTAAAATGTGACCTAATTAAAATATTTCTTAGCATGCAAATTCCTTTCAGACAAAATCTTTGAAAAATTACCTGAATTCACAGTAGCAGCCATAGTAAGAAATGCGTATAAAATTTATAGTGTAGATCACAAGATTCAGACTTATAGTGAACTGCCCACGGAGATTAAAATTAGAGGCAGGTGAAATTTGTTGCAATATATTTAGAAGTGTGCTTTTCAAGTCAGTCATTTGTGGTGTTATCATTTTCATTTCAATCGTTTCAGTTCTATTTTTCTTTCTTAAGCAGTAAGAAAGCACTTGAGAAAGGCACTCTTATTTATACAGATTCCTTTTTTTTTTTTTCCTGGCTCATAGCATATATCTGTCTATGATAAGCAAATCCTGAGTTATGGATAATATGGATTCTTTTTCCCCCCATGTTTTGTCACTGATGTTTCATACCTTAGATACTTCTCTCCTTTTATCAAGAAAAACATTATTTGTGTCTAAATATAGCACTGTTTCTAACCCAGAGTGCCTGCAGTGTTTCTTAGAGCTATGCCTGAGCAGTTTCAGTAATAACTTTGATAGCAGGAATAGATTTCTCCCCCTGCCCCCTGCAGCTACAGCTGGTGCATAAAGCCTAAGTATACACCAGGGTCCAGCTGCAGAGCTTGAGTTTGAACTTGTAACCTCCAAATACAGGGAGTTCACCTCATTAGTGCACTAAGTTAATTGCGTCAGTGCTCTGTCATCAATATCTTTAAGTTACCCTATTCCCTGGGATGCAGTTTACTGTGAATGTTGACTCTTTAGTCATATTTAATGCTAGACCTGTTCCAGTTGTTCCATATTGTCTGTAAAAATAAGAAAATGTTTTTTGAAAAGGGTAGAAAAAAATGAATAATCAAGGGAGCTTTGCCGTGTTTTGTCTGGCTCCGCCACAAATAAAGAACAGTTTCAGATTAAAATATACATCTGATACATAAATGGCAATTTAGCTAAAGGTAACATTACTTTCCAGGACTTAGTCCCCACTTCTAATGACATTTCAGAGCTACCAGATCTATAGAATAAAATTACATAAATCTCCAGTACTTGACGTTTTCATTATTTTTAAATGTAACATAACTGATAACACAAAGATCCAGTAAGTCTTCACATAATGATTATCTGTCATGTCTTGTGCTATCTCAACTCTGGTTTGGTCTGTGCTAAAAGACACCAGCGATGGCTGGATACCCCGAATTGCCTCACTCTCACAGTATTCTCAGTGGCTATCTGTTATGAGGTTCATCTATTGATACAAATAGAAGCAGATAATTGCGTACAACTTTCTGGTCTGTGCTGCCAGTCAGATGCATAAGCATGAGAACATTTCTGCTCTTTAAACTGATATGATGCGTCTCTCAACCATTAGATTTCCTGTTTTCTGTCATTTCAGGTTTTTCTTTGTGTGCACACTCACCAAACAGTCCTTTTTTTTTTTTTTTTTTTTTTTTTTCNATAGGTGTCTGAAGAAGCAGCCAAACTAGAATGGTTGTGTTTTTTCCCAACTTTGCACAGATGCAAGCTGTCACTGGTGGTTCGAGACCACAGAAGCAGTTAAGGCTGCTCAGTGTTGTGAGCCATGGCCTCTATCCCTGCAGTAAGGAAAGGTTAGGAGTACTTCACAAATACAGCTAAATACAAGCTAAATATTTGGATGCTGCTTTGTATTTGGATCACGATACTGTCAGCCCAAATTCAGTCCTTTGGCAGTATTAATAAGGCATGTCTCAGTCTGACATAAACCAAATGAGGCTACAGATGCTCTGTCTGCAGAAAAGGCTTTATTTGTGCAAATGCCTTGCGGCTGGCTCCTTCTTCTGCATGGGCTAGTGATCTAGAACCAAAGTGTCAGAAATCTCCCCAAATAACTGCAAATTTTCTAGTTCTTTTTATGATTTCAAGACAGACATTCTCACAATTGTGACATGAAAGGATCAACAATCAAGAAGTTGTGTGGTACACCTGAAGGAAAAGAAAATGGAAAGAAACTTATTTTCAGAAGTGTCTGAGGACTGGAGAAAAAAGAAATCAGCCTTCAAGAAAGAACAGCAGATACTGCCTGATTTGGAATCATGGTCTAACCAAATCCATTGCTCCTGCAAACACCAAAACTTTTCTTATGATGATTCTGCCATGACATATCTTACTGGGGAGAGGTTTGCTAAATGTTTTGCAGATGGAGGAGTTGACTGAAGGAATCCGCTGGGCTTTTATTGACATGTTGGAAAAGGAAAATGACTGGATGGACTCTGAAACAAAAAGAAAAGCTTATGAGAAGGTAACAAATATAAATGTTGAATAGGTAAAATCCTGTTATGGTGAAGATTTGACTTGAGTAAGAACAGAGTGTCATGGAGTGTACTTGCAGTTCCAGTTAATTACTCCTCGTTTTGTCTGTGAAGGGACATGTGCCACATTTCTTTTCCTAGAAGCTGAGCCATCTGAGCTCTTGCTTCTCTGCTGAAGTTATTTTTGTTACCTTGTTCTTCTTCTGTTGCCTCTGTCTTTCCCCGTCTGGCTCTGACTAATGTAGACTGTGAGCTCATTTCAGATTTGCCTGTACAGTGTCTTTTCTTCGCAAGGTCTTCATCTTGATTGGGATGCCAGGGGCACACCAACCTACAAACAGAAAACAATGTCTAAAACATCTGGGACAGCTGAGGGTGTTTGGTGTGAAGATGGAGGATCCAGCCCAGAAGGGTATATGAGAATCATCCAGGTCTCATACCTTCTCCAGTGTCATGGTGGGAGGCCTACCTTGAAAGCCATCTTCCAGGAGTGCAATGACCGTCCCAGCTACACACCCATCTCCCAGTAGAGTAACGCCAGTTATGAAATGTTATGATCAGAGATGGTGTTACCAGTCCTGATTACTTTCAGATGGAGTGAAAATAAAATGCAGGAGGTAAAGGTGAAGGAGCTCAGAGCTCCCTTTTCACCCTATTCCCACATTTACAGCATGTGATACGTGGAAAGGGAACTTGTCCAAATGAAGAGCTCTGCCCCCAGAGTAGCAGTTGGAAGAGGCATAAACAAAGAAGACTGGAGGGCAATGTGTAGGACTGTGTCCTTATTTGTTGAGGCAATGGGATATCAGTGAATTAATAAATACCCTCTTTGAATAAACTGACATGCAAGTGCAGCTGAACTGTTCCTGCTCTCTGTGCTTGAATAAAAAAAGAGGTGTTTTGATTTAAAAACAAACACGGCCTTCAAAGTTTTTTGGTAATTCTGATGAAAAGGCTGTTGAAACATTTTATCATTGGAAAGTTTTAAATTCCATATACAGCCCATTTACATTTTATACAGCAGTGCTCTTCACAGATGTGCAAATGAAATAGAGCTGCATAAACGCACCAGTAAACTGTAGCAAGAGAACAACAGTAAGATGCCATTTATTTCCTGCTAACCTGATGGTAAATGGACTGCAGTTATTACTTCTTACTGGCTGTTATGCTAGGTTATTTACTAGAAATACTCTTAGAAATATAATGATCTGTAATTTAGATATTTGACAGATTTGGTACAAATTGAGAGTAGGAAGATTTTCTAATTATTTCCTTAACAGCGATATCTCTATATACCTCTACAGGCATATGCAAGTCTGATGTTGTTTTTTCTAGCAAACAATGTGCTTAACCATTTTGTTCAAAATTTGCTACCTGCCTTTCAGCAGAGAAGCAATACAAACGTTGCCACAAACTAATAAACTCCCTAAAAAGCTCTCCCTTTCCCAATTAAGGGAGAGTTTTGTTCAGAAAGGAGGTTAGATATTTGTAGGTAGCCGTGCCTGTTTCCCTCTCTTGACACATTTAGGAAGCTTATGGCACTTTGCTTGCAATTTAGGCATCTCCTAAAGTTTCTGAAGTTAATGGGGTGAGTCTGGGCTGAACAATGCACGACAAACTAAATTCAAGCGGTACAATAAAAATAATATTACAAGCCATAGTACTACAAATAACAAATGGTTTAAATCCATTCTCACTGACTTGAACAACAATTTTATAGTTTACTGACACAGGAACAAGGTCAAGCTTGTAAGACACAAGTGTTATGTCATGACTTAGAAATTGCAGCAACAATTATGCGATAGGACTTATGACTCTAAGTTTAAGTTCAGATTCACGGAAATGGCTGCTTGGCTAGAAGGAAAGAGTCTAGAGAGACATTTTGGTAGATTTCCAGACATGGAGTTTGTGTGTGTTTATTAAATGCTACTTATTGGCAATGATAGATGTTGGATTTGTCCTGGGACATTTGAATGGGCATGTTTTTAATTCAAGAAGTAGACTCATTACATGTATGGTCAGATAATTCCCTGGGGAAATCTAAGATTTATAATACAACAGAACCTTCAAAATCTGTTACTCTCTTCCAATATAAATCTCATGAGCCCAGCACATTATGCTGTCACTTTTTTAATAATTACACTTTATTAAAGTAGCACAGACAACAGGAATTTTGAAGTAGGGATCATTTGGTTGCCTTAAAAAACGCCAATATTTCTTTGTTATATAGATCTGTAAAAGTGACATTTCTTTGTCAAGAAGTGTTGCGTCTCTGAGGATAGTGCAAGTGCTGTGGATTTCACAATTTAGGAAAGAGATTAGTTTGTTCTTGAATTGAAAGCAAGTTGTATCATCCTGGAGCTCTTCTCAGGTTTACTCTTCGTTCTGGACCACTACCAAAATAGACACTAGTGTTATGACAGAGCGCAGTGGGAGGCTGAAGGTACCTTCTTTCAGACAAAAGCCAGAAAGGACTCTCTCCTTTGATCTTCTGTATAGGCAAACTGTAGTGTTTTAGCCAATTATTGTTGGGCTGAGCCCAATAACACATAAAACAACTGTTCTAGTTCTCTGTGGAGAACAGCTCCATGGATTTTTTTTTTTTTTTTATTAGTGTAAGATGTTCTGTTTGGAAACAAATTTCAGTCCTGTGTGAGCATGTTCTTCTTGTTTCTATTTCCAGAACAAAAGATGGCACCTACTTCATTATTAATCTGATATCTATCTATGATAAGGTCACCTGTCTAGTGGGCAAAATGAAGGTGGTGGGTGTAGTTTTTCTGGATTTTAGTAAGGCTTTGGATACTATGATTCTATTCTATGATTCTATACTGTCCCTCAAAGCATCCTTCTGGACAAGTTGTCCAACTGTGAGATGAGCAGGTACATGGTGTGCTTGGTGAAGAACTGGCCAAATGGCAGGGCTCAAAGGGTTTTAGTGAATGGGGCTACATCTGGCTGGTGACTGGTTATCAGCGGTGTTCCTCAGGGTTCAATTCTAGGGCCCGTTCTGTTCAATATTTTTATCAATGATCTGGATGTGGGAGTTGAATGCACCATTAGCAAGTTTGCTGACAACACTAAACTGGGAGGTGCTGTTGACTGAAGGGACAAGAGGTCTTGCAGAAGGATCTAGATAGGTTGGACCATTGGGCAATGATTAATGGGTTGAAATTTAACAAGTCCAAATGTCAGATTCTTCACCTGGGAATGGAGTAGTGCTGGGCAGAAGTGTGAGTGGGGAGAGGAGTGGCTGGAGAGCAGATCTGCAGAAAGGGATCTGGGCGTGCTGGTGGGCAGCAAGCTTAACAGGACTCAGCAGTGTGCCCTGGCAGCCAAGAGGGCAAACCACATCCTGGGGTGCATTAAACCCAGCATAATCAGCTGGTCAAAAGAGGGGATTATCACACTGTGTTCAGCATTTGTGCGGCCTCACCTGGAGTACTGTGTGCAGTTCTGGGCCCTACAATTTAAGATGTATGTGAAGGTCCTTGAACGCATCCAGAGGAGGACAACAAAGGTGGAGAAAAAGGGCTGGAAGGCATGTCCTGTGAGAAGCAAATAAGGACTTTGGGCTTGTCTAGTTTGGAGAAAAGGAGGCTGGAGGTGGCTTCATTGCCCTCTGCAGCTTCCTGAGGAGGGGAAGTGGAGAGGGAAGTGCTGATCTCTTCTCCCTGGGATTCAGTGACTAGATGTGTGGGAATGGTTCAAAGTTGTGCCAGTGGAAGTTTAGACTAGACATTAGGAAGCATTTCTGTACCGAGAGGATGGTCAAACACTGGAACAGGCTTCCTAGAGAGGTGGTCAATGCCCCATGCCTGCCAGTGATTAAGAGGCATTTGGACGAAGCCCTTAATAACATGCTTTGAATTTTGGTCCACCCTGAAGTGGCCAGGTAGTTGAACTAGATGATCATTGTAGGTCCCTTCCAACTGAAATATTCTATATTCTATTCTATCCTATCCTATCCTATCCTATCCTATCCTATTCAAGGCAACAATTAATTAAAGGAAGTTATTAGTTAGGTAAAATACTTGTTTTTTATGGTCTTTTATATTTTCATCAGTACCTGTCACATTGTACTTTATAGCAATTCAGGGTAGAGCTCCTGCCTGAAGTTCTATGGCATAATGATATGCTGCTTGGAAATGACTGTGATTCACGTATTCTGCTTTTCCTCCATATTTTTCATCTCATTGCATTCTTGAATTCTTTGAATGCTCTGGAAAGAAAAGAACCGTAGAAACCTGGTGTTTTTTGTTTACTGGGCCTACTCCATGTGATCCATTTAATTTGTCATTAGCCTTTTCATTAACTTCAGGCATATTTGGGTCATTAACAAAATTTTTACTCATTTCCTGAGAGAAGAATAAGGTCAATGTGGGGTATGGATATCTGGACTGTGAGCATGGAGAGCCTGCCTAGAAAAACATCTCATCTTAGATGACTATTTTGTTCCTTATGGTGATTATATCTTTAGTTGACAACACTGTAATGCAAATGACTTGGCAGGCTTTAAAGAGAATTAACTGCAAATCCTCTCCGTGATTTGTATACTTACTGTTTTCCTTGTTTTCGGCTGCCTGTTTTCTGACTGATGCCCACCTTTCTTGTGCACTTGGCTGGGGCCAAACTTGTATACCTTGCTGTCAGCCTGATGCTTTGCAATCAAAGGGACCATCGACCTCCAAAGGACTTACAAAAGGCCCTCTGGTAGAATCGATGCTTGAATTTTGCTGTAGGCAGCCTGTCAGCTCCATCTAATCACTGAAACATTTCTCTCTCTGTGACTCTGTGTCTATTCTGTTGTTTTAAGTTACTCAGAGGGGACATTACTAATTTGATGAGCCCAAACCATATTAAAAGGATCAAATCAACTAGTCGATGTGACATAAGGAACAATTGCCTCGCAGCCTTGGTTTCCGAGAATCACCCTTTTAGCCCTTGTGTCCTTTGGAGTTAAGGTTTGACTTTCCCTCTGTAACAAAACAATATAATGAGATAACATTGAATAATTTCCTTCTCTCCTCCCTCCATTCCTCTCTTTCTGTGGTCGAAACATGGATTTAAACCAGCCAGTCTTGCAAAGATTTTAACAGGGTTAGGTGACTGTCTGCCTTCACGTGCAGTTCTCACCTAACTCTCTGGATGGAGCTCATGCTGCTTCCAAAGGAGCTCCGAGTCGGAGAGGAGCATTCGGCTCTGTGCTGCGATGCTCTGTTTTCCACCCTGTCCTTCCTCCTCTGTTCTGTGCAAGCCTTGCTTTATTGCTCTGTATTTGACTGTCACCTGAAATTTTCTTAAACTATACCTGTTACCCTACCGAATTTTCAATGGAGATCTCTGATTAAAAAAAAAAAAAAAAAAAAGGCAAAAGGTTCCTCTTGCCCTTTTAGCCTCTCTCTTTTGTAAAGGTCATTATATCTTGCCCTCGTCTGAAGAACAGAAAAATTATTCAAATGAGCGCAGCTCCAAGGGTGTGTCTGGCAACAGTTTTCAAGTACGTGGTCGGCGAGTTACAGAAGCTGTGCAGAAAGATCCCTCATCAGCTGCCCAGGCACCTGGTGAGCTCTGGGCCACCTTGCAGGCTCTTCGAAGGATGGCAGATGAGGAGGAGGGGGAGAGAGAAGAGCCTTTTGTTTCCCTTATAATGAAGGTGCAGATTGCAGCCTGCTATGTCAGCCAAATGGTATTGACAGCTGCGTTTTGTACCGGTGGGCCACAGGGAAAAGGGAGAACCCGCAACTGAAACTCCATTGACATGACTTGTGTGATCAGGGCTCTCATTTTTAAAATGGTAATTTATTGCTGCTGCTCTTCAAAGCATAATTCAGTGGAAGATCATCACTGAGATGTAAAATTATTCTCTTTCCTGGGCAGGAGCCGTTATTTTTTTAATCACTTTTTTTTTCTTCCTGAAATGCCCTTTGTGCTTGGGTTTAACTGGAGGCTTGAAAAAGAGACTTTTACACAAATGCATGTTTTCTGAAAGTTTTCAAATGTCCTGTGTAGCAGCCTGTATTGTAGGAAGTTATTTTTTCGCTCGGCGATACTATTTTTAAATCAGGGATGATAAGCCAAAAAAAGCTTGTTTTTCTCTAATTTTTTTTTTTCCTGTAACATTATTAACCTCTTTAGGTCATGGAGCACAAATCCCAAGATCACTGTGCAATCATTTTTTGCCTACTGAACTTGCCTGCTTCTTGGCTTTATTCCTGTCTAAGGAAGTCGTATACACAACACTTGTTTTCTTCGCCTCTCTCTGAGTCTGAAGACTGAGGCAAGAGAACCACAGGAAAATATGACAGTGCCTTAGCTATAGGTGTCTCTCTCAGGCGGTGTTAGGTACCTTTGTTTACCTTACAGGGTTTGTTCTGGTGCTTCAGAGAGCTACAGCAAACCTCCCTAGACAATGCAGAGCAATGTAGGCCAATAGCCCTGAGGAAATCAAAGCCATCTGTACAAGTCCCGATTTAACAAAGTGTAGGTACTTTAAATGAGATAGGTGTCCATGGCTTATCCCACTGAAGCCTTTCGCTTCTCAGCTGGAACTTACTGGCTGTATCCAGCCTTCAGGTCAGTTAGCCGAGTCCCTGCCATCTTTCCCTGTTCTCTGTGGTCTCTCTTCACATTTGGGTGATTTTACTATGAACGTGACAGCCATACTGCTCAGACCAGAGGTCCAATGTCTGGCTCGGACAGTGGCCAAATGGTAGCAGATGTTTAGAGCTGAACATAAGGACAGGGCAAGCATAAAGGGATACATTCTTGATATCCTCTCCCGGCCTCTGACAATCTGCAGCTCAGCTGCTTCCTGAGCCAGAAGTGGTATCTTTGTATTTATTTGTATTTTTCTACTGTGAGTTTATCTAATGACTTTTTGAACCCACGTCAATTTTTACCCTCCACAGCTTCCCATGGCAATGAGTTTCACTGCCTCACCGTGCTCTGTGTGAGAAAGCATCTCCTTCTGCTTGTCTGGAAAATGTCACCTTCTCCCCCTACATTCTTCTAGTGGGGAAACCAGAGAATCGTCATTGCCTGTTCTTTTTCTGGTGCCCACTCTTGCTTACATATAACCGCAGCACAGCAATGCACCCAGGGAGTATGGAGCCTCCTGAGTGTGTTCAAATAAACTGTCCAGGGCGTGCACTAGGTACAGTTCTGAAAAGTAACTTTTCATTAAGATCTGAGGCATACTCAGACAAAAAGGCCAGACACCACAGCTTCAGCAGCTGAAATTAATCTTGCTTAATGCCATGCTAATTTTGCACAAAGATGAGAAAGCGTCCAATCTTGAGTGGGCATTGGGTGCTCTGCAGAAAGAAAAAATGCCTTTTGTGCCTCGTGGGGTCTGTGGACCCATCCTATGGAAAATAATGCAAAAATATGACAGAGGAACTAGCCCTGCATCTCAACACCTCCCGTATCTTAAGTGGGCTTTTTCTGGAATGAAGGCCAGCACAAAGCTGATAGAACAGCACTCTGAAAACGAGGGGGATGGAGTTTCGAAACTGAAGATCCCAAGACACCTTCTACTTGTTCTTTTAAGAGGACTTTATATCTTTGTTTCAAGGATCTCAGAGAACTTCACAAAGTGTAAGACTCCTTCAGAGCGGTAACAGAAGCTGCCAGTCTCGCTTCAGAAGAACTAGGAAAAGAAGGAGAAATTTCCAAAGGCCCTAATTGTTCATTCCTGTTCAAAAGCCAATGGGGGTGACTGCTGACTTCCAAATTTACTAGGTTTACTAGAAAGTTTTATTCAGATCGTCTTGAAACAACCTTCTAATTTCTAAACTGGAAAGCATACTTCTGCTTAGTGCCAGTTGCCCGCACTTTTCTTTTGTGGAAGTGAACTTTCTGAAATTAGGGTAGTCTCTGTCTGGACTAGCACTTGGATGCAATAATTTAATGTCCTGCCTGTGTTATAGCAGTTGCATCTCAGGGAGAAATGAGCAAGTCTCCTGATAAAGTCAAAACATGGATTGGGGTTCAGAAGAGGCAGGGTCACATTTTAACTCTTTTTCTACACGTCTACAGTCCCCTTGGGCATTAAATGTGTCACCAGGAGCTTATCTTCATGGTATAACTCATCTTTATCCTACTGCGTGTGTAGACATGTGAAGAGAAGGGGACAACTGGATAAGAAGCAGGAAGTGAAGTGGATGCTGTACAGCTCAGAAAAGATGTAGGGGATTTGAAAAGTTTGCTCTTCTTACCTAGTTTGGAATTTGGTCAGGACATTGAGGCCACCATTCCTGAGATAGCTGTTTGGAAAACGCCAGTGTTTAGGGTAACAGTTTTCACCTGGAAGATACAAAGAAAGCAAGGTACTTCTAGTGTAGCAGTTATCCATGCTTCCCTCTGAATAAAAATAGGTCTTCTCTTTCCATAAGATCAACAACAGTTTTCTTTTCTTTTTTTTTTTTAAAGTCAAATGTTTATTTCTCATCACAAACTTTAATTTTTGAACTCAGAGAATAATCTCTCTCACATTCTGAATTTAATTCAATCTTCTCAGAAGGACTGGGCTTTCCTGTTCAGTAACCACAGGAGATGTTCTTCTCCGTTGACCAGAGTTGAAACTAATAGCCATGGCATGTTTGCTTATCTCTTATCTCTGGGGTTAGATCGCTGCTGTCATCTTCTCCCTTGTTATCTGGCTGCCGCTACTGCTCACTCAGTTGTGCAGGGATGTCAGTTCCATTAATAACCTGAGCACCGTGCAAACAGATAGTGGAAAACAGGTGAAGGGAGAGGAAATTGTATTTAACCCTGATCTCACAGCTGTCATTTTTCAGACTCTGCCGCAACTCCATAAGGCCAGAATGGGTGTGTGTCATCAAAACACTTGTGACAAATCTCATGCTTGAAATAGAAGGCAGGAGACAGATGGATGGACACACCTGCAGATGCTCAGGGACTGGGGTGAATCTGAACCTTTTGAGGCAGAAATGCAACACAAAAGCGTTGGTATGCTAAAAGACAGATTAGTTCTTCCAAAGGGCAGCATTCCTCCACCACCTGTGAAGTCTTGGACAGTTTCAGCTTTAACTTTCATTATCTTTGTTGTTATACCAAGTAAAACTGCCCTCTGTAGAGGAACAGTGACAAAGACGTTATAGTCCCCGAGCTCAACCATAACAGATATTGAGGTATGGGAGACCCATTCTCTGTATGCAGGAGGAGTCTAAAGCGGCATGCTCAGGTCTCTACTTGGTATTCCCTCTTTACTTCCAATGAACGTGCATCTCCTGGCTATGGTGTTCTCCATGTCCTGTATATGCCCACCAGAGCCACCGAGAGGAAAGCTGCCTGCTCGCTGGGAGCGGGCAGGAAAGGCAGCAAGGCAGGGCCATGGGCTGGGGCTCTGGCATGGACCCTCAGCCTCGGCCACCAGGCTGTCCAGGACCAGGAACCTTAGCAGCACTTCACCTTGCTCAGGTATTTTACTAGTCACAGAGGTCTGAAGCAAAGTTGTGAAATATTTCAGTAGCTTCAGGTACAGGTATTGCTGGAGTTTACTTTTAGAGGAGCTTTACCACAAGGAGGTCATCAGACTCAGGAATTTGCTCCCTTAGTGGCCTTTCAGAAGCCAGGACACTGTCTAGGAATAAAGGCTTCCTCAGCTGCCCTCCTTCGGGTGAGGTGTCTTGTGCTCAGTTTTCTGGGTAAGTGGTGAGCTCCATCAGTGTGGAAATACATACATAGATATAATTTGTGTAAGTATAAAAATATGTAAAGTTTTGGAATACAGAGGGATATGATCTGGAGTAGAAAGTAGAGCACATAATATACGTGGGTTTTCTATATTCTGCAGCTTACATTTTTGTCTACGTATGTGTCTGCTTTCCCCCCGCGTGCTTATAAGGCATGGACAGCTGGTATTGGCATGGTTACTGGTACGCTGCTGGTCGGGGTCCCCATTCAAGCAAAAGGAATTCTCCCTAGAGAGAAAACCTGCAAGTCCTGAGCCAACTGATGCTTGCATTTAGGTTCTCAGTCCCCATTTAAGTTTTAAAATAATGTAAGAACGAGTGTCTGCCACGGCTGGTCTCAGCTGTATCTAGGCTGGGTCTGATGCTCACTTGTGGCTAGAAATGAAAAGAGAATTTTTCCCATTCTACTCATTAAAAAAAAAAAAAAATTTGCTCTGCAACCTTTGCTAAGCAAAGATAACCTTGAAAATGTTAAATGAATATAAACTGATGCAAGCAGAGTCTAAGGTCAGAAGTTGTCCCTCTCTGGAACAGGTTATTCAGAGTTTTGCATAAAACTGCCAAAAGAAATGCCATGGTAACTCATATCCCATACAGCTGTGATGGGGAGAGAGCTTCCTTACCCTTTCCCAGTCCCTGGGGCTGTCCTTCTCTCAGCATTTGGTGCCAGAGATCTCTGGCACACTGGGCTTTTTGGGTCCTCGGAGACTTTTATTTTGTCAGCGCAGTGTTTTTTGTTAAACTTGCTGTTTTCCCAGAGTTAAAACAAAAACAGCAGAAAAGATTTTGTAGCAAGGTGGGCGTGCTTTTAGCAAGAGGTGGCATGACAGTGGGAGTACGGGTCGACTGATAAGGCGCTTTGGCAGTGAGCAGTGAAACGAGTCCAGGAAGGAGTTCCTACAAAAAATGCAACATAATAATTTCTGCAGCTCACTAGTGTGCCAAAGGCCAGTCAAAGGTGGATTTTTCGTTGTGTCATTGCAAATCCTTAGGATTCTGGTGCAAAATTAGCTTGGTAAGGATATCTAATGTAATTTCAAAAGACAGATAAAGAAGCTTTAGAGTTCTGGGCTTTTTTTTGGTAGGTTGTTTGGTTTTGTTTGTTTGTTTGTTTTGTTTTAAGAGACAATTGTATTGGAAACCATAGAACACTGCCTGAAAATAAAGGCATGAAGGGGTACAGTCTTCTGAAGTGCTAAGCTTAACTCAGGTGCTTAAGCTATTAGAGCCATGTCAAAGGCAGCTTAGCAGTATATACCATGGGGTGGGCATATATATACCAGCATAATAGAATCATAGAGTCACAGAACTGTTTAGGTTGGAAGGGATCTTCAAGTTCCAACCCCCCTGCCATGGGCAGGGACACCTCCCACCAGACCAGGTTGCTCAAAGCCCCATCCAGCCTGGCCTTGAACACCTCCAGGGATGGGGCATCCACAGTTTCTCTGGGCACCCTGTTCCAGTGTCTCACCACCCTCACAGTGAAAAATCTCTTCCTAATATCTAATCTAAACCTACCTTCTTCCAGTTTGAAGCCATTCCCCCTTGTCCTATCAAATATTAATGATGGTCTGTGCCTTCAGACCATGACACTTGCTTCTGGCTTGTTTGAAGTGCAACTGGAGGAGCTGCTAGCTGTCCGCACACACCCCAGTATAGTCATGCCCTAAGTGATCCACACACAGGTGTGTAGTGGAGAATCCAGTGCAGAAACCCCCATGCTGGAGTTGACCCGTCACTGCTGGTGTGGTGACGTGATGACATAGCTGGACCTAGCACAGGCTGGGTCAGTTTGCATATGTGTGCACCATCCTTTCTTCTGCTCCTCAGGCATGATCCCAGCTCCACTGAGAACCCAGAGGCCCTTAAAACTGACTGAGGAGCTTTGGACAGTGATGGTTAGATGTTAAGTACATCTTTTGTCAGGTACTCAGTTGTGCTGGTCTGCTGCATAAGTGCATTTATGTGTCTTATAATTACAGAGGAAGATATTTGCTGTGTGCCATGAAGAAATGTATTTAATTTACAGACCTGTGCTTCTGCTCATGAAAGACAGCATTTATGTCTGTCATATATAATATTCTATGTATATAATAATGGAATTGTGATAACTGTAATACAGAGATTACTAATGGAAAATTGAATTAAAAGAAAATGGACAAAGGAGTTTTTTTTTCTTAGCAAAATTAAAGCATTGCGGGCAGCAGAATGCGTTTGGAACCAAGCTGGTAGGAGAAAATATGAGTAGTTCTATTATTTATACTGTTGCATTGAACTAAGGAGTTATGCTTGTGAAAATATCACGGTGAATTTGTATTTTTATGTAAGTAAGACTGTCTCAGATTTTCTGTGATTTAGTTCAGTTCTATTGCTAAAAAAAATAATAATGCAGGATTAGTTTAAACTGAAAAATTAATTCCAGTGAAATTACTGTCACAGTGCTTGAATGGATGGTTGAGTCTTTGTCTTCCAGAGACCCAGAAGCAAAAGGCATTTTGGACAGGAAAGGGTGGCACTAATGTACATTGTTGCTTTTTCTGACTCTCTTCTGTGCATGGCAGTCCTACTAAACCTTTAGGTGCTTGCAACTTTCTGGTTAGTAATATTATCGTGTTAGCTAGTGAATATTAAGACTGAATGTATAATCTCAAATCCAAGTTTGCTTAGAAAATTTTTTGTCCCTTTTCCCCTCCTTTTCGTAGGAAGGTAATGTATAGTATGGTCCCTTTTTAAATGTAGTTGGTAATATTTTCTTGTCAGGAATTTTTCTTTGAGTGAGGCTTTGGTTTCAAAAGATGATTCAGAGGAAGGGGTAAACAAATGTACCACGTAATCCGTTTGCTGTTCCTTCTCCACACTCCCACACTATGTGTTCCCAGCACTTGTCTTGTGCTAGTTCCAGCACTTGCTGAGTCTCTCTGTGTAGGGATTCAGCTCACTGGTCTGGCAGAAAATTAGCTGGGATAAAACTTGGATAGATTTCTGCTATGTTAGTGAGCTAAGCATTCTGCCAGAAAGATGGGGCAGGGAGCTGAGGCAGCTCACGGGGGCTGTGGGTGCAGGCAGCACAGGCAAAAGTATGAGCAGAGATGGGAGGAGCAAGGGAGAACAGAGAGGACTAGGACATTTTTTTTCCACTTGGCAGCACAAAGCTGTTAAATGGACTCAGCTGCTTTTGAAACCATAGAGGGTATTTAACTGAAAACAATTTTATGTGTACTTGATGCCATAATATTCTAAACTTCTGTTGTGTGGCTGGGTGTGATTATTCACATAAGTCACTTGATTTTATTTTTTTTTTTAGTTTTTTTTTTAGCCTTGGGCTCAAGCTATTACAAGACTGGAGAAAAAGCTGTATTTTCCATCTTTGTAATTGATTAATGTAGAACGTTAAAAACAAGTATTGAAATATTGGGGAGAGTGTTATGGTGCAGTGTGAGATGGTGGTATGTGAGTTATTATTACATGAAACAACACTGGCTCTGAAAATCTTGAAAAATCTACAGTTTGAATTGTTGTGATATGCAAATATAAGAGGAAAGTTAAAGCCGAAGTTTAAAAATACATAGTTGATGATTAGCTATATTCTGGGGTATGGATTATAGCCAGTTCACTGCAGATCAAGTGCTCTTAAAAATTATCATTTCAGGCCAAGTGTTCATGTTTTTTTGTTGTGACGTCACTTTTGACTGCAGTTGACAATGTACAAATCCCTGACATTTCATGTGGCCCCTGCATAGGAAATCAAATACGTCATTAAGGTAGGCCCAGTCCATTTCCCACTCCAAGTCAGTGGGTCGCTTCTTACCGATACCTGTAGGACTGGGCTTTAGCCCTGTGATGGAACTTTTCTGTGTTTTACCAAGATCCATCACTCTATTTTTTGAGTTTTTCTATATGTAAAACCTAAATAGATGCAGTGATATTTATGCAGCAGTTTTACCAGATGGCTTTTAAATCATCTGTTTTCAATGAAAAATGAAAAGACCAGACACGTACATAAAGGCTGAATTAATCTCTGTAATTAAATGGAACATTACTTTGCCGTGAATGATTTTAGCTTTCAGAATGTATTTCATGCTAATTTTTCAGTGAACTGTAATTGTATTAATTTTTTATATTTTTAGAAGCTTGAAAATGATCTTCACAAAGTTACTGTGAGTCAAGTTGATATACAGAAAATCTGTGTCAGACTCATAAAATTTATCGGGGGTGAGATACATGTTTTGGTTTGTTTTTTTTTTTTTTACAGTAAGTACAATATGTCAGTACTTGGTGTGGCTAGCAGGCTTACAAAATATCCAAATCATAGTATGATGGATAAAAAAGGCTCTCAGAAGGCTCACATGCCAGGTTTGGTTGTCAAGTGAGAATTTGACTAGAGTGGAAACTGGGATGCTTTGTAGCATTGACACACATATGTGCATGCCCACGTTGGCAAGTTTTTAAGTCAAGAGTGAAAGGTTGTTAATGATTTTGTCTCTGTAGTAAACTGATTTGCAATGCTCTCATCGTGACAGAAAGACACACTGATGACAAAATCCCCACTGCGTTGATGTCTGTGGGGAAACTTCCTTGCGTAATCAGCAGTGGAAGAAGTAGTCCCACTGTGGGTCCTCTTCCTCGGAGCCTGCTCTCTGGCTGCTGGGACAGAAAACAGTTACCATGACTTAGTCTAAAGGATGCTGCTGCTCTGCGTCACCCCCTGCGAGAGCCTCTCGCTTTCAGTGGCAGGAGAGGAAGTCTGCGGAGATGAGTTTTCTTAATTTACCCAACAGCCTAAGGTAGACTGAGTACTTAACAATAGCTGAGGGAAATACCCCATCATCCCTTTTCTTCCTGTACACATGGTTATTTAATATGCAAATTAGATATAGGAATTAAATGAGCCCTTAAGCCATAAAAAGCTGTGCATGGTGTGTTTATGGTGGATTCATGTGCAATCACCACGTGGTTGGTTCTTGTATATTTGTCACATTTCATTTGCTTTCCCTGTGTGTGTGTGCGTGCCTCCTGGAAGGCTGGTCTCTTAAACATACTTTTAATCTTATCAAGGGGAAAATACTGACTTCATCATCAAAGACCAAGCTGGTCATAGGAGAGTTTTCCACTTTCTTGTGCTGTGTGAATAAGGAGTCTTTGAACTGCCGTCAAATATTACTCAAGTGAACTGAAAAGATAGCCAAGGAAGCAAGAGACTTCCGACATGCAAATTTAGAAACCTGCTCTTAATACAATGCTTTCTAACTTGTCTGTTGTGTAAATAAACTGGGCTGTGCGCTGGGCTCAGCTGGACCTTGGGCTTGGACCTCATGCAAAGCCCCTGGGAGGAATTCCAGTTGGAGGGATTCCCAAGGACTTCACAGGGCTTCCTGTGTCCTCTCACAGGTTTTGCTTTGGCTGTAGGAAACAGTTCCCTCCACTAGGAGCCACTTGCCCTTTGCTGTTGACATCAGAGAACTTATTGGTGTGCCACAGCCTTCTGGTCTGCCACCCATGCTTCCTGCCCTAAGCACTGCATGGACCTTATGGGCATGGACCACATCCCAGGCTGGAGTCAGGATGTTGGAGGCAGCCCTTCAAAAAGAGGGATGGCCTTGGTCCTTCAGATCAAGCAAGCTTATTCCTCTGTTCCTCCCATACCAGTATGTGCTACACCATGGAGATAAGATGGCCCTGGGCCACTAGGTCAGTAGGATCTCAGGGGAGCATGGCACACCTCTAAATACTTGGCCACATCATACATACCATTAGGACCGATTTGAGACACATTCCTGTTCTGGGATAAGTTGCATAGTGAGATGTGGATTGCACGTGACAACAAATTTGCTCTCCATCAGCTCTTGCTCTAGATGTTCTCTAAAAGGGTCCTAAAGGATGTTGTTCATTTGTGGTTTTAGATGGTCCAGAAGCTTTGTAATGGTGTTTAAGCATGTACTTATCTTTTCTAATAACAAATTAACTCAGTGGTGTAGTAACAAAATGTGTACTTTTCTGAATCTGTTATCCTACGTGACTGGTGGAACATTTAAGAAGGCATCAGAATTACACTGGTAGTAAGGTCTACACAGTACTAGTAAAGTCTACCTTAGAGTTCAGTCATTACAGAGTATATAGTTGTCTGTGTGTCTTGCTCAGACTTCTAAAACACATACATTGTGGCAAAACCTTATAAGTAAAAAATGCAGTAAAATAACATTTTTCCCATATATATATATAAATCTATATGTGTATCTCTAGATCTGTCTTACAAAACAGAGACAGCTTTAGCCATTGACAGAACATCAAAGTACTAGGAGCAGCATTACCTTTTGAGTTTACTTTCAAAAAAGCCTTTGAGACAAACTCTGTTATTTACTGGGGCTTTATATAGGATTTATAACAAAATTTCGGTAGTGCCTGACCGTTTTTTCCTCGTACGTGGAAATCTTAAGTTCACGACATTAATTGTCAAAAATACAGAGCAAAAGTAAGTGCAACCTGACAAGTGAGCTCAGCATTCCTGAGGTAGTCTGGTTGAGAGAACTCTTCCCATCTTCCTTGGCAAATGCAGCAGAGCTATGACAAGGCTAAAGGATTTAAGTGTCACTAAAATATAAAATTAATGTTAAATATTAATTATATGATTATCTATGACATTATAAGATTATATATGATATTTAGGTCAACCTATGTCAGATCTGCTATTAAGGAACCTGGAGGAATCATCCTCACCCTTAGAGATGTTTGGTTAAGGAACGAGGTCTAAAAGAGCCAAAACATGGCAGTTCTGAGCTGCTGCTCTCAGTGGGCTGCTGTGGAAGAAGAGACCGAGATGGATGTGGCAGATACTCCATAAAGACCCCAAAATGTCCATGCAGTGAGGTAGAGATAGACATATTGTGGTCACAACCAGACAACTAGCACCATGGGTTTGAGGGTAGGGTCCATCTCTGCTTCTTTCAGCAAAGAAGTGCTACCAGATCTGGGCCAGCTTCATAGTCCTCTGCATTTACAGCCAGCAAGGCGTGAATTTATTTGCTTTTATTTGGAAGGCAGTCTAGAAATTGACTGTTTTTAAAGGATAATATATAGCTCAAAGCCAAAAATGTTCTTCTATGTGACAAAAAATGATCAACAATTTCTGATCAACGTTGTACTGGCTAAATCATTGGTGAAATGACAGTGTACTGACCCAGTTAATCCTTACTTTTTCTTTAAAAGCCACTGTTGATTTTTCGCAGGTTGCACTATAAATTGTTTTTAAAGGGTTTACTCTTCATCGTGTAAGTTAGTTTTTAAATTAAATCTGTTTAATCAAAATACTAAGAGGCTCAATTAAGTAGATTCAACACACAGGCTACTCTAAGTGATTCAGATGGTTACTCTGGAACACATGCAGAACATTAGAGGTTCACTGCACTTGTTTAAGCAGCTGACTTAGTAAAAACTAAAACTGATGAGTTTTGTACTTTGCTTTTTCAATACTGATGTAACAAGTCAGATTGAAACATTTGAAATGGAAAATGGAAATTTTCCAGTTCCTTGCAAAGTTCAGCCAGCTGAACCTGACAATA
>VZSZ01008818.1:503455-544222 GCA_013398815.1 Ibidorhyncha struthersii
TATCTTGGAAGGCTGCTCTACCTTCTGGAAAACCGAGAAAACATTGTGTTGAGAGTTAATTGGACTCATTTCATATTTCCTGTTCAGCATTTGTCTTCCATTGTTTTTTTTTGTCACTAGGGATATTTGCATGACAATGGGATCTTTCTTGCTTAAGAGATCATCTGCTCCTGCTGCTAATTTCCTACCTGAAATTGTAATCTTCTGTTTGTGACATCTTAATTATCTCAACAACAATTAATTGTGATGTCACAAATGGAGGATTCTGACTTCGAATTGGAAATGAGATTGAGAAACTGGAGTTTGAAGAAGCAAAAAAAGCCTTTCTTCTTGAAAAGTAAAAAGAGGAGACAAAGTAATTTTGGTTAAACGGAGGCCAGCCTCGATCAGCTTCCTTCTTACAGTCGTGGAACAGACGTTTCTAATTCCTGCTGTCATAGGAGGCCCTGTTGTATTGAGACACTGCAGAGGGGAAGGGGGCAAGGATTTCACTGTGGGGGAAGGGGAATCTTCCCTTGAACAGCCACCCCCTGCAGCAAGAGGGAAATAGAAGCCAGTGGACCCCAGAGAGGTTTGGGCTCTGCTTGCAGAGAGCAGAATGCAGGGTTGGTATGGCTGCAGTCAGTTTAAAGGCCAGTCCATTTATTGCACTTCATATCTTGCAATATTCCTTTGGGTTTGGACACCTGAGTTTGAAGAACAAATTTCCAGAAGAGCGTTTTTTGAGGGGTGGGGGGGGATTCCAAAGACTTAAGGAGAAATTAAATTCAGCATCCTGAAAACATACAAAGTGAAAGCTTTGTGCTACCCTAGTACACTACAGCTTTAATTTATTCCATGGACTTACCATATTTCACTTCTTGGTATGTCATCTTATCCTTTTGTATCCTTCTCCTTTTCTTCTGGAAACGTGTTGTTTCCACAGAGATTCTGGGTGGCTGGGTGGCCTGCTGGTGTTTTTTGAGGACATTACTAGGGGTGTTTATATCCTTACTCCATCGTTTACAAAGTGGGAATACTCATCTACAGCTACTACCACTTCTCTCCGGTGTTTACACAAATGGTGCATAAACACTGGCACCAAGTCATGACTGAAAGAGGAAAAAAACCCAAAGTTAATGAAAAGTCAAGGTCTTATTTTAACACCTTTACTTACAGTAGGGAAAGGGCAAAGACTGCAAAGCAGACAGATGAAACTGGAGAACAAACCAAAGATTAGCCCTGTGGTTTTAGGAAAGTACAGCCTCCTTCAAAAAAGTGTGCACCCATCCTCAGGTGTAAATGGGAGTGACTCTCGGTGGAAATACACCAGTCTGCACTTGCTGGGACCCAGGTTCACTCACATCTGTGTTTATCAAATCTATTTTAACAGCTGGATGTGTACCAGCTACTGCACCATAACAAAATGGGCCATTTCCTGTTGTCTTTTGTAAAAACAGGCAATTGACCATCTGATTAACACAAAAACCAGTGGGGAAAATCAGCTGTTAAGATTTTGCACTCAAACACGTTGTTGTAAGCCTGCAAAAGCTCTGCAGGTGACAACAGACCCACTGTGATAATCTGACAACAGAACCTGGACTCTCCGTGTTGTGACGCAAAGCTCATTTGCGGCACCAAGTTTACCTTGTAGGCAAGTTGGTTTGAAGTTAAATTAGGATGCCTTCAGGGAGGCATAATAATACAAAGTGAAAAAGAATGGAGGAAAAAAAGCCATACACTGAGAAATGGTTATATCTGCCAACACTTCTTTTTTTCTTTTTCTCTTTTTCAAAGGCAAAAGCAGTTATGGCAAAAGTGGGTTACCCTCAATTTATAATGAATGACACATATATTAATGAAGACATCAAAACAGTAAGTGTCAGACTTGCAGCTTTCTTCTTTTACATACTGCAGCCGTTCTTTGCTCTGTTTTGCTGCTGTCTAAAATCAAAGCTCTTTTGTTTGGCATGCTTCTGGAGTTCAGCTTGCCTGGTTATTTTTAGATGTTGAATTAAGTATGCGAGCTCTCATGTCTAAATTGTCAATGCCGGTGTGTCTAAGTGAGATCACCACAAGGCCTGCTGGGAGTAAAATGTGCCTGGGTACAAAGAACCTTCCTGCTATTAAGCGTTTTAAAGGTTAAACATACGCTGGCATAAATTTTGCAATTAGTTATAAAAATGAAACGAAACAAAACAAAAATCCTCAAATTAATGGTCGTCAAAAATACCAATACATTTTTCCTCAAATTATCGCGATTTATGGTGCTCCATATAGCCTCTCTCCACCTCTCCAGGCTATGAATTTATTTATGCTTGTTGTTTATAATCATCCCTAGAGGTCCTAACCAATGTATATGCCTACTGTGCTGGATGCTGGACAAGGATAGTGGGGGGAGACTCCTTCCTGACCCAGGATCTGTTCAGTCTAAGGCAGATGATGAAGATAATATATTTTGCCATTTTCCAAAGCAGTCAGTGTGGTATGCATGTGATGAATTGTATTACTGAAAGTCACAGGCAAAGTAGAATCACAAATTCAGTCCTGAACTAGCAAAATACAAGTGTGATAGTCATCTTTGTCAGAGAACATGAAAGAACACTAAAAAAAAGCATAATTTATTAAGACAACTTTGAAGAACCAACTCTACAAGCTTAGTCCTTGGTCTTGGAAAGAATAGGGTGAGATGGTGCTGTAAAGGCAATGTAATGAAATGGAGGATGGGACCAAATTTCCACTCAACATATGGAATTATCTGCCCAGATAAGTGGTAATGTTTAGCAAAAAACACTTGTTAATCACAATTGCAAACCCATTGTTTAAATCTGAACTGTAACTTCCTCACAAGTCGTAGGATTTCTTGAAACTGGTGACAGGAATATCAGCTGGTTTTATAAAAAATTAACATCCTTTTTTCTTGCATGGTTAGGGGGATGTGTGTGTGTGTGTGGCATTGCTATTAGATTTGGAGGCTTATGGAAGCATGGAGCTCCATGTCTGTAAGCATTTAATGTGAGAAACAGTAAGAAAGCAGCAGCAGAAACCTCGGAGGGCAGGGAGTACAAAGTATTTGTAATAAAATGCAAAAGAAAATGAAAAGGGGGGCTTTGATATATTTTTGAAAGTGATTTTAAAATGCACTTTAAAAAATAAAACTAGACCTACTTCCTTCTGGAAAAGAGGCTGCCTGGATAACAGCCTTAGAAACATGCAGTCTGCAATTCATCTTTGGGTACTTCTGATGTCCTCAGCTGTTCTCTGTGCAGGGAAGAGCTTTTCAATGTTCCAGTCTCTTGTGTAGATCTGTTCAGCCACTGTTTTTCAACTAAGCTCACAAAATATTTTTCCTTCCTACGAAGTGTGAAAATTTTACTTGCTTTGATTCAATAATGGCTAAAAAAATTAGGTGATTATCTTGTTTAAAATAAAAGTTCTGATTGTTTTATATCAGCTTTTTTTTTTTCCTTGGACACGCATTAAAAATGTCTGTGCTTTATCTATGCAGCTGAAGTTTACAGAAAGTGACTATTTTGGCAACGTGTTACAAACTCGCAAATACGCAGCCCAATCTGATTTCTACTGGCTTAGAAAGGAAGTTCCAAAAACAGAGTGAGTAGACAAAAGGCAAATTTACATAATCTTCTAATGATATTTTAATTTGTATTATTTAATTTATAAAATGTATGTTTTAATAGAATTATATACGCAGCAACATATGATACAAAAACCCTATGGGCAAACCCCCCAGTTATTCAGAAACTGCTGTGGATATTTTATTTGCTAAGTTCTAGGTATGCCTGTTCTGGTGCACAGTAGTAATATGATGGCAGCTTAAACTTTTAATGAAAGAAGGGTAATTGAATCTCAATTAAAAATGGATTATGTCTCTTGGTCACAGTTAGAATTTGGGATGGTACAGCAGGGATTTATGAAATAAATTTTCTAAGACTGGAACCATTAGTGAGAGATAACATTGTTATTAGTAATAGCAATCGGCATTGTTAGTTACCTGCTGTTGATAGCAATGATATGGAATAAGATGTAATTTAATTTACATATTTTATTTTTATTTATTTGTAAACCTAAGAGTGCAGATTGTGTCACATACTGTCATCAAATACAGGAAAGAATCAGTCTCTCTTCCTACTGGTGGGTAATCAAATCCTTAAAATGCAAATTAAAACCTAAACAGAACTTAATTAGTCTAATCACGCTATTTAAAAATTACTCCTTCTACACAGAGACTTTGAAATCAGTGCTGCTGCTTAGCTTCTGTGGTGGTGTTTCCTTAGGGCTCCAGAAATTCCTACTCAGACTGAACCGTACCTTGTTTCGGGGGTGGCTCTGTGTTGCCCGTGAGGCAGGCAGAGGATGTCAGCAGGCCAGGCACGGGCTAGTGCTCGTTACAGTGTTGTAATTCGGCTCCATATTTTCAAGGGGTTGTTTATAGCTTAATGTTAATTGTGAATTTTACTTCCCAACACACCAGGGGATGATTCTGTGGGCTTTCCTGCAGCCCTGGATGCCAGGGCTGGATCAGGGCAGTATATTCTCTTCAGAACAACGGTTTCCATGATAGCAGTGAAATAACACTTGCCTCTCTATAGCAATGGTGACCCTTCCTCCTCCTGAACAGTCTTGCGTCTTGCGGCAGCTCTAACGCAGACCAGGTAGACTCTTGGCACAAGGACGGCAAATCTCCCCTGTAAGGAAATTAATTGGCAGGTAGTCCCCGACTGTACACCTCAAGGGCTGTAATCTGAGAACTGTCCCATCAAGTGGGTATGCTTAAAAAGGTTTTACCCAATTGCCCACTACAAGATTGAATACCTTCTCATGCTTGTCTTTACCATCTTATTTCAAGGACTACTTAACAGCAGCCCCCTCATCACCTTTGTCTTGCTCTTCTTGTCATCCCGCAGGGTGCATGCAGGCTTAGGGGATCCCAGTTTGATTTTCGGTCTCTTTCCTTTGTCAGCACAGGGCGATGCTCTGCCTTCTTGGGTGGCTGGGGGTAACCCCCGCCCGAGCCCTCAGTCGTAATTATTCCTTGTGGGAGATTATGCTGCCTTTGCACCTGCTCAGTGGTAGAAAAGAGCTCTAAAGCAGCGTCCCCTTACACTGTCCGCTTTTGCTGTGTCTGCTGAGGGATACCAAGGCACAGACAGTCATTGTTACCTCCAGTAATATTTTTTTTAAATTTATTATAATAAACCAATAACTCTCACCCACCAATCTGAGGCATATCAAATCTGACCTTAGAAATATCAGCACTTGCCACATTTTAACTATCGGTTTCTCCGGCTTCTAGTGCTTTTACTTCTATTTTTTTTTCCTTTCTTTTTCTTTTTCTTTTCCCCCCTTTTTTTTTTAAAGCTTTTATATTTCATAGAACTCCACAGATCTTCACTCTACACTGAAGCTTGGCGCTGTGTTAATAGAGAATTACCCCTGGGGTTTTGTTTCTGTTTGCTTCATTTCTTCTTTTCCCTAGTTCAGTAGCTCTTACCATAGTATTTCTATTTAGAGATAGCTATTATAGATGGTCCAAGTTGTGGACAGAAAAAGACAAATAACAAAATGAAAAGAGTTACCAGCTAGTAAAGTAATATTAATATTACACCCAAAAGTTAAAACATTATATTCATTTATCAAACAGTCCAGATTTCTCAGCAATATTATCTCAAACTGGGCTCGCGTTCCTCAGCATAGTCAACTAAATGGAAAATCAAAATGATGGTTCACTCAGAGAACCAGCAAAAAACTATCAGGGGACAGACAGAGGATCTGGGAGGTACAAGACAAAGGAGTTTGATAAAGGAAGGGGGAATGTGGATATCAAAGTGGAAATAAGTTATTCTGGAAATTCAACAGTTTTGTAATCTAAAAAGAGGAACAAAAATCCACCAAAGCAGGAGTAATTATCAAAATTCTTTGTCATCTGCTCTGCTCCCTCCCTCCCTCCCTAGCAGTTATCTGCCTTACAGGAGAAAGGGAGAATGGAGGGAGTCATGCGAGGCATTGCTCAGGGCGTGGATGGGGGGACATACCCAGCCCAACTGGTACCAAGAAGCTGTGACAAGGCATCGGGGTGCCAGAGCTGCCTGCTCTGTCGGTCCCAGGGACCACGTTCCACCACAGGCACTGCAGCTGTGGGAGGTACAACTTGCTGTCCTCAATACCTGCTTTGGATGGCAGCTGCAATCCTAACAGCTGGCTGGGGAGATGGCTGTTGTCTTCACAGCTGACTCTATCAAACAAGAGAAAAAGTGTTCAGGTATCAGGAGAGAGACGTACAAAAGGGATTTGTGGCAGGAGCTGAGGAATATCATGCACGAAATGGTGCAAGTTGGATTAAGAGGGCTGAATGGAGGAGGTGAGGCTGGAAAGGGGAGTATGGGAGGAAGGGAAAGGCGTGAAGACAATTATCATAACCCAGGTGAGACATGACTAGAGTAGAGGGAGGTGCAACGCAAGGTGTGGGGAAGTGTGGAAGGGAGAGATAAAGGATAATCAGGTTTTTAGTGGTGCTTGCTTATCCATCCATGGAGTCATATATATTCATACATACAAATATACATATACGTGTCTGTGTATATGTGTGTGTACATATAAACACACACCCACACCTTTTTAACAGTGATTGAATCTATCTTTCTTAACACTGGTATCATACTTGCAAATAGCAGGGGATCAGAGGATTTCTTGGGCATACTGCTTCATTATTATTAATCTTTCTCCTTTGAAGTCAGGAACATTTCCTCTAAGACTTTTAGACCTGGTCAAATCTTTCTTCACTTTTCAGTCAACTTTCAGTGCTGGAGATGTCGGTATCTAGCAGCCCAACGCACAGAGGAAGTGTACTATGGGAATATTCCTGGGTCTCCAGTTTCTTGATCCCACACTATTGCTTTTAAACCCTGGCTCTTGGTTCGCCGCAGGGGAGGGCAGCTCTGAGAGGGGCTGGGTTAGATGATGTTAAGGACAGTGCAAAAGCTCCTTCTCCAAAAAGGGAAAAGCAGCCATGAAAGACACTGGGCAGGCTGTTGTCAGGAGAGCTCAGAAATCCTGTGGGTGGACCTGCCCTGAAGAGGAGAGGCTGGAAAGGAGTCTTCTGGAGCCTTTTCCTGGTCTTTGAACCTCGTCTTAAGCAGTGATGTGGCACAGGAGGCTGGGCCCAGCCTTAACATCACAGTTTCTTGTCCAGCCCCAGGGGACACAGATGGCAGCCTGGCCTGGGACGCTAAGTCTCTGCTTCTACATGGAAAAATGTATAAAACAAACTAAAAATAAGAAGAGGAAATACACTTTCAAAATTCACCTTGAAGATCCTCTCCTTTAGAAGTTTTTCTTTATAGTCCTGTCTTGGAAAGAGATTTTTCAGATTCCAGCTTCATTAGTAACTTTGTATGGCCTTTTACTTCTAACCCCCTTAAGTGCGTTAAACATTCACAAGTTCATTTTCTTTACTTAAATGATTAAAAAAAAATAATCTTACTTGAACACCAAATTCTGCTCCACCTGAGTGATTTCTTGTAACTTGAGAAACTGAGAGAACAAATTGCAAATTCAGCTGGTGCTTTACAGAAAATTAAATAAATTAATAAGCTTTCCCTGTATTGTAAATGTTCCCAGTCACCCCTTTTCATGACCGGCAATGTAGCACACTAATTACTCAGAAAGGAAGATATCACAGAGAAAATTGTAGCCTAAAGAAGCACAAACCTAAGAGAGTATCTCCCCACTTGCCATCTCAGTGGGGGTTTCAGATTTTATTTCTACAAGAGAAATCTCAAACTTACAAGTGTCAAGTCTGCAGCATTAGGTTTTGACTGCTGCAGTAGTTGATAGGTAATGTTACAGGATATTGTTCGAAGCTTTTTCACACTCTAATAGCAAATGGAAACAGTGTAAAGAATTCTAGATTTTTTTAAAATTTAGTTTGTAATTAATAAGAGCTTAGAGTTGTTATGCCTGTCTTTTTTTTCTGTCCTTCTGCTAATAGATCAAATGCACTGAAATTGTAACCAGACCTGGAGCAAATGCCCAGGCAACCTGACTTCAAACAGGAATGAGAGCTATTTCTAAATTTGCTTCAGCTTAAAATTTAACAGCGACAGCTATTTATTACAGACCTTCATATAGTAAGTTGACGTGATATTAGTTAAGGTCTGTTACTGAGGGTTCAGTCATTTCAAGGAGCTCACTGAAAGAGAATGACAGATAAGAGGTGAAGCTGTTCTTCTAGTTTGAGTGGAAGCAGTCTTGGTTATTTCTGCTCTTTTGTGGAAAATGCTTCCTAAGTCTTTCTGTGAGTGGCTCAGAATGGTACAACAAAATGCTGGAGTGTAAATATGCTCCTTGCTGAGTGTCTAAATGTCAAATATGAAATTCGGTGGTATACTCTGCTTGTCACTAGAGAACTCTTGTTCTTCCTGACTCCTCAGCACAGCTGCTGTCTCCTGTTCCTAGCTGCTTAAAAACATAAAAAACTTCATACAGGGTCATTCTTGAGACCTCGTTATGAAAGAACGACTTGGAAAGAACTTAGTTCAGTTTTGCAGTGAGAAAATTGAGGCTTCTATCGGTCTCTGGCTCATACTAAACTCAGGAAACAGAATGGGGTCTGCTATTGTGGTGGTAGGTCATGAGGAAAGAAGCAGTCTCAGGATGGGGATGTTGTGGTGAGTATTAGCAGCTAGCCTACGAGCTACGAGTCCATGAGTTCATAGGTATGAAAGCACGACCAGCAGTGGTGTGATGTCTTCCCTCAGTAGCTGCGGACCAAATGGCAACAGCATTTGCAGTTGCTCTTGGGCAGAGTGAGGTGCTCCTGTGGTGACAAGTACATGCATCACTGGTTAGCTCCTCACCCAATAAAAACGGGTGCAAACTTGTACTGTTAGGGACGTGTCACTTGTCAGCGAAGAGCTCTTTAGCCACTGCTTGTGGTGGTTCCTATCTTGAATGAGCTGTGGTGAGCCCCTGGGGCTTCAGCAGCAAAGAGGATGGGGAGAAGAGCAAAGCACGTTAGTCTGTTTTGAAGTATGTGTTATGTGTCTCAGGCCCATAATCCTGTGACTGTAGATGAGCGGCCCTGTAACACACTTGCTCTAAGAAGGATTTGCAGAAAGGAAGTATTTATGGTCCTGGAAGACTTTTTCATGCTTAAAAGTTTCTGTTCAAGAGAACAGGCAGGCCGTTGTAAGTAGAACAAGCCAACAGGGTGAGGGGGAAGTCACAATGATATGTAACTTACAGTAAAATCTAAATTAAAGTGTTGAGTGTTTCAGATGGGTCCTTTTCAGACAGGTTCTCTCCTTGCCAAAAAAGGAACAGAGTCCTCCAGACCTACTGCTAAGTCTGGAGAGCAGGTCCCACCACTCAAGTGGCTGGCTTGCACCCTTCAAAACAGTTCAGCTGATTGCTGCTCTGAACAAACATGAAACTGAAATGTAGTTAATTAAGCCCCCTAATTTTTTCTTTATCCCCTCACCATAAGCCTTCTTTCTTCAATTTTCCATTATCTGACTAAATTACCTCTAACATTTAATCTCTTTATTGTAGACGAAACAGAAAACACATCAGAAAACAACCTCCCCCTGCTCCTCCCCTTCAGAATCTCCTAGGTAAACGAAACAGGGAGAGGTATCTGTGGCAATTAGAGCCTATAATGCGATGGATAGTTAAGATATTTGCATGGCATCACCCTTTGCTTTCATTGGTTAGTTTTCCTAGTTGCTGCATTGTAAAATAAGCTGTTCAGCTTTGAAGATGAGAGAAGCAGAAAAATTTATTCATAAAAGACAGAATGCTGCCGTTCTAAAACTCTCCCCTTTGTTGCATATTTTACATGAGATCAGTTGCCAGAAAAACAGTCAGGATCTGCAGATAATTCATTCATTTGATGGTGCTATTTTAAAGCACCAATCGTGTACATGAATGTCACTGACATCACACATTTTTCGTGTTCTGATAGATCTTCCTTTGTCTTACTCTTTGTTTTGCAGCTCCTATCTCTTCTCTTTGAAAGAAATTTTCCAAAGCAATTGCACTGTGTTTATTTGGCTTTACAAAACTTCTGAGTAATGCATTGCTAAAGACATCAGGATGTTCCTGTTTGGACATTTACCAGAGTTGTTTCTAATTTATTATGAATTAACCACCAATTCTCATAATCTTTATTACTTTTGTTTTATCTACTTCTTCTTTATAAAATCATATAGTGAAATCTTGGACTCACTGAACTCAGAGTTTCATCTGAGGGAATATGGATCTTGCTGAAGCCAGTTGAGATTTTCCACTCACATGGGTGAAACCACTGTCAATATAGATAAGCTTAGTCTGAGATTGGTAAATCCTATTTGCTATTCAAATCTAGGTTTCCCTCTAGTAAGTATGAGAAATCTAACTATGAGAAGAAATGCTAATATTTCTTTTTAAATATGTTTTGCCTTGCAAGAGGTCCATTTGTTTATGAGCACACTGATAGCCATGTTCATTGTATAGGGTACAGAACGTGAAGCTGCTTATTTTTAATTTTAAGTTTCCAGAAAGCACCTGCCCATGTTGCTGGCATCATCCTAATTGTTCAAGTAGTTGTTCAGCAAAGTGTCTGAAGCCACTTCACTCCTTTCAAAATGCTCTCTTCTAATTTCCAGGGGGACTTTCTCCACGCATGGTTGAAAAACACGTAAAAGAGTTTTCACAGCTGGTATCAGTGTTGCAGCCTGCGTTGGGTGAACTTCAGTTCGTCAGCATGGCAGACCTCACAAGCAAAGTAGTCACTCAGAAATGAAACAGATTAGGTGATAGGAAGCTTGACAGTTGCTCCTGTTGAACATTCATGGACTGTATGCTCTTAAAATAAAGCCATTAAACAATAGGTGTCAATGTTCTAGAAAGTGTAGGCAGCATGTGTTGAAATGAAGAAATACTTAAACTTTAACATATCCTACGTCTTTCACATTTTTGCTTCCTTCCAGTGAGTTCACTTTTTAACTTTGCTTATTCTATTCATAAAGATGCGTAAGTGTACTGACAGCTGATTTCTTTTGCTCTTACTACAGGTGGTTTACAAGCCCAACTACTGTAAATGCTTTTTACAGTGCATCTACCAACCAAATCAGTGAGTATCTGACTTTTGAGCCTCCTTATAAAGTGCCTGTTTGGGAAATGTATGTATCAAGCTTCAGATAATATCAGTACAGTTTGTGTGTTTGTGATTGAAAATCAAAAGCTCAAACCTGGTAATTCAGCTGTGAGACATCTTAAGTGAGAGAATAGTTGTGAAAAAGCAAGGGTTCCCACAAATTTGAATTACTGTTGCTTTATGAATTACCCCATATCAGCTAAGTTGCAGTAAGCGCTTGTGTGCATACTCTGTCCCTTGCAAATGTTAGCCTAAATCACTTTTATTGAAGCTTAATGTTTCTGTCTTACGTTTTCTGTAGCAAAAAAACATGTCTACATATACTTCCATAAATATACAGTAACTCTTTAAGTGATGGCAACTCAGTCCTCTAGTATTAATAAATATGCAGCAATAAATGTGACTGGAAGGAGACTATGATATAGACCAGAAAACTTAAGAAGTGGTGTCCAGAGCATTTGTTCAATACCTTCAAGGACAAGGAATGGTATCAGTAGTTAACTTAAAATTCTTACCTGTATAGTCTGATGACGTTATCTCTTATGTGCAGCACAACATGTCTTACACTAATTTTAGTTACTGGTTGGTTTTACAGACCATAAATCCTGGTTTGGAAGCACATGAGGTAAAAGAGCTGAGTTTTTCCAAGAGTTTGGATGTTTGCTCCTCCTTGCTTTAATGGGACTTTGCATACAAAATTTCTACCTGGCTTTAAAAGTCTGTACCGGTATTTCTGTGGATAATCATATTATCTTTACTCCAATACTTCTCTTTGCTTTTATTAGCTTTGCAAGTTAAACGAGCCATTCTTATTCCATGCCGTCAGGGTCTGGAAGGCAGCTGCTAGAACCTTTATGGTCTCGGTCCTCAAGGACAGGTGTGTCAAAAATCTCTGAGTGACTCCCCTTTTTTCTCTGAATCTCTTTTGGTCACACAGAGAAGTAGGTTTTGAAAGGAACAAAATGAATGTATCACACTGAAGGGGTTACAGCAGAGGACTGGCAATCCGGGTCTGTTGGTATCTGCTCAATTTCTGTAAACAATTTTTGCCTTTACACTTCTCGCTTAAATTCTTTTATGTCTAAGTAAGCTCATTTGTAAAATGAGTAAGATAATTAAACAGTTCTTTGGATTGAAATTAGTTCTAGGCCTAGACCTCTCTACCTTAATTAGAGGGCTGCCATAATTAAGCAGCCACATTTTTGCTGATCATCTGAGGGCATACCTGAGGCAGACTTCCCCGAGCTGATCACAGCTCTGAGGTACGTGTGAAGCACAGCAGCTACTTCTCCTGCTGAACTGAGCATTGGCCACCACTGCTGCTTCAGATGTATCATGTGAATGGAGGGGAAGCTTGGTCAGCATGAAACAAGAACCGTTGCTCTTATGTCTTCTTTAATATTGGGCCCTTTCAAGTTTCGGCAGGGTTCAGTTCTTTCACCCTCTCTGCCATGGCACATTAAAGAAAGCGGTAACGAGAGGCTGGAGTCACTGAAGCTAAATTTCACACTCACTGTGTCTAACAGTGTCACAAAGCAGAGAGCTGTCAAATGTAACCAATCAGTCATGGGGTGTAGAGGCAATTGTATTTTCTATCATAACTGCTGACCTTCTTGTGCTGCTGGCATCTGACCTTGAAGTTTGGATAACACAGTCCTTTCAGGGCTGTTCTTAAGAGGAAAAGGATTTTGGTGAAGAAAACCCTCTCCTACCTAAGAGAGAGAGAGAGAGAGAGAAAGGTACAGATGTAATCATAGAATCATAGAACGGTTTGGGTTGGAAAGGGACCTTAAAGATCATCTAGTTCCAACCCCCCTGCCGTGCCCTAAAAATAATGCACAATAAGAGGCAAGATTCAAAGAAAGGCATGGTACAAACGGTCTTCCACTGCTGGCTGGTGTGATTTGCAGGGAAGGAGGCCCTGTGAGATGTGGGAGGAACATGCTTAGGTCTGAAGCTGCTGATAAATATTTGTCGCATTACATCTCAGTTCCCATTTATGCTGCTGGGAAAGAACTGCAGTGTGGGAGACTGAGATTGCACACCCATGCACACTCGTATTGTGTGCTGTATCTCTTGGGCAAATCTCGTGCCCAGCGGTTATTACCTTACTGCTTTGCAGCTATGTTTTCAGTAGTAATCCATAGAAATTTCTGTAGGGGCTGGTGACATGCTACCAACTGTGGTCTTTTTAAAGGCCTAGTTAAACAACAGAAAAAAAGTCTACAAAAGAGAGTCATTTGAGAATAAGAATGACCTCTAGCAAGTTAAATGTAAAGTATATATAGCAAGCCGACAAACTATATATAGCAAGTATATAGCAAGCCCAGAAAGACGTTGAGGACCGACTTTCTAAGAGCATAAGAAGTATTAGTAAAACCTTTTTTCAAATACACTGAAAGAGGAGAGTCTTTAAGGCATAAAAATAAGATAATACTTTGCATTGAAAGAGTTTAGGAAGTTCTTATCCTGTAGCTTTTTCTTCTGGGAGATAAGTCCCAGGAAGTTTTTTAAATTTAGTGTCAAAAGACAGTAGTTTAGAAGACATTCATAAAATGGACTGTGATAAATATAAGGACCAGATAATATTCTCTCAGGTATTTCAAAGGAACTTAGACAAGAAATTGCCAACCAACCAGCTTTAATGTATAGCTTTTATCTTACAGCGGCCTTAGCACAGGAAGAATAGGTGTGGCAAGAGTCAAATCCTATTTTTGAAACGAGAATCCAGAGGGATCTGCATAAAAAGTCATTCTAGCTCCTGTATGAAGGAAACTGGTCGTGAACACAACATGAATGAATAAGAGAGAATGAATAAGCATATGATATAATGGGGGAGAGTCAACGTGGCTTGGTTTTGCCTTTCTTTTAGAAAAAGATCATGCTTTCTCAGTTTATTAGAGTTTTTTGAAATCTGGAAAGCAAGTAAGTATGCTTGATATACTACGTTTATTTCCATAGAACACTTTTGATGAGGTTCTTTCCCAACGCTATTAACTGGAAGTTTTCATCGGGCAAGAAAGATGGTCCTTTAATAAATTAATGACTGTTTAGAGATAAGAAAATGATGTAGGAATGAATTACTTGTTTTCAAAATAGTTGGAGGGATGTGTTACAAGGATCTGTGCTGGTCACTGTCTTAGCAGATGATCTGAAAAAGAGGGCGTTCTGTTCTGAACAAAAGAACAGACAGATATAAACTCAGTCCAGGAGGACAGGTCCCTCTGCTACTGATTGCTGGAAGGTAGAAAGACATACTACTAGAATTCCCTCACAGATAGGTGCCTGATGCTCTTTCACTACGCATCTACTACTGATCACTGCTAGAAATATAAGAGAATGATGCAGATAGGTTCTTCATCTGCTTGAGTGCCCCTGCTCTTCAGTGAGCAAACTAGGCTTTAGTGTGTTCAAGGCCCATCTGTTTTTGCTCTTGGTGTTTGAGTTCACTAACAGGGAGAATTTGAGAAATGAGAATTTTAAAATGCATACTAGAAATTGTTTCTGGAAAGAATCTTCTCTATTAACTGGAAAATACTTGGTTCCAAAGTTGATTCTAAAAATTAAGACCATTCAGTTTGGAAAGGGAAATGTACTGTGTGATGTTATCAACATAAGCACAGCAATTCTAAACTTGATTAGTAACTGAAGGCATCGTGAAAGAGTGTAGAGAAAAAGCAAAATCAGTGCCTTGAACTGTGGATTCCGTAAAGGAGATATCATTAAATTCCTGCAGAAGTGGAGAACGTGGAGGTCCTGATCACTTCTGACCTTTAGGAAGATGCTTTTGATTTTTGTGCTGAAAGCACAGGGAGGTCTCTGACATGCTTCTGTGGAAAAATTACAAATTTTTCTATCTATGTAGTCTGTATCACTGACATAAGCATTAAACAGGAAATCGCTGTATCTCCATACAAGTCCATGCAATCTTCATACATGGGCAAGCTGTTAATGTTTTTTACTTGACTACTCTACTTGAAAGAAAAGATCTTTATTCACTAAAAGTGAAAATTAATAGAGAGTAGAAATTATATTATTTAGAAAATGTAATAATTTTCTGTTTTGGAAGAATACAGCAAAACTTGCGTATGCAGTAGATTGTAACAGCTTTTGCCGCACTTAAGTGCAAACATTCTTACGTTTGTTATTGCTTCATTTCATTTTCATTACTAAACTAATTTGAATGGCCAACAAGTGTGTTAATATCGCCAAAGGAGGTATAAGTAGGTGTATCAAGGTAAGATGTGCTGCAAAGAGCAGAATTAAAAATATGGTACATATAATTTATCTTATTACTATACAAGTTTACTCCTGATGTTCTCTTTACGTGAGTTCTATTTCCATAATTCAAAGTGTCTTAGATTAACAACCGTGCATGTTTATCATGGTTGTTAATATTTTTTCAGTCCTAGTTCGGATCATTTTTCAATTTTCTTTGCATTTGCTCATCAATTTCCCTTCAATTATAGGTACTTAACAAGGACAACAGGTACATGTCGTTGCCTTTAGATTCTAAAAATATATCTAAGTACACTTCATGTAATCTAAGCAGCATGAATACTATCTTTTTAATTATCATCATTGGAACACAAAATCATTTTCCAAAAGGCTCTGTTTATTTAATGAGCTCTAGAGCAGTCAATAAATATGTGCTGAAAATAGATACAAGTGATGATCAAAGTATTCTAGCATACTTCTGTTGAAGAAAATGTTTTATTTCATTACAGCACTAAAATATTGGCCCTTGAATATGTTAAGGATAGAAGGGAACTGCTCATTAGACATTTGGTGTATTTCATTTTCTTTCCAAGTGTAAATATGTATGGCTCTAGAATATATCAAAAAAGTAATGTTTGTGGGTTGTGAACAGTAATGAAAGGGAGATTTACAGTGAACTGAGGCAAATATAAGCAACACACTCATGAGGTGTAAGCTTGAATAGATGTATTGGATAATTAGCTACTGTTGATATTATCTCTGTAAGTTTATACCCATGCTCCTTCTAAGTCATTTGTGCTTGTACTGCAGTTCTCTAGTGAAAGTCAAGAGGCCTCTTAAGAGAGCGGCTTCATTACGTGTTACAGGAAGAAGATATAATCTAAAACAGAATTTTAAAATTACGTTTGAATTAGCATCCATAGAGAAAACCACAGATGAGCGCTCATATTAAGCAATAAGTATCATCTTTATAGAAAGTGGCATGCAGATATTGATGCTGGCAGCTTGCTGATGCTGTGTATTGCAAGGGAGAGCTCTTATCTTGCCAGGAGCCAGGGAAGTGCTGGCAAACAGCACACGGTGCTGTGGCCAGGGGAGAACAAGGGGACTGTGTGTAGGGGCACTTTCTCTTCCTTAAGAACTAGACTAATTGGAAGTTTATCGATGAAGTAGTTTCAAGTGCATCATTAATTTCCAGGAGGTAAATGAACGTAACAGATTTGGACTGAACACTTTCTGAGCCCTGTTATTAAGTAGGCTTTAAGTGTTCTTAAGTGAGCCCTCGTTTTCAATTTTCCCTATTTACCGATGACCAGCATTCTCTTTTATTTAATTATGCTCGCAGGTGGGATGATGCATGATCCTTACATCCATTCTTCATTTCTTCTTCCTAAAATTACCTATGAATGTATAAAACAGGAGAAAATTTTCTTTGTTATTTTTTTCCCCTGGGGAATCTAGTGAGTTTTTTCCTTTAGTAAGTAAAGGTTAAAGTTTCTTGTAAAAACAGGTGTTTTCACAGGTTTCCTAGTCCCTTAGCACACAGTATTCCTTGGCCCCTAACAAACCATCTCACATTTCTCCTCATATTGCCCCACTGAGGTTGGGAAATGCTGGGTTCTCTCTTTTTCATGAGCAGCAAAGAGCTTCTTGTCAGGTGAAGCAGAAACTGAGCCAAAAAAATGAACCAGAGGCTACTGAGTCCTCTGCCTTAAGGCTATCACTTCTCTTTATTTGTTAATGAATTTATTCACTACTTCTTGGAAAGTTAAGCTTTGTATTCATGCATAGCATGGAACAGTTACCATGCCTTACACAATTTGTATTTTCTATCCTAACCAATTTAGCTTTTCTATCCACTTGTCCAGAGGATAAAACTTGAAATTAAGTGTAGGATTCAGGTCCATGTTATGGCAGACGGTTTGATCTTAATCACCTACATATAGGTGCTCCAAGCTGTCTGGGATGCTTTACAGCATCTGATATGTTTCCTCATGTCTGGTGTATCTGAGAGAGAACTTGCAGAAGACCCTTGCCCATCAAGATTGGCAGCTATTGCCCAAGCGGGACATGCAAAGTCATCTCAAAACACACTGGGAAGATATTTAGTTGTCCATCAGAAGTCTGTGGAGCCATTAAAAAACCCAATATCCTGCCCTTTGTGCTGTTTTCAGATAACCAACACTCTAGTCGTCTTCATGTTTGTTTCCTTCTGCAAATTCAGTATCCTTTGTTTACTGACCAGTGGTTAGTCTTCTACTTGTATCATATCCCTTTAAAACTCTCAATCTAAATTCATTCAATGACACTTGAAAAACACGTTACAACTTTTAAACACATCTGAGCATTGCCATTATGACCATCGGCAGAGTACCCTGTATATCATTCAATTTAGTACAGCTGTTTCCCATATCCACTAATTACATACTGGTTTCACTAGCTGATCAGAAGTTGCTTTAAACAAACCAACTAGTAATTGGAAATTGTAAAGGCACTGACTTGGAATAAGGCTTTACTAGATCTTTTTTTGCTCAGTTAAAAATATCATGCAATACAACTGAGTAATGCAGTTGAGCTATAGAATTTGAATTCATATTCAGATTTGAACTCCAAATTTCCTCATGATTTGGTGAGCCATCTCATGTGTTTTTAGTTTATTTCATCCATTATTAGTCTGCATCGTTTCAGCGAACTATCAGATTGACATGTGATTGCTTGTGTCTCCTCAGTGAAGTAACAATATTACACTGAGTCTCAGGATGTTCATCTGCAAAATGTGTATAATAATACCAAAAAGGTATTATCTGGTAAATGGATTCATTAATGGCAGTAAAGCGCCTATAAAAGTGGAAAAAAAAATATGTTTTGAATTTGAAATAGATTCTAACAAGCTTTATAGCATCTTGCTGTGGAGAGAGGCTGAAAATTGATATAATGGATAAAATGAATCTAGAAGCCTTCAATTAAGTTAAAAGTAGTCCTGTGCAGGTAGAGTGCTGTCAGAGCTTCAAGATCAGCATAAATTTAGAGTCAAATATTTGAAGTAAGCCAGATACTTTCCACTGCTTGAAATGCCCCTGTGTTCCAGGGCAGTAAGGTGAGTAAGAGGAAAGTTCAGCAAAGAGTCACTGTTCAAGGGTCCAGACACAGGGTTTAGGAAAGCCAAAGCCTACCTGAGGATAAATCTGTTGAAGGATGTGAAGGGCACCAAGAAATATTTCTGCAAGTGTAACAGCAGCAAAAGAAAGCCTAGGGAAAATGTGGTTCAGTGCTGAATGGGGGCAGGGCACCTGGTGATAAATGACATGGAAAAGACTGAGGTACTCAATGCCTTCATTGCCTCAGTCCTTACTGGTAAGAGTGGCTTTCAGGAATCCCAGACCCTTGAGACCAGAGGGGAAGTCTGGAGCAAGGAGACTTACCGTCAGTGGAGGAGCAGGTTAGAAAATATCTAAACAGACTGTGCAGACACAAGTCCATGGACTCTGACAGGGTGCACCTACAAGTGCTGAAGGAGCTGGTTGAGGTCATTATGAGGCCACGCTTGATTATCTTTGAAAGGTTTTGGTGGTTGGGGGAGGTTTCTGAAGACTGGAAGAAAGCAAATGTCACTCCTATCTTCAAGAAGGAAGATCCAGAGAACTTCAAGCTGGTCAGCCTCACATCAGTCCCTGTGTACATGGTGGAGTAAATCCTGGAAACAGCTTCCTTGATCAGCCTTCTATGATGAGATGACTGGCTCGGTGGATGAAGGGGGAGCAGTGAGTGTGATTCATCTTGAATTTAGCAAGACTTTCAACACTGCCTCCCATAACATTCTCAAATGCAAACTGCTGAATAATGGGCCAGACAATTGGATAGTCAGGTGGGATGAAAACTGGTTGAACTGCTGGACTTAAAGGGCTGTGATCAGACCTGCTGGGCTCTAAAGCACTGTGACACAAGGTCCATCTGGAGCCTGGCTGTCCCACCTTGCCACCTGTAAGATGCATGGATGCAGAGTATCAGTGCTGTTCTGTGTCAGCTTGAACTCAGCCGTCCACAGAACTCCAGTGCTCTTGCAGCACGTGACACCAGTGCCTGTCTCAGAACGATGCTGCAGTCCTATGACATTGCTCCAAAAGTAAGTAGGTTGTAAGAAGGTAGGCAAGGCAGATTCTGCAACTCTAGGTCCTACACGTGGCAGATAAGTTTGTGTGGGGTCTGTAATAAGACAACACAGATTTTTTTCTGTGTGCTGTTGGTGAGTAACGGCCTTGAGTGTAGGCTCCAAGCCAGCACTAGCAATAAAGTGTACAGAGAGAGAGGCTTTCAGCCCATATCCCTCTTCTGGGGCTGTGTAGAGGGAGAAAGCATGAAAAGATGAACTACAGGCTAAATTTATGGTAAAGTGTTAGCTTAAAGTACCTTCTCAGTGCCTGTATCCATTTCTTAAGATGTGAAACTCTCTGAAGTCTGGCTGACTTACTCCTCCAGATCAGTGCTTTGCTTGCTTGAACTCTAGTGGCATATAAATAATCTCATTAGTATTTATTGCTTCTACAGCTGACTATGAGCTCTCTGAGTTTTGTTATTAATTCTTTTAGGTACAATATACCAAGCAAGCAAGAAACAGACTTCACAAGGGATTTGCCTAAATTGAGGGATTCAAAATAGCACAAAATAAGAAACTGTCAGGTGATCTATCTCCTGTTATAATTTCAAGGAGGTTCTAGGTCTAGGACATTGTTATCATTGTTCCCTCCAAGGACCATCTGGTTGATGCTTGCCTGAGGCAGACATTGCATACAGAGGGATGCCCTGTGTTGCCAACTCCAAATCTGTTCCTTATAGTGTTGCAGTAGTGGACAAGCACCCTCCCTCATTTAGTGCTAAACTTAGTTACTAAACTCTGAAGAATAGGACACCTTTGCTTTACTAGCTGCCCAATAATCCCTTTCAAAACTAGGGTTTTTTTTTTTTCTTAAAAAAAAAAACAAAAAATCCCTACTGTCAGTAATACATTCCAGTTCCCTGAGTTTTTCTTAGATGTGTATTACCTTCTAGTGGCTTTTGACTCTGCTTTGTCCTGAAAATACTTCCTAAACTTCCTTTAGTGCAATCAAACTACAAAGGTGTGTCACACAGCTGCCCAGAAGCTGAAACCACTCCTTCAACATGCTCTATGCTTGGGCTTGTCTTACGTAAAATGGATCCTGACTTTGAATAAAAAAATTATCAACCTGTTGTATGGATTCAGGATTGGAGCTTCTTCCCATTCATTCATGTGACTTGTTCAGTGAAAACTTTATCTCATGGCTCAACTCACACCTGATGGAGTTTCAGCAGTGTCCTATGAAGACACCTTTAGATTGTATTTCTTAGATGCATGAGCCTGAGTGAAGGTTTGCACCTAGTTTACTGTAAATAATGTATATTACCCCTATCTGGCACGCAGGGAAGTGCAAATTCACTACACAAGTCTATACCTGGACAAAATAATTGCAGCTCCTTACAAGATCTTGATAGCCCCGTGGTGTGGTGACAGGCACAGAGGATTGTGTGATCCCTAAATGTGATTTGTGGGGTGACTGTGCTACCTTGGTTCATAACATCTTCAGTATGGGCTTGTTTGTTCATTTTGGCCACAGTTCCTCTCATCTGCTGTTAGGGGGAGAGGATCATTCAGGATTAGCAGAGTCTAATGATTCCTTCATTAAATAGTCTCTTTGGCATGTCCAGAAACCTTTCCTGATGTTCAATATTTGGAAGGAACCAAGCAATGTAGTTCAGAGTAGATTTCCAGCTCTTAACACCAGCTCTTAACTTAGTGTACTAACAAGCAATTTTCATCAGGTTGTGTGAGTGTACCATTGCTGTGAGATGTTTAAAAACATACATAGTGAATACTTTTCTGTGTGTGCTGGGAGGCAAAGAGAGTTAGATCAGGAATACTTTGTCCTTGACATTGGTACGATTGTGTTTTGTAGCACTGGAAAAGCAAATGATAACATGCTTGAAACAACAAAGCAGCATCTAGAGAAGTAAGAGAAAAAAAAATACTCAGAAAATAAGTTTGAAAAACACACTTTTTGTAAGCTAATTGCAAATAGGTAGTCAAGGCAGCCAGGGAGGAGCAGCAGAAAAAAACAGGTGGGCAGGCCAGGAGGACCTGCCACTTGCCGCATCATTTGACATGAATTACAGTCAGCATACTGTCTTTAAAGACTTTTAAAGAAAAGACAAAAATCTTGCCTGACAATTTATCTCATATGTAAATAAATCCATTTCCTATTTATCAACCAAAAACCTGAATAGGGTCAGAATCAAGTGAATGTGGCTTTTGTTTTGATCTGAGTGGCCACGTGATTTCTTGAAAAGAGACCCACAAGCTGAAGCAAAGGTTCCTGGGAAAGCAAGTGAATCACCCAAGGAAACTGGTTCCTCATTGACAAGGTGACGTCTATGTGAGGTGACCTTCAAAGTAGGTGTATGCCTGTGCTTTATAGATGGGAATTCCTGACACAGGACATGAAATTCCCCATTTGAGCCCTCACTTTTCACCAGTATTTGAAAACTTTGACCATAGGTGTCTGTTTTGTTTAACAGTTCTTTGGGCTGTTAAACTGTTACCACGTTCAGCTCCACTGACTTTGAATTTGAGGAACAATTTTGATTCCTATGGGCAACATCAGTAGATCATCACTCAGCAGAGTGTCTCCACTGACAGGTTTTTGGTGACTAGTTAGTCTACCACAAGCAGCCAGGTAACTCCTGTAGCTAGACTGACTCTACAACCTTAATAGTCTACAGCTCTCCTTTACCGAAGTACCTAAGTAGGTTAATTTACCTGTGATTTTCAGAGACTATATAGAATTAGGCTTATATTTTATCACCTCCATGTGTCTCTTGCTGCACTAAAGTCTCACTAAGCTCACAGTTTCCTAATCCTTGTTGCATTTTGCCTATATATTCTCCATTGATCTGTCAACGTCTGAGGGCAATTCAATAGTTTTCTTCTTTTTGACAGGAAACACTAGGTGTTTATTCACAGAAACGCAGGCACTTACACACACAGACACGTGTGTAGCCATGGAAGAAAATAAAGTTCTTGCAGTGCAGCATCTTGTTGCCATTGTGGCCCTGAAGGGGGGAGGGTCTCTGCTTCTTCTCAAAGATCCTCTCTGCTGCATTCTGAAACTACCACATGAGGCAAAGTTCCTCTAGCAAAACCTTCAGAAATTGAACAATAAAGGTCATAAAATCCAAATCCCTGCACCTTGTGACTGTTATTCGGCTGTATTGAACTAAGGACCTCACTGTCCCTGGTTTTGCTATTGCAGGATTCCCAGCAGGAGAACTGCAAAAGCCTTTCTTTTGGGGAACAGAGTATCCTAGGTAAGTACTGTACCAGGGAACTTCTTACAGATGGGTATGAGGAATAATGGGGAAAAGTATAGGAAATACATTTAGACATGGAAGAAGGCACGGAGACGAATGATACACTGCTGAAGACGACCAATAGGCAGTGCACAGGAATACTGTGTTGTCCTTCTCTAGGGAAAGCTTGGCCCCTGTGTTGTGTGTTCTTCCCTGCTGCGTCCTGCTTTTACTGTTGAAAAACCAGACTTTGAAAACTGCTGCTTTATGAGATAACTTTTCTTGCCCCTGGGAGCTGTACGTGTTGCTGTTGTCTTAAATTGATGACTGATTTCTCACAGGAATTGCAAATTAAGTGCACTTGAGTGGAAGTGTTTCAATGCTATTGCATGCAGATGCAGCGGTGTGCACATGGCAGGTATTAAAAGGAATTGTAAATCGGGTAACCAACACTTCCTGAACAGAAGTGAATACCCTGAGAGGCCATTTATTATTGGTTTATTGTTCACTTTCTGCTAATACCTAAGATTAACAGTGGGCCTTTGGCTGTGCCTGTTGAGGTGCACAAGAATATCTCCATGTGCATGTGATTGCCCTGTGCTACTATAGCTGAGGAAGAGTAATTCTAGGTCACATATTTAATTTTGAAAAATCACTGCTTTTGTGCAGTTCAATAACTTTCTATTTTAGGACAGGATAAGACCATGAAAAGTTTCTGACAGTAGTTTCTGAAAGTTATTTTGCAGTTATATAAATCCAGTTACTGGTGAAAGAGATCTTTAATAAATCTTTGTTAGAAACAAATCAAAATTCAAAAACATTTTGGGTTTGCCATCTTCCAATCTAGATGTGTCCTTCTAAACAGGAAATTTGGCAATATATGTAAAGAGACACATTCAATTTAGGAACAAATGAATTTGTATCCAAAGAGAATTCTTATGAGCCAGGTGACTTTCTAAGTGGTAATTAGGCCTAGAAGAAAGTCCTTTCTTGTTAAGATGAACTTATTTTCTGCAGTGGTTATTGCAGACCTGTTTCCAGCTTTGCTTTCTGAAGAGATTTCTCTGTGCCCTGACCTTCTGCCATAAAGATAAAATTTTGGTTCTTTCAAAGAATTGTACTTTGCTCATTTCTCTTCTTTAAAGGTTACCTGAGCTTAAATTCGTTTTGCTTGAGTACGCATCAAAATGAAATTTAGTAAACAAATGTAGCTGTTTTATATCAGACAACAGATTGCTTTTGTCCTTGAAATATTCTGGATCTGTCTTCTGTCTGCTTAAAAGAAACAGTACATGGCACTGGAACAGAAAAATCATCAAGAAATCATCAGCACTTGCTGGAAAACTGATTTAGCAATTATTTAACATTTAGTGGAGTTTTAGTGTCCAGTTCCAGCGTAACCACTATAAAACAGCTGCATCTATTTGCATAAAGGGAAGCTAAGTTATCACTTTACATCTCAGTACATGAAATAGAATACCATTCAAATGCCATCTTTCATAGTTACGAGTCTTCACTGCCAGAGATATTGAAATAGAGACTTCAAACCACCTGAGTCGGTAGCTTCCTTACAGTCCTTTGAGCCTCCCCAGTCCCAGAAAGTTCCCCTCTAATGTGGTACCTGCTGGGCTGCACCTAACCTCCTCCACCTGCCTCTAGCTGTGCCCCAGAAGTGAAGAGCATGAACAGAGCTGGGAGCATTTCTGGCAAAAATGTTTGTTGAGCTGGACAAAATGCTGAAGGAGGTCCACAGAAATAAAAGCCAAAATTCACCCCAAACTTCACCCCATCTTTTGAAGCTGGGGAAAGCCCTAGGAGCGCCCAGGCACCAGCCAGTTCTTTGTCCCTGCTACCTGTGGTGACCAAGAACCTTAGAGGAAAAATAAGAGGTATTTAGTAATTGTTATTGGCTCTTCTCGACCTCTTTACATGTTTTGCGCTATTCTTTTTATAATTCTCCAGCTGCAAAAGATCCTGTATAACCATTTTACTTCATATGTGGAAAACAAGTTGAACATAGTACCTTTAGTATGGATAATTTTCACTGTGTGCTACACAAGATTACAAATTTGTCACACAAAAGGATAATATTTCCATTGCTGAAATGTATAATTTTAACCAGCGTTTTTTAGTGAAGGTTTGCAATAGTACTCGGTGAAAAAAAAAACCCAAATAAACAGGAGGGAAGATTTTATCACATGCAAATTACCTTTCAGGAAAGAAAAAACAACGTGAAGAATTGTCATGGGAGTAGGGGAATTAAATCATAATACTTTTTGGGCATGACTGAGATGAGCAATTAGTGTGCTATGGATCATTAGGTCCAGTAATAACATGTTACTTCAAAACCCTCTGCCTTTCTCCTATTTCAATACAATGTGTTAGAAATACTATAAGCTACTTCTAAGTATGACATCTCAATAATTGAAATAATTAAAATCACAAAGAACAATCTAACAAATGAAAGGTGCATTTAGTAGATCACTTTCCTCCTGCAATATCCACTGCATTTGATATTAAAAAACCCTGAATCTTTCCCTCTTTCATCCCTATTTTTCCCAGATGCATGTTTATTTGGATGTAAAGAGAAAAATACAATTAATTGTCAATCAGGAATGCAAAATATTTCTTTCTATTCCGTTTCTCCTGTGCATTAGATCTGACTGTAGATCCTGTCCTATTCCTGTGCAGAGGCAAGGAAATTGTATGACCTCTCTTTATAAAACAGGAGGGGGGTCTATTTAATGCTTTACAAACTAGAGTCAGTCATTTGCAAGGCTGTTTGTTGCATGCCAGTGAAGAATGATTGGAGTTGGCATTGCGGAAGTCTTTGATCTCTTCTTTTTTCATGATGGTGCTCAGAGGATAATTTCACCTATAACTTTGTCCTGTTCTCGGAATATACACAATGCAGTCAGCTGAAGGTGACATTTTGGAAGCTCATATGATGGTAATAAGGGATTTGGTTAGAAGACTGAACCATCACAATGCTTTCTAAAGTTTGATATTAAAGGTTGTTTTTAAATAAGTAATAGTTTAACATTCAGACTTTCAACAACTTTAAGTCAAAATTGTGTAGGTATGATTTTTAGTCCCATTCCGCTCCCCAGTTTGATTCTTCTGCCCTTTGGTGTTCATGAGTGTGGACACTTTGAAGAAGCTGCTTCTTTGTGTTACAGGTCATTAAGCTACGGTGCCATAGGAGTAATTGTTGGCCATGAGTTTACTCATGGATTTGATAGCAATGGTGAGTATTTGTCCATATGCTGATAACTTTTCTCTTTAACAGACCTGACAGATTAGAAAGCTGACTCATACATGCTTTAGCTTTTGTTTTTTAACGATGCTGAATTGTGTGAAAAAATTTGTAAAGTTGTATTTTTTTATTTGTTTACATACAATCTTCCTTGTCTGAACCAGATTTTGTTTGGTAAGGAATACTACAAGTTTGACACTTTGTCTATTTTGAATGGAAAATAAATCAACAACAGATTCAGAAAATCCTGGTTAGGGGGAGTGGAAAGGGTGAAGGGATAACTTCTGAGTGATAAAAATTACTTCCAAGAAAACTTTTCATTTCAGTTTGACTTTTTTCAAAAGACAATTAGGTACCAATATTAAAATACAACACTGGAACAAAGGTGGAACAGAAAACGCATTGCAAAATGTTAAAAAAAAGCCAACCAAACAAAACCAAAACAGAGAGAGAGAAAGAGGAAACGGTCTGAAAATGTCAAACCAATTGTCCTGAAAAACTGGGTGGAGTGGGGCATTACCACCATCTAACTTTGGCTATCTCAGTAAAGCGCTTTTTAAAATTGGGCTGCCAAGGTGGGTGGGATTGGTGCAGGGAGAGAGAGAAACATGAACCTCCTCCTCCAGGGATCAGTTTTGAGCATCTGACTGACATCCCGCTCTGACTCACTGTTTAGAGAAACCTCTTTCCATTGAAAATATAGGGAGTTTGAGGAAAAGCAGGCTTCTAGCTCACTGCCTCACAAAAGTTAGGTGCTTATGTTGCATTATTTTGAATGCCTTTTAAAAAATAAAAGGAAAACTTTGTATCCTGTTGACACTGCTCCACAAGCATAAGCAAACACTCCTGAATGCCGAAATGTTTCTTCCCAAACTCCCATCTACCCTCCCACTTCCATATCATACAGGTTGTGGTGTAGCAAGTACATCCATGTATTTGAGTGGATAGTTTTATTTGATAAACTTGGCTTCTGGAACTGACCTTCATTTGAGCATAGCATGGTTAAGAGACCGTGCTGCAGAGGATATGACAGCATGTGAGTACTGGCTGTTTTTTCCATCCTACAGTGGGATGTGGAGGGCCTGGACTTAGTCTTCAGTGCTGACCCAGTGATCCTAGAAGTCTGGCATTCAGGTCTAATACACTCTTTTGCTGCAGAAAGGTAGACAGAAGAAGACATGTTAGGACTTTTTTTTTGCACAGCAGGCTTAGCTGCCGATGTGGATGCAGCATTGCTCTGTGATTTGATTCTTCATTATGATGATGGGAAAGAGAGGTAGGGAGCAGCCAGTAGACATGATACCAAGTACTGAAAATGTTTTCTTTCCTGTTTTTATATCTTTTTTTTTCCCTGTGTGTTGTCTTGCTCAAGATGACAAGTTCCCTAGAGATGTATTTATTTCTATATTTGGAAGGTAAGAGCCTGGACAAGGGGTAGTGATCTGCTCAGGGAAGCAAATCTTAGGTTCCTCACTGATGGCTGGAGACACGATGGAGATTAGATAATGTCCTATGAATGAGGTGGAGCAGGGACCTGAGGCTGAATCTTCCATGAGCCATTGCTGTAACCATCAGCCCAGGGAATGGGATGTATGTATTCTCTTTGCTTCCATGAATAGGGTTCAAATGTTCTGGTTTTGCTTCAAGGCAAAAAATGGAAACTTCAGAAGTTTCCATGAAACGTATTTTTTTTTTCTGGTCAAGCGTATAATTAGTTAATTAATAATAAATTAGTTATCATCAAGTTTGCAGAATCAAAGACACATTGGCTGAGGATGAAAAATACTCACAATTATACTTACAAGAAAGCTCATATGCCTTTCACACTATGTAATTATAAAATGTACTATAGAACTCATTAGTCATTACTATTTTTTTCTGAAAATGGAAATTATGACAATAAATAGAATGCCAGCTTTTTACCACTGACTTGAGTGGAGTCAAGATTTTTCTCACTGATCTTATGTATTTTGTACACACACTTGCATGAGTACATTCACCTTTCATTTCTGTGCTGGTGATAGATTCCAAAACTGGAAAAGCATAGGTTTTTCTCCTCCAAAAACATTTGTTTTCTTTCTTTCTTTCTTTCTTTCTTTTTTAAGGTCGGAAATATGACAAAAATGGAAATTTAGACCCTTGGTGGACAACTGACTCTGAAGAAAAATTTAAAGAGAAAACAAAATGCATGATTAATCAATACAGCAATTACTACTGGAAGAGAGCTGGCTTACATGTATGTAAAACACCAGTGATTGGAAGTAGTGGTGCATTAGGAGTTTTGGGTTTTTTTTTTTTAAATTATCTTTTTATAAATTCCACATATTGGGATATTAGGCTACCAACTTCATTTCTCACAACAAATCATTTTTTGAAGAGAATAATTGTGATAAAAATTGTCTGTCAGATTTGATTAGTCCAGTCAAATACCACTACCCACACCCTGATGACAGGGTTAAACCACTTCTCCCCATCACACCGTACTGGAATCAGAGGAAAAGGATGAAGCTACTCAGCAGGGCTGGTCTAATTACTGTGAGCATGTTAAATGTCTTCTGAAGATGAGGTCTGTAATGAAAACTGAGCAGCCACTCTTTTTAAAAAGAAGACTATAATAGCATGTTTTATGGATTCCTTTAGCAATTCTGCCTGTTATTTATTACAGCTATTAAATGAATGCAAAAACCCTGCTTTATTTCACATTCAAGTCTTTCTATTTCTTCCATGTGTGCACACAGACCCAATTTGTATCTCAAATGAAGGGAGTAGGATAGCAGTAGCTCATAGAAAAGTACTGAGAAAGAAAGCGCAAGGAAATGGTTTCTGTTTCATTGTCTATCAGAGCTATGGGCTTCCTTGAAAATGTGTACATTATGTAAGTGTCAAAAATGAAGGATAAATAGGATAAATCCCAGACCTTCAGAAATCAATAGCTAAAATCCCATTAATGTTGGCTGGGAGATGATTTTAATCTTAGTTTTCAGGATAAAACACATAGCCACTTCCCTACTCAATTCTACCACCTCTACTTACATTTTAGAATCAGAAATACAGTTATGTCTTTGCCTTTTAAGAATAGAGATGTCACATTGAATGCTCAGCAGTAATTTTAACATTTTCCCCAGGCTGTTTGTTTTAGTCTCAGAGATAACAAGGCCATATTGTAGTACAGTCTGAAGTCCAACAACTCAGACTTGAAATACTGCATATTAGCTAATTTACAAATAAAAATTCTCAGGCTCATTCCTGAATATCTGTAGGACAGAAACTGTCAATAGAAAAATGCCACTTAAAGAAGGTCATTAGAACCTTCTCCAAGGATGTGACTGAGCCCTTCCCACACTCCTGCCATTGGTTTGGCCATCTCCTTTACCTTCTACAGTGTCTGCTGAGATGGGGTAGATCTGAATTTTCCCTCCAGGGTAGCTACAGCCTTTGAAGCTGGTGGATGGCCTTACTAGAGAGATCCCATTACCTACAGCCTTGTCGTCTGTAAGGCTTTTTCCCTCCTATTTCTGTGGGATAATCTAAAACAGTTGTTAGAGGGTAGAAGAAGAATCTTGATATTTTCTGCCATATTTTATAACTTCTATATGAAAAGGTATGCATGCAAAGAGCTTTTTTTTTTTGCCTGTCATTTACATCAATATTTGTACATTCTGCAGATTTTTTAGTCCTGTATGAATGTTTTACATGGATCAAGAAACCTATTTACCATTCTTCTTTCTCATTCAGTTTACAATAAAAATGTCTCCAGAAAAGAAACATAATGAAAGAAAAAGTGGATATAGAAATAGCTTCAGAGTGCAGTAATCACATAAAGTCATCTGATCAAATAAAGGGCTTATCGTGTTCCCCAAGCCCTGTCACGAACTGTCTGCACAGAGTAGTCTCAGATACCTGACCTGGAGCTGCCTGAGATCAGTGGAAAGACTTCTCCCACTTATTAAAATGACCTATGGCCCAAGTGCCACAGCTAGGTTACTTTCTTTTTATGCTCTAAATCAGTCTACTTCACAAGCCCACTGCAGGAAAAACGTATGAGTAGGTAGGCTAGAAGAAAAGGCAGCTGGTGTGTGTACATGTCCCCTGGTGTCCCAGCACCTTTTCTCCTAAAAGCCTCTCTCCCACCTCCATCTCCAGCCTCCCGAGGGGACGAAGGGCTGGCAGGAAAGGGCTGCACTTTCCACTTTCCTCTACAGCTCCCATTTCTCCTTTGTTACACCCTTGGGTGTAACACTGGACCCAAGGCATTAAGCAAGGTGCTTTGGGTCCCATCCAGGTGCTTGTCTGCACTGAGCGGTGGGGCAGTGCACACGTACCTGGGTATCCCTTAGGTCCTTTTACCTCTTCTCCATCATTTTCTCAGCTTTCACCATCCTGACACTAAGGTGGGTCCCGACACCAATCCCCTTATACCCATCCCCGCAGCAGGGGAGAGCCTGTCATTGGAGGGTTTGCAGGACAGCACTGACCTTCAGAGCTCTGCTCAAAACTGCTCAGTTACCTTGCTCGTTTGAGTCATGGTAGAGAGTAAAACTGCTTAATTACAAATACAGTTTGGTAACACTAAGACCCTGGTCGGCTGGGTGATCAGAGATAATGCTGCACTTGCAGAAAAGAGGATTTCTTCATAATGATATGGCACTTTGTGATACCAGGAGACTGGCTTTTTCAGAAAGTTTAGAAAGCACCGCTTCTCACAAATTATTCATGTTGCTATTGCTCTTGGTCTTGGAATCAATACTGGGGAAAAGCAATATGAATCTCCTTCACAGATGTTTTTAGAGCACTGAATATACTATCAATTTCAATCGTCTCTAACATTTTTTTAATTACGCTGTTTTATGTTATGATTTAAAAGTTATTTTAGCATCCCAGTAGTATACAAAAAGTTATGTAGAGAAACAAGTATAACCTCTTAGATAAAAGTTTAAGAAAGGGGCTACCTGATCTCGCATGTAACTAGAGAAAAACAGTCTTCAGGGGGAAATTTGTGATGCTGAGATCAAAGAAAAGAGACTGGATTCTTGGGTGCATTTTATCTACTACATTTTATGCTACAGAGAGCTAGGACCAGAGCCAGGATAACTCATCACAGAGAATTGTTTTCACATTGAAACCCGGTTTTCTTAACGAGAGATACGATGGTTGAAAATGGCTGAGGTTGTTCTCGCCTTATTTTTTCCCTTGTTTCTTGAAGTTGATCGAGAAGGAAGTTCAGAAACGGGTCAAATGACTCATGTTCTTTCATTCTGCCAGGTGAAAGGCAAGAGGACTTTGGCAGAAAACATTGCCGATAATGGAGGTTTGCGAGAGGCTTTCAGGGTAAGTAGGTGAAAAATACCTGAAACGTAGTATTATTTGGAAAAAAAAAAAAAAAAGCTGTGGTTAGGCTCCAAGTCACTGAAAGGCACTCAGTACCTCTTTCTTATCAGGCATACAGGAGGTGGATTACAGAAAAGAGGGGAGGAGAAGAAGAGCCTTTACTGCCAGGCCTCGAGTTCACACACAACCAGCTTTTCTTTCTAAGTTATGCCCACGTGAGTAGTACAAATGTGTTTCGAGTCCCCATCTATTAATCTGCACAATGTACAGTGCAGAGATGAGACTGCTTTGTTTCAACAATCTACACTAGCCAAACCCAGACTTTTAAGGGTATAAGCAAAGACTTCTTCTCCCAGGACTACTATTTCTCTTCTCTTTCTCTCTTTGTCATCATCTTTCTAGCTGTGGTGCCGGAACTGCTGAAATTATTCTTGGTTTGGCACAGTGTTGTCATGGCAGCTTTCTTTCCTCTTGCTGCTTCCCTCCACTGCAAGGCTTTTCTTGCACGTATTGACTCCTTCACCTCTTTCCATTTTAGCTTCCCAGTTTTCTGGTGCTTGTCATATGCAGCAGTTTCTGACTGCTTCCACCACAGACTCCGGTTGCAAATGTACCACCACCATTCCTTACTGAGCGTGTTGTTCAGGAAAATGAAGCAGCAGTGAAGAAAATCTTAGGGTTTTTTTCCCCATCTTTGTTTGCTGTACACTAAATATGCTGCAGTAAAACTTGATAGGTGATGTGAGTTTTTTAGACAAACAAGGGAGAGAATCAGAAATGAATTATTTGTTTAAGACAGTTGGGACAAACTCCCTATATGAGGAGTAAATTTAAGCTACAAAACTTTGCCCACCAGTTGAAAGAATAAATCATCTGAAACTGAAGAAACAGAACCCAGTGCAACCAATGTTTGGGTTTTTTAACTGACCCTGGCTGAAAATCACTTCTTTGCCGAGAGTCAGTGTAGCAGCGTACGGGTCTATGGCCACTTGAGTTTGACAATATTGACCAGTGAGAAGACTCCACTATGGTTGTTTATGCTGAGTTGAGTTTCACATTGTGTCAGTTTTTCCCCAGGAAAACATTGAATCCATAGGGAGGATCTGGGGGTCTCACAGGACCGCTGCAGGAATTGTACGTCCAGGGGACCCTCTGAGGAGAGGCACGTGCACAGCGAGAGCAGTGTATGCCACGTACCCTTGAGCTCAGCCTGATTCCACTGAGCTCAAGGCTTTCAGCAGACTCATTCAAACTGCCAGGGCTGTCTTCAGCCAGACAAAATAGCACTGAGGTCCACATATCCTATGGGCATTCTGGCCTAAAGGGTGTTGTTGATAGGAAACATTCAACACAGGGGCTTGGGTAAGGCAGGGGCTGCTTAAATGAGATTTTTCATGCAATGGATACAGCATAAGCGGGATTATTCAGTTGTGCAAATATTCTTTCTACCTTGTTTTGTGGTCTGTTACAGCTGGGTCAAGTATCGCATTAGAAATAGCAAATGGGAGACCACTGATGGAAACTTGAAAAATCATGGAATGGTTAGAGTTGGAAGGCACCTTAAAGATCATCTAGTTCCAACCCCCCTGCCATGGGCAGGGACACCTCCCACCAAACCAGGTTGCTCAAAGCCCCATCCAGCCTGGCCTTGAACACCTCCAGGGATGGGGCATCCACAGCTTCCCTGGGCAACCTGTGCCAGTGCCTCACCACCCTCAGCGTAATGTTTAATTTCAAAAGAAACTGACATTCCAACATGGAACAAATGTGTCAGGTAGTATAGCTGCAATTCTGGAGATGATAGGCATCATTACATATACCTTTTATACACATTACATAGCTCTGAGACCAAGAAGTATGCTTGGTAATTATTAAGGTGTCAGATGCTGCAGCACAAGCTGAAAAGCAAGCTACCATTATAGAGAACCTCAAAAAAAGAGCTAGTAAAGTGACTGTGATTAGATGATGGGAATGAGTGGGTGGAGAATAACAGTGCATGGAGACTGGATCCATTAAGGGATTTGAAAAATGAGAGAATATACCATCAGAAAACTGCAAGTTAGCAAAGGTAAAACAAAATAGGAGTTTGTGGTGTCTTTCCATTTTGTGCATTCTGTAAGTCATAGGTATCTTAAGAACAGTGACATTACATTCTACTTTACTTCCAAAGTCATCCCAGATAACATGCCTATTTCTGCTTTTTATCTTTTATTAGGTGAGATGCAACTCCTTTAGACCAGAATCTGCGAGAGAGCAAATATATATGGGAGCTCACAGCCCTCCTCAGTTCAGGTAGTGCAAATAATGTATTTACCCAGTATGCATAAAGAATCAATCACTGCAGCACAGAAGTGCAGAAATTTAGCATGTTAAGAGGGGTTTAAGAGCAAACATGAAATTGGACTGTGCTCTTGGCTTAGATTGAAATTGAACTGGTTTTATTAGCTTATCTTTCACTATTACAAATGCTTTTCTGTAAAAATGAGGAGCTTGCATCTACCTTTGAAAGCAGCTGAACCAGAACACACTCTGATCCCTGTGATGTGATGTTCTATAATCAGGGCCTGAGTATCTAAAATGTCTAATCTATCACTCTTTTTTTCTATGCAATTCTACTTTAGAAAACAATGAATATTAGGAGGGTCCTTGACTTGATTTAATCTGCCTGAGTTCAATAAAAGCTTTAAAGTGAGTACTTTGAAGTATATTGATAATGCAAGGCAAAACATGCCCTCTAAGTTCAGTTCAAGATTGAGCTCTTCAGTTGTCCTTCAAGAGACACTTTGCTTGAAGGAGCTGTGGTCCAGGCGTAACAGCATGTCTGTATCCTTGCCCAAAAGGCCTCCCACAGGCTCTCCTAACCACAGACAGCCCTGAACCTCAAGAAGGAAAGGAAGAAAGTTTAAAGACTTAAAAAGAAGGACGTTTAAAGAATTAGGAAGACAGAGTTTATTTCTCTGCATCTCCACAGAGTTTGTGTGACCAAGAGCAAGTTTTTGTGTTGGGATTCATGTTGGTTGTATTTACTTAACCCAGAATTGTGTGTTTGTCCTCTGTCAAGTGCTACATTACCTCTGTATTTGGGGGAAGCATGTTAACTCCACAAGCTGATTCGTAATGGAGGTGTCTCCAATACAAGAGATTAGTTGCCTCCTGGAGATTCCTACTGCTTTCTGTTGACTAAAAAGGGAGCTGGGATCCCACCTTCTACACGGTTAAATTTAGGTGATGAGCCCCCTTTGCCTCAGTTCTCTCTTGGTAAAGTAAAAATAGCAACACTCCCTTCACAGGGGAGTTGTGAGGTTGCTTCGTAGGTATTCTGACATATTCCCTGGACACTGCCACACCAAAGCTGAAGATATAAGCATGGCATGAATAACACACCTTGGGCTACTTGTAAGCAGAATAGGCTAAGAAATAATGGAACTAGAAACACGGTGACACAAATTTAATATAAGCTAGCATTGCAGATGTGTATACTTGGTCTTGGTAGACTTCTATACTCTGCATTGAAACCTGCACGACTCTACCTTTGCAGTAGCTGTTGCACAACCTTGCTAGGGTAAAACTAGTGCAGTATGCAAATCAGCATACCTTTTAATAATTGAAAATACATCATGACGATGAGCACAGGAGTACCAGGCTGATCTTCAGCCTACAGAGTGATATTTTTTTATAATTCCTACCCTTGTTAAGATTTTGATAAAATAACTGTCTCTTGCCTTTTAAAGTCCTCAGATTTATTTACCTATATGTATATTTATATATTCTGAATCATTACACAGCTACATTCCCATGAGATGGTGCAAATCACAAGATATATAGTGAAGCCTGGGATAGAGTATCCATAAGGAAAACTCATGAAGGAATTGGGCTAAGAAAAAAAATTCCAGAGAAGATTAGACAAATTTGGGGTCTAGAAAACACAGACAAAACTTTTCCTTAGTTTTTATGTGGGGTACTCAGAACAGGCACCTGTTTCAGACCTGAAGAGAAACTGTGATGCTTTTCTCTTCTTGCAAATCATATCAACTAGGATAGCAAATTGTATTATCTGTTTCCCCCAACTTTGCTTCATTTATGTCCCCAGACCTTATAACAGCAGTACAGTTAGTTTCAACATTGACAGCTCTTGCTAGCCAAAAAGCCCAAACTGCCCTTTTGAAAGTAATTATAAAAAGTAACTATAAAAGATGATAGAAGTAAGCAACACATATCCTGAGTATAGGTGTGTACATCTGAGCTAGTCACCCCAACTTCTCTTCACACTCAAAAAAGAACAGGCATTTTGAAAGTGTATATATATATATCTCCTTCTGCAAGTAATAAAATTGGATGCTTAGTCTCTGCAAGTACATATTTCTATTGACTTCCAAGGGAGCCCAGGGTGACCCGTTCAGGGGAAGGAGTGTCTACTGTAGTTCAATGGGGATGAAATCCAGACAGCCCACTCTGATTCCACAGTTAATGTGTGGCAATATTAAACCATGGGTAGAAAAGTCACATGTATGAACACATGAAGTTCTTTCTCTGGCTAGATTCTGGTTTTATTTATTTTTAATTGGTAGATTTTCAGTATTAACTATTTAGTCTTCGCTATTTTTGAATGCCAGTTTCAGAGTGAAGTCCCTGGCATGGCAGGTAGAGCTCCCACCAACTTCAGCAGCAGTTCTGCATGACCAGCTCTTGCTGTTTCAGTCCCTGAATATGTATTTGCAATGTTTTTACAGTAAAGCTGTATATCTTGTTTGAAGCCTAACATAATTTTGTAATTCTTCCTACAAAACTGACCTTTAGACATTTTTGTGCCAGCTGACTGCAAATTTTCTTACCCACAGAAAGTCTAATCAATGCAATAAGAATATTTTCTACCATGCTGAGCTATGCTGAGAAGCTGATTGTCTGGAATGGAGAAAAATGCCTTCCCACTGCATAACAAAGAGGGTGGAAAGACATGCAATTAATATCTCAGTAGATACTTTCCTGCTTTTAACTCAGGATGCTGTTTACTTTAATACCATTCCAAGTTTCAGGTTAGCAAATTCCAAGAGGCTTAAAAGCATAGGAAAAATCAGCAAACAACGCAATCACAACCTAGCAATGGTAAAATAATAATTTCTGACAACATTAAATAATACAGACATGAAAGCAGGAGCCAAGGATGACTGCATACAAAAAGCGAGCTCTTCCCCTGTGCCTGAAGGTGCCAGTCTGGGATACAGGCACAATGTCCAGCTTGTGTGAGGCAGGGATGCGCTGCTCTTCCAGTATCACACCACCTGTGGTGGAAGCAAGAGAGCTTGGGAGCCCGTCAGGGCAGAAGCCTCAGAAAATGGATTTCCAAAATATCAGAGGAGTTGAGAAGCTCACGGGTGCAAGGCTGGGCTGAATGGTGAGAGGCTCTGCCTGACCCACCCCAGGTTCAGGCTGCGAAGTCCCAGGGAGCAGGACTGTGTGTGTACGTGGGTGGGCAGAGGATGTTACAAGAATCAGGCTGGCACGAGCCAAGCCAAATCACTTCCAGCACAACCATGTGCCTACATACTCCTGCCTGCTGGACTGCAGTGGTTTGGCAGCTGCTGGAAGAAGGATTCCACCATGCAAGGCTACGGCTGATCCCTCACCTGTGCTGCTAAGGGTCAGATTACAAAATTGTTCTGAGTGACATAGTATCCACAAAATGCAATTGTTTTTGTTTGAGTTTCTAGCAAAGTAAACTTCTTCTCAGAGTATCAAATGATACAAGATTGCCTTCGCATTAACTTTAAATGGGAGTGCTTCTCCTGAACTTTTTGGTTTTATCTGTGGAAAAATGACATGGGAAGCCTGAAAATTCAACCTGAAGTTAACACACTGAAACACTGATAGGGCTCTAGTGTTTAACAGAAGGCAATCAGCACGTCAGTCAGTTTTCTTTTCTCTTTGCAGAGTTATCGGTGCCATGAGCAACTTTGAAGAGTTCCGTAAAGCTTTCAATTGCCCAACAAATACGACGATGAACCGAGGGGCAGAATCCTGCCGGCTGTGGTAGACATCCCTTCCAGGTCTTCTGTCAAGGGGTCTGCAATATGAACTGCTGCACCTGAGCTCAAGCCCACTGCTGGAGTTGAAACTGAAGCATAATATTCTGAAGAATAATGTTTTGCAACCTGGAGACGCGTTACTTCAAATGCATCTTCTTTACCCATGCTGATAACCTGCGTGGATCTAATCATTCTCCATCCAGAGCCTAGAAACTTTTGAAACAGGAGCAGAGGATAGGTTTTCTTTAATAATAATAATAATAATAATAATAATAATAATAATAATAATAATAAAAAGGAACTCCTTTTCTCCACAGAGAAACTCCTTTTCTCCTGTTATCTGCAGTTTCATTGCTGTTGATGGATAACTGCCATTATCGATTCTGATTCCTGATTTATAGTTGAGCATGAGGTAAATGCTAAAATCTAGTTTTAATCTATTGCTCTGCAGGGGTTCTATGCAGAATGTTCCCACACATAATTTATTCTTTCTGGATGAAGAAATTCATGAGACCTGCTATAAAGCCAGCTCTGATCTGCTGTGTGATACAGCATTTTCATAACTTAAACTGTCACTGCCCAGCATGCCATAAACGATGTCACATGATGTAAAGACACAAGACTTCATATAAATTCGGTTTAATATGTCAGACTAGCGCCTCAGGTTTTGGAACAGTTTCAAGCTGAGAAAGCACCTCATGGTTTCCATCTGCTAAGGCTAAACAGAAAAGATACTTTTCAGATCTTGGCCTTTTCTAATTTTAGAACAGCTTATGATAAAAATCAATGTATGCTGAAAATTGGAGAATTGCAGAGGGAATTCCCAGCACCACGGTACTCAAAATATTATGGCGCTTATTCCTGTTTACGGTGTGGGCAGTTTTTTTACCCAAAGGGTGATTTTTACCTCATGCTGATGGTAGCTTCACCTACAATTATTTTTAAGCCTAAAATAATATACCAGTTTTAATGTAGGGATTTCTTAGTGTCTGGGTCTTACAGAGGAATGTACATAGTGCATGTGTTTGTCCTCATGTTCTGGAGAGGACAGGGTGACTTGTGATTTTAAGGAAAGAACAATACGTGGCTGAAAAATAGAGTACCAGCAGCATTTGACTTTTCTGGGTAAAAAGAGCAATTCAGGAGTAGAGGACTAAATACAGTAAATACGCAGGCCACTTGAGTTTTTAATTTGATTTAATTTCTAACAATATTCATAAAAAAAAATAAATTATTGCAGCACAAAAACTTTAACACATAACTATTACTAAGGAGGAGACAGGGACAACAAAACAGACTTTTCTTCCTCATCAGAAAGATAAATATTCAACTGGTATTAATTTATACCTTGTGCATTAATTCATTTTTACATGGTGGATTTTTTCAAATGGAGAGAGAGCTTCTTTAGACTGATTTAATTACTGCAAATCTATATATGTCTGTGTGTGTATATACTTTTATATATATATACAAAAATATATAAATTCTTCTATTTGCTTAAATTTTATTTTATTGGTATAGAAATGTTAGTAAGATAAACTTTTTTTACAAGGATTGGTCAAATATTTTCTAACAGCCAAGGTGGAGGAAGGTTCAGCTGAAGCTAAGTTTTTGCAAATGGGTTAGTTTCCTATATTTCTTTATAAAGAAGGGGGACATCATGAAAACATAATTTATGGAAGGAGATGGGGCCCCAAGCTACCTTCCAGAGAGAAGGAAGCTGAGACTTCTGAACTTGAGGCACTGTTGCCACTTTTTAGAAACAAAATATTGTGTTTTGGGACCAGGACTTCCTATTTTCAAATTTTCCCTGAAACAGACAAAGTTTTCTTAAGAGGAAAAGCACTTTTGCTTCCTTCAAGCCAGCTCTTGTTCCAGTTCCATGGATTACAGTTTGTCATTTGAATTGCCACTACTAAATTTTTTTCCTGGAGATATTTTTCACATAAACTGTTTAGGTGGCAGTATTTTCACAGACACTTTCCTCAAACAAGCAGATATGGATTTTGAACAAAGTGGTACTGTTTGCCTACTAATGGGAAAGTTCCTTAGCAAATTGAGTAGCATACAGAATTCATTCCTGTGCTCATATGAGTACTGACATGACTTGATATTGGCTGCTTTGGATCAACAGCAGAAAGTTCAGGGGTGACACCCTGGCCCCATTAAAGGTAGTACCAATACGGTCGTTGTCCTCAGAAAAATCAGGACAACAACTCAACACTTATCTAAACTTCCTAAATTATTGGACTATGCAAAGCCGCTTTCACAACAGTCAGCTCTGAGATTTCTAATTTTATCTCTCAGGTCAGAGATGCATTTGCATGAGCTCCTCTCTCATGGCTATTTTCCAGTGGGACAGATTCTGTCATTTTGCGGTTTATGGGGTTGTTTCTCTGTACTGGATAGCGATTTCTTCTAAAACGCTGTATGTTCACTGCCTTAAATGTCACTCTTGCTGCTCATTGCTACGCTCAGGTCTTTCATGTTTAATGCCAAGTATTTTTTGAACTGTGGTATGCATGTTCCCAACAGCACAGGAACCACTGCAAAACAGTCTCATCTTTGCTAGGGCATCTCCTGCAGCAGGCAGGGGCCAGGTCCTGGGCTGGGGGATAGCGAGGAGCTGGAGGGCTTGGGGACAATGCACTAGGAGAGAGGAAGAGAGAGCATGACCAGATTTTGTACCCTGGTTTAGCAGTCGAGAGGGGGCCTCCAGGCTGCCAGGAAAACCAGAACTCCTTGCTGCTGACCAGCACATTCACCAGTAGTATCCCAGTTTGGGGAATTCTTGCTGTTGACTCAGGTTTTCAGTGCCTTGGGCTTAGGTCTTGCATTTGCCCATGTGAGGATCCCAGCGGGCCTCACCTACCCGCTTTTTACTTCAAATCAAGCAGCTGATGATGCAATTTACAATTCACTTTGGAGTCAGCTATCTAGGCACCAGTTGGAAAGCAGAGCGGAAGCTAATTAAACACATTCTTAAAACTCGGTCACCAAAGATAACTAAAGCATAATGATGGTTTGTGAGGGCTCTTCCCGTTGCCTCTGTTCTGTCAGACTCCCCGGCTCCATTTTGCTTTCACACTGTGCCTCCTGGGTCTATGCTAGCAATGCCTTCCTGTGTTGCTATCAGGCTTACTTATTACATCTATGCAAACAGATCCTTCATCATGTATATTCTTCTCCCAAAGCTTTTAAACTGTATTTTTTTTAATTGCCAGTAATGTTGTGAAATGTTTCTTCCTGTTGACTTGGTAATCTTCTTCTCTTCCAGTGATCAGGAGGGGAAGGATCACCTATGAACAAAACATTTTTACCTGTGTAAATTTGAAGAGATGTTTCTCTACTGTGTAGACATAAAGAAACAACCTCTGCTCCTGTTCCATGTTCCCTTCTTTAGGTCCTGAAAATTATGTAAACCTCTCCTCTCCTCTCCTCTCCTCTCC
>VZSZ01008818.1:544288-582051 GCA_013398815.1 Ibidorhyncha struthersii
AAAACACTAAACCACCATTTTATACACTGTGAATATTTCTGCTGATCGCATCGTGAAAGGGTTAGCTTTATACACAAGTAGCTCTCGGAAAAGGTGGCTGTGCTGTTTACCTGTGTAAACTGCTTAGGTACATAAATGATGTCCAAGCTCAGTCTGGATGCTGAAGGACCAAAAAACCCAGTTGGATTATAAAGCTCTGCCTCGTGCCCTGTGCAGGGGGACTTCAGCATTCTTCAGGCAGGAATGCTGTCATGATACTAAATGTTCGAATTATTTATATAATAATCAGGTGGTTTTATGTATAACTTTTCATTGAGTATTATTCAACAAATTACAGGCTTAGAAGTATATCTCACAGCAATGTTTTATATATATATATATCTGTCTCCAAAAAAATATTAAAAGCCTGACAACTCAAGAGGCAGAAGTATAGTGAGTTAAAAGATCTTCTGTGTTTATGTCTTTTTAATCTGGATTTTTATTTTGCTAGTCAGTCTATTATACTTTTAATGTTTTTCTTCTTGCTTAACATGTTGATTGTTTTAAAGACAATTGTGTTAGCCAATAAAAGCCAAAGTGATGAAGAATTTTCTTATGCTCGCAGTATGGCAAAATCTGCTTGGCCTGTCACTGTTCAACTCTACAATGTTACTTCTCTAATATGTAGTCTTTATAAAGTGTAATAAAGAGCATAACCACATGGCCCCAGGTTCTCAAGGCTCCTGTTACTGCTTGACAGGCTAAGAAGGACTTCCTCTCTCAGAGAGTTGCCTAGCCATCTTCAGCCAGAGTTTATTAAGCTCCGCTTGCTCCCACTAGTCTGCTGGAGGCAATTAAAATGACCATAGGGTGAGCTACTGCAGATGAGGGCTGGATGCTGCAGAAATAGCAGAAGGGCAAGCAACAGACCGGTCCCAACCAGAAGCCGCCGGAGCATAAGGAGAGGTGGGAGAATATCCACCTGCCTGTCAGCCTGTCTTCTCCTCTTGCCCCAGTCTGTTCCTATCTCAGCCCACCCTTTGTAGCCTTATCTGCTTTTCAGTTGCTTTTAAGCATTTTCCAGAAGTGGTTTTAATAAGATAACCGTAGCACCATGCCTGAGTTTGAACGGCAGCTCGGTGACGTCTCTTCCCAGCCAGCACAAAGGAGTAGTTTCACTGCCTTCCCAGGCTGTGGTGTGACTGCAGGTAGCTCAGCTTGCTGCTGTTCCTCACAGTGTACTTCATGAGCCTGACCAAGCATTTGTTCAAGGGCTCTTTGAGCACAGGGACGGTGCCAAGGCCTTATACGTTACCCACTTGGCTCTTCTGGGCAATAAGTTCTCTATTTCTTGGGGTCAGACCAGTTTCCTGACACCGTTTGGGTTCCCACAAGCAGTGGTGCTGCCCCACCTCAAGGCAGCACAAAGCCTGTGAGCAGCGAGGAGCAATTTTATCTGGTGGGGACGATGGCTGAAGCTGGTCTTGCTGCTTCTTTTGAGTGACGCTCTGTGGTGACACAGCTTCTCAAAGCCCATAGCTTTGTCCGGGCAACTCTCCACACAGCTCTTGGTTTTGGGGTGGCGGGGTGATTTTGTCTTTGAAAGCCTGTATTAGTTCTGTCAACTACTTTACAGCGCAGCCTTACCAAATTTCTACAGGCAAAAGAAAAGATTTGCATGGACAAAGATGAGTGAACAAAGCAAAAGCTGGGGTCGGAGCATGAAACCAACCTCAGCATGAGGAAAATGTTTTGCCTGTCTCTCATGGGGCTTGCTGAGCTTGTCTGCATCTTGGAAAGATGCTTTAACAATGGCTATAGATTGCCCTGAGGAATTCAGGGTTTATCTGCTACAGCAAGAGCCTTCTTCACTAATCAGACAATTTAATCCCATTTAAAATTTAATATATATTAAAAAAAGAAAAGAAATTAAAGATTCCTGAGGGATTCTCCAACACAGCATTATGTTTTATTAAATATAACATCAAAGTTGGAAGTTACTGTGAATCAAGATAATGCGTTACACTAATTTGTGATCAAAGGAAGAGATATAATGATATAATTTTAATCATCCATAAGCACCCCAGCTGAAACAGCTTTATGTACAAAGTTTGACACATACATAGATGCATAAATTAACTGCAGGTGTGAACTTAGATGCAGATTTTTACAAATGTCTCTAAAAATTTTATCACATCCATGCGTACTGTTTGAACTGGTGAAAAAGTGACCTGTTTAACAAAGCTTGTGGAAAGGCTTCAAAAGGGATTTTTAAACTTTTTCTACCACAACATTTATTTAACATACGAGCACTGCTGTGAGCAACGACGGTGTTGGTTGTTTTATATGGATGATACAAGTTCCCCTTCTGAAATGTGAGTAGCGGAGTTTTCAGAAAAGGAATCTGAAAAAATATGAAGTCAAATACTCTTACTTCAACACTCGGAAAGTATTTGGGTAAAATTTGAAAAAAAAAAAATCTTCTGAAATACAGCAATTACAGAAAAATTCATATATGCACATATGAATATATGCCATTGTGTGCAATTAAAAAAAATGCACTTGTAGAAGATGCCATTGCCCAACTGGGCCAGGAGAATGGTTCACAAACTTGTCACTTAATTTCTGCTGGGAGAAAAAACTGAGCGCAGGAGACCTCTCGGCCTTTTGGGAAGTGTGTGGGTGTTACAGCTCTGTCCTTTACAGGGATCTCAGCACCGTGCTGGCTCAGAGCTCGCCCCATCGGCCAGTGGGCTGGAGGGGTTAGCTGCCCCTGAAAGGCTGTGTCTGCAATTCTGCCACTGACTCCTCATTTTATGTATCATTTTTTCCTTCCCCCAGGCACATTTAACAGGCATATACATCGACCAGTCTCCATATCATGGCATTTTAAAGGAAAAAAACGGTGCCTTTATAGGTCCATGCTGCAAAACAGTGCTGCGCCACTGCATCTTAAAAACACTGGCATGTTTTGTGGAATAGTACTGCTCTTAATCAGATACTTAATGCATATACTTTCATCTCATTCTGCTAGAACGGGGCTTCAGTGGTTTGTGCTGGAGAGAGGAGAGCAACATATTGAGTGACCTCTGAATAGGACGGTAAAGGCAAATTAAAAACTCTTCAGTGTTGTAAATCATTAAAAGATTTTAGAAAGTATTAGTACAAGTACTGCTATAAAAGATTATATATATATATGGGCACAGCACAGGAAGTCTGTAAGTCTGTGCTATGTAAGTGTACATAAAAATGTCAGAAAAAAAGAATTATTTTTAAATAAATAGAGTCTCAGGGTAAAACACTGACCTCACTGACTTCATCGGGTGATTAACATCTGTGGGCCCACAATTTTACTCCATCTGGACAGCTGCACATAGATTTTACTGACTAAAAACTGTCTGGGACACACATTTTCTTCTACGCAGAAAAAAAATTCTAGCCTTTGGGATTTTCAGAAGCTGACCTGTCCTCAGTCGTTTCTGTAGGGGTGACTGTTTACTCATATCTAGCAGCTATTGAGTTTCCATCTTTTTAAACACTTTAAGGGTTACCTTATCACTGTTTCAGAATTGCAAAGCAGTTTCTTCAACTTGGCTTGCCCAGATAAGGCTCTATTTACCATTAAAGTAAACGCAGTATGTCCAATTGAACTAAGTGTGGGCTTATTTATGCCACTGAGGCATATTTGTCTCCATGATGAGGCAGAAAAGTTTTGTGTTACCGGAGCTGCAGGGAAACCCAGCGGTTCCTGTGGCAGGGACACTGCCTCCCGGGCACAGGGTGGCCAGGGAGGAGTAGTGTGGTCCACCGCAGTCAGGGAAAGCCAAGCGGCGAGAAGGCAGTGAGTGCACCCTTGCACCTTGCACAGCAGCCAAGGCTTTTAAATGTTACTCCCTGGCAAAACAAAGTCATCTGCTGTCCCGACCAAGAAATTGAAGTAAATTTCTTATGCAAATCAAAAAGATAGGAAAACTCGAGCCATCATACTGACTGAGGGCACCTGCGTCTTGCTTGTGCAGGCTCCGGCAAGGCTACACATGTGGCCATCTGCAGAACTGCCTCTGCCTGCGGGTGTGTTTGTCTCTCCCTTCGTTTTGTGATGGCGTGAAAGGCTGGATGGGCTGAGCGAGGAACAACCCCCCCCCCACCATGGAGAGAGCAGCACAGAAGGAAGGCTCAGCAAGAAACAGGGCATCCCCCTGTGCTGCCCGGACAAGAGTCACCAGAGGGAAATGGGGAGGGAGAAGGGGTCGGGGACAGAGAGATCTGTCTTAGCAGTTGGGCACACCTTGGTTCACACCAGCGCTGGTGCAAGGACTGGTGTGCCACCTAACCACCTGCCAGGGTTTCTGCGTTTCTCCTCCCTCCCCGCCAGCTGCCAGGCCCCTGCTGGCCCGTTGTCACCATCAGCTCGCCCCGCAGCAGTGGCAGCCATCCCGCTGGAGCTGGGCCCAGTGTGCATGTATGTCATGTGCATATGGACAGCATGCACGTGTGCCGTGCACATGTGCAGTCTGTGTATGTGCAGTGTGCGGTGGGCATACATGCAGTGCGCACGTGCAGTGCGTGTATGTGCATTGCACGTGTGCATACAAGCAGCGCACATGTGCATGTGCATTGCACATGTGCAGTGTGCATACATGCAGTGTGCATGTGCCATGCGCATATGTGCATTGCATGTGTGCATACATACAGCGTGTGTGTGTATAGTGTGCGTATGTGCATTGCACGTGTGCCTACATGCAATGTGCATGTGTGCGTACATGCAGCATGCACGGGCACGTGCGAGGCACGTCTGCAGCTCACTCTGCCTCCAGCCTGCCCACCAGCTTCTCCTCGTCCCCTCTCCCTCCTGCAGCTCGGCAAAGCGAGGCCAAGCAGGAGCGGGAAGGGAGCAGCGTGGCCGCTTCCCGAGCTGCCCCAGCTGGGCTAACCCTCTGGCAGGCACAGCTTGCAGCAGCAGCGCATCACAGCACCACTTCAGACAGTGGGAAGGGTCAGGTCATCTTAGAGACGATATGGGACCGTTTCTCCTCCTAGCCTGGGCTGAAGCAAAACGTCATGATCTGGCTTCAGCATCATAATAATTGTTTTAATTTCTCAGCGTGTGACAGAAGGGCAAAAAACAGAGCCTTCCTTTAGTGAACACTTTCATTAGTTCAGCTGGGTTTTCCTTTGTTCCGCAGTCAGTTCGGCAACAGCCGGCAGTTCAGACCTGCTAGCACCGTACGCCTTTCAAGGACAACATGTGTTGAGGCAATCACTGCGTCTGTATTCAGCGTGCTTATTCGGCTTTGTTTTAATAAATCCAGTAATAGGCTTTCAGAGGCAATGAAGGGAAAAGAATAATTTGAAAACAAAGCTGTTGAAAAGAATACAATACACACGCAGTAGAGAAGAGTGTGATTTTGGAGGTCTGTGAAGCTGTTTTATTCCTCTAAAGGATTTTAATCAATGTGATTACCCAGGGATTTTTAAAACAGTGTGGTGACAATCAGCCAGAAGAGAAAACTGAGGGGTGTTTTCCCTCTTTCATATCCCTCAATTTTTTCTCTCTTTCATGTGATTTTACAAATAAAACTGCCATATTATCTTTAATTAAAAAACTGTCCACGCTGGGCTTTTGTTAGAGAGGCAATTTCAGTCTTTGCCCACTATATCATTTAATCAAAGTTATCCTAAATGGTTTCAAGATTGCCATGGCTGCACCAATCCGATTGCCATCACTGTAATGGCTTTCCCAGTGGACTGGAAAAAAACCTGTAACTGGACATGAGCCAATCCTTTCAAGTGGAATTAGTATCCCTCCTGCAGTCTACCCCTAAATTTCAGGGTCTGATGTTCTTGTCTTGCTCCTTGTGTACTTACTGTCACTGCTGCAAAGCATCTCTCCGGTGCCATCTTTTGAGTTGGGCTATACATTCACAGCAAAGGCAAGGAGCATGGAGCTGCACAGCTGCGAAAGGCAACCTCATCCATGTAAACCACTACACTATTCCTTAAAAAAAGAAAAATATGTGTGGTGTGGGAGTTTGTTACTTGTCGTTCCTAAAAGCTTTTAGATGAATTTGTCCAACATCTTGCCTGCACCCTCTCCCCAACGGCGCACGTCAGGGCCTGAAAGTAGAGCACCAGCACCATTTTCCCTGCCTCAGCAGCCACCTTCTGCACATCCCACCTGGAGGTCTGAGGCTTGGCTCCTCTCCTGTCCTCCATCCCTGCATTGTGTATTACACCATTACAGCATTACACTGCTGCTAGTGCTCAGCACCTCCTGCAGACCACCCACAAGCAGGAACTTTCACCATGGTGCAAACACAGGGTGACCATCATGTACCAGAGGAGTAAACAACCTTCAGGCACATCCCTGTAAGCAAAAAGGATCACAGGAACCTTGAGAGATGTGGGAATTCATGTGCTGCCTTGGGCTGCCCAGGTCCAGCTCTGCTCTCTGCCCACTTTTATAGGTGTAGGAGCATTGACAGTAAACACAGAGAAATTGGTGCCTTCTGTCTGGAGTCCAGAGCTGTCCCTGTACATACCAATTTTGCTTTGCTCTCCAGTTCAGGGTTTAGTGTCATCTTTTCTGCCAATAACAATGGTGCCTTAATTTACTTCCTGCTCTTCCTGGTTACCCTGTGTTCAACTGGAAGTGAGGGGGTTTGTTTCCAGCAGGATTGATCTCTCTCTTACCTGCTTCCCAAATTTGAGTACTTGTGCTCTTCACAGAAAATGGTCTCTTTTAAGAGGTGTAAATGATCCAGCTCTGATAGGAAGCTGAACATTCGTTTTTATGTTTAAAAGTACTTTGTATATCTATTAAAAAAAATACTAGGGGAAATCGGAGAGACAAGTGGCATTTGCTAATGGATCTAATTAGATGCCAGTCTAAAACCTGTTCCTTTGTTCAACTACAAAGTATGTCCTTAATGGAGGAATTAATGTGGAAAATTCTGTGGCCTACCTTCTTCAGATGCTCAGACTTGATATTCATAATGGTCCCTTATGGTCTTAAAATCAATGAAGCAAAGAAGAATTCCTGTTGTGCTTCTTCTTATCCTTTGGGGAATCACTTTGTTCATAAAATTCTATGCCTCTGAAAAAACAGATTTTTTTTTTCTACAGGGAATAACATTTCCAACAAAATGACTTGGAGCCAGGTATTTTTAGTAAAGTTTTTTAGCTCTGCCCCAGTGTCAAAACTTTTCAGAGCCCAACTTTTAGTGGATTGGTGTTTCCAATGTTTTTAAAGTGTTTACATTACCAAAAGCATGGGAAGTCCCAAAGAGGAAGACTTAGCTTGGGTAGGGGCAAACCTGCATCATCACAGGGACCATGCACATACTGTTCATCTTCTGCCGACCCCTGTACCACATCTGGGTCACTGGCAGCAGATACGGCAGCAGCAAAGCACCCAACTGCTAACCAGTTGGCAGGAGAGGGGGAGCACACGAGGGATGTCATGTTTCAGCTAGACAGAGATGATTTTATGGGCTTACAAAATAGCTGATCTGGGTTTGATGCCTGCTGTGGAAAACTCATTTTAAGGCGTTTCCAGATCAGTTTGTTGGACTGGTGTTTTATCAGGCAACAACTCAGGATAGAAAGACAGATCAGGTAGAACTGAAGGTGACAGATCTCTGTCCAGGTCTGTCTCTCAGGGTGACTGAATGAATTTTCCTTGGTGTCAACAGTACAGTGGGATAGGCCCTGAGTGATAAAACAGAAACATTGAATATCTCTGCATCAAAGCTGAATTTCACAGGAGTTCAGAGGACACCTGAAGAGTGCCCAAGACTTGCTTGCTTCTACTTGTGCGGAGGGTGGATATCAGCAACAAACACAACCACTTAGAAGGAACATTTAGTCCTGAAAATAGTTGGTTTTGATACATGCGGTTTTAAAAATAATTTACAGATAATTCTGGCAGGAATTAACTATGATTGTGTAGTACAGGAATGGGAAGAGCCCTGCTCTCCATGTCAAGATGACACATAAGCAGTATGATTTTAAGTGTGGTAGAACAGAGGTGTGAATCTATGATAGAGCGCATGAATATTTAAAAGCAAGGGTTTGAAAGCTGTTCTTGCAAGCTGGACAAAAGGAGAGAAAAGCAGGTCTTGGGTGGGATTTGGGAAAAAAATATGCAGCAAGAATACAGGAAGATCTAAAATGAATGCCCAATGAAAGCCTTTTCATTTGCCACACAAAGCTCCCAGGTCTTGACTGAAGTGGTTAGACAACCATTAACGAGGAGGGCATCAGCCAAAATACCACATGAAATGAGAAACAGAAAGGTGATTCTCAAGCTGATGTGGAAAGAGGCTTCAAGAGCTAAAAAGCCATATATGGTGTAGGAAATGAAGACGGTAACAGTCATATCATACCAGAAGAGTCTTCCAATTTACAACAGTTCAAGAGATGATGTGTAAATGGGCGGCTTCTAAGCCATGTAGTATTTTACCATTTTATGTTGGAAGACAACTGGAGACCTGCTGCCTCAGGTCTCTACCATGGAAAGAGCAGTGTGCCTGAAGGTGGGGGCTAAAGGAGGACTCAGGCTGGCTCTGGGCAGTTAATGTAGCAAGTAGCAGATGTAAATGTGTGACTATGTTGTGTGTGCTTTGTTTTAGTGGAAAATGAACTGGAACTCCTCCCTTATGCGTCACTGCAAAAAGTTAAAAAGAAAAAGAGATAAAACATTTTCCATCAAAAGCAAAAGGAGATAATTTTGGCAAGATAGTTGGTATCAATCCTTCTTTTAGCTTTACAGTGACAACCTCAGGCTGGAAAGTCACTTGAAAAAAAGACAGCACCTCCTTTGACAGTCAATGTTTTCTCTTCCTGCCATCTTCACACCTGATGCAGTTCATGAGAAAATGTCATAAATTTCTGATAACGAAGACAGTGAACGTGTTGAACCCTCTATGAGCTACAGTGTAGTCCACAGGAAATATGAAGATTAATGCCTGGTAGCAAACTAGAATCTTTAAAGGAAAGATCAAGAATATTTTATATCTTCTCGTAGGGCTTTTATATTCACATGTTGGAAATATTGTCATCTTTCATTGTGAAGACAAATAGGAACATAACCCTTATTGTTTTCCAAGATTTTATTTGCACCAAGATTCTCCTAGGAAGACCTTAGGGAACAAGGATTTGAAGGACACAGTGCTTTGTCCCCTGAGTGTGTGCTCAATCATGGATTTTTTAATGATTTTTTTTTTCCAGAGCTGTCTTTCATCTTTCCAAACAATGATGTCTCACACTTAACAGAAGTGGTAGCATTCCCAATCATCTGAATCCAATTCCGCACAGCTTAATTAATAAAGTGCTTATCTTAATGCCCTCTGGGGAAAAAAACAAAAGTTTTCCAAGTGAAAATAGGTATAATGTGTTGGCAGAATGTTAAAATGCAATTAGTAATTAATGTGTATTGTGAGATAAAAAATATAGAGCAAAAGTCAGAGTCTGGGAAAGAATTTGAGATGCACAGTAACAAAACAGAACAATGAATTTTCTCTTTCTGATGCCTCTTGTAAGATGAATGTTCTATGAGCTGTTTTCTTTGAGGATTTGAAATCTTCCATAGAGGGTTGACATCTGGAAATTATCCCTTTCCATCTGGGTGCTTCTTCCAGGTCTTGAAAGATTTAGATGCCTTTGGCTAGTTCCCCTGCGTAAATGACTCCGGTGAGTTCTTCCTTAGAGTTTTTCTTCCTACCAATGGGATGAATTTAACTAATTTACTGTAATATAAGGAAACATAGAGATACCAGAAGAGCAGCTGGAGTTTAAATTAGCAAGGGATGTGAAGGACAACAAGAAGGGCTTCTATAAAAGAATTGCAAAAGGAAAACTAAAGAATCTGTGAGCCTGCTGCTAAGTACAGCTAGAGATCGAGGGACAAAGGACACGGAAAAGGCCAGGGCAGTCAGTGTCTTTTTGCCTTTTTTGCTATGGAATATTGCCTGCAGACCTCTCACATCCCTGAACCTGGTTGCAGGTTTGGGGGAGTGCAGCAATACCCAGAGGAGAGGAAGACAGAATAAGGGAACACTCAAGCAAGTTGGACATGTACAAGCCAGCTGGACCAGATGGGATCTCTCTAGCAGCACCAGGGGAGCAGGTCAACAACACCATATATCTGCTTTAGAAAGGCTTTGGAAGGGCATGACAAAGTTTATGGAGCCCGTCCTCTTGGAGGTCATGTCCAAGTGCTTGAATATCAAAAACATGATTGGAAACAGCCAGCATGGAATTACCAACAGCATATTGTGCCTGATGAAACTGATGGCCTTCTGTGATGAGATCGATGACTCCCAATGAGGAGAAAATAGTGGATGTTGTATATTTTGACTTTAGCAAAGCCCTTGATGTGGTTTGCCATAGTATCCTGATAGCCAAATTGGTGAGATATGGTTTGGCTAAGTGGACAATAAGCAATAAGGTGAATGGAAAATTGTCTGGACTACCAGTCTTCAAGGATTGTAATTGTGCTGGCTTTGGCTGGGATAGAGTCAACTTTCTTCATAGTAGCTGGTATGGGGCTATGTTTTGGATTTGTGATGAAAACACTGTTGATAATATAGAGATGTTTTTGTTATTATTGAGCAGTGTTCACACAGAGTCAAGGCCTTTTCTGCTTCTCACACCACCCCACCAGCAAGTAGGCCAGGGGTGCACAAGAAGTTGGGAGGGGACACAACCAGAACAGGTGACTCCAACTGACCAAAGGGTTATTCCATGCCATATGACATCATGCTCAGCATATAAAGCTGGGGGAAGAAGAAGGAAGGAGCAAGACGTTCGGAGTTACAGCGTTTGTCTTCTCAAGTAACCATTACACATGATGGAGCCCTGCTTTCCTGGAACTGGCTGAACACCTGCCTGCTGATGGAAGCAGTGACTGAATTCCTTGTTTGCTTTGCTTGCATGTGCAGCTTTTGCTTTATTTATTAAACTGTCTTCATCTCAACCCATGAGTTTTCTCATTTACTCCTCTGATCCTCTTCCCCACCCCAACAGGGGAGGTGAGCGAGCAGCTGTGTAGTGTTTAGTTGCTGGCTGGGGTTAAACCATGACAGTAATCAATAGCAGAATGTACATCTAGTTGGTGGTCATTAGTGATGGTCTTCAGCGATTGATACTTGGGAAGGGACTATTTAATGTCTTTTTTAATTAATTGGATGATGGGACACTGTGCACTCTCAGAAGAAAGTTCACAGTTGACACCAAGTTGGGTTCAGGGAGATCTTGCTAGACAGGAACAATGCATTGATAGGACCCTCATGAAGTTCAACAAAGGGAAGTTCAAAGTCCTGCAACTGGGAAACGAGAATCCCTGCAACACTATGGGCCACGGACTGAGTGGTAAGCAGGCGACCTTGCAGAAAAGGAGCTAGGGATCTTGGTGATACTAGTTGAATATCAGCGACCAGTGGGTCCTTGTGGCAAAGAAGGCCAACCACACCCTGCACTGTTTTGGCAAACACATAGCCATCAGGTCCAGGAAAGTGACCATTCCCGTCTATTTGGCACTTGTGAGTCTGCATTGAAAGTTTTGCATCCAATTTTGGGCTCTCCACTACAAGAAAGATATGGACTTTCTGGAGCAAGTCCAACTCTAATCACCAAGATGGTCACGGGGCTGGAGCACATGGCATAAAGGAAAGACTATGGGAACTGGTTTTTTTTTCCGCCTGGAGAAGACAAGGTGAAGGGGAGATCTTATTGCTGTCCACAGCTACCTAACGAGAGCGTGTAGAGAAGACAGAACCAAACTCTGCTCAGAAGGGTGTGGTGATAAGAGGTAACAGATGGAAATAGCTATAAGGAAAATTGTAAATAAGTAGTAGGAAAAAAATTCTTCACTGTGAGGGAAGTCAAACATTGGCACAACTGCCCAGGGAGGTTGTGTGGTCTCCATCCTAGGAAATACTCAAATCTTGACTGGAGGCAACCTCGGCAACATGCTCTAGCTGTTCCTGCTTTGTGTGGGAAGTGGACTGGAGACTGCCAGAGGTCTCTTCCAACCTGAATTACTCTTTGATTCTCTCACAGTGTTAGTCTTATAACAGGAACAGTGCATGAAACCTGAAGATCGTGGATTACATACCACCATCAGAGCAACAGTTTTGGTTAGTCAATTTAGGTATGGGGTTGCTGATAACATTTTAGTTGCAAGAGTAGACACAAGAACACCTTGGGATTTGTTTGACAAGGTGAGCCAGTCTTGCAAGAGGTAGGGGAAGGAACCGATGCAAGGAGCAAACACGGTGACTGTGATGCTATAAAAAGCCTTATGAAGAACCCTGAATAGTTACATGCTTGTGAATGCTATGCACATGAAACTAAGAGTGAGGAATCTGAGCACCTTTCATTAGAGAGATCAGCATTTCACAGTTGATTACTGTTTCCAGAGTGAGCTGGGACAAAATGCCATATCAAATGCTGCAGAGCTTTGAAAGAAGTTCAGCTCTAGACTTAACCAATATCTTTGAGAAAGGGCAAGGTGGTGCTTTCAGCTGTGACCTTGCGTGAATAGTCATTCCTGAAAAAATAGCAAGGTGAACAACCTTAAAGGATGCTTGATTTAGTGAAGTAAATCTTTAGAGTTGTCAGTTGAAGTACAATGATTTTCAAACTGACTCTGAATAAATAGTTTGTGTTGCTATTTATCGTGAGCTGACTGTAGTCAGTGGCTTGCTTACCATAACTTTAGCTCAGATGTTTGGCTACACAGTATGACAGCCAGTCTGTCCTCAGTGACCTGACTGTATGGTGCTGATCGTCTTCTTTGGTAGGAGGCTTTAATTAGCATTGCATTTCTCCACAAAATGCATTTTCTTTTATTACAGAATAAAATTAATTAATTCTGGGAACTCATGTTCATGATCACAAATAATATCTCAACATATTATTAGTTATTATCTAGAAAATGGCTGCCAGCATTGTGTTACAGGCTAGTTTTTTAAGTAAACAAATTCATTGCAACTTGCAAAGTTCTTTTTTGAGGGAGGGCGTTACTGCACTCTGACGGTTATTACATACCTAATAATTGCAAAAGACATAGCAACCTGACTTCAGGATTTTCATTAATAAAATTATTATTAGAATTGTCAGAGAGTTGTGTAAAATGGTGTCCTAGAACGCTTCTCCAAAAACCTGTTTGTATCAGCAAGCTCACAATACTGTTTCTGTCTCTGCTGACATATACTAATCCTAAATTCTCATGACAGAAGTAACGGCTTTGCTAATGGCACCGTAAGTATCACAATTTACATCAGCTATAAATCATCGAGCATCTCAAGAGCATACAGTCTACCATGAATGACCTGAGTCATAAATTGTGACCCTGTTGCACTTGTGCCAGTCCAGCACACCTATATCACCTCTCTCTCACAGCCCCCCCATTTCAAAGTGCTACAGGAAAAAAAAAAAAGAAGACAACAGATAACTCTAGTAATTCATTTCCATACATGTAACAACACATGTAAGAAAGGTCAGCTAGTAAACTCCTTCTTGGCATTGTTGGCAAAAGAAAGTAAAATTGACACAAACTTAAAAAAGGCAGAGACAACAAATTCATTTATCTACCCCCCGACTTTCAAATACACCTGTGGCCTCATCATTTCAGAGGAAAGACATGAAGCCCAGAGAGAGCCACACACATGGACAATGCCTTAAACTGGACTTTTTGTCCTTCATCATGAGCAAGTGGGGTTGTCTTCAGAAGTGGTGTGGCACTTTCCCAGCCTGCTGTGGAGCAGATCCTCACAGGTAGCCAAGGAACTCTTTTAAATGATGTCCTCTCTGCTCTCTGCCAGAAAGATGAGCCTTCCTGGCCATGGCAGAAGGCAGAGTCTCCTGCTGCTGCAGGGACATGAGCGCAGTCTCGGTTTTACATAACTGCTGTTAAAAATTTAAGCTGACATGCTCCAAGACACACGGACTTGACTGAATCTAGGGAGCAAGCCTTGGCCAGTTTTCAGCTAATCTCCATCCTGACTGCCTTGCATTTTATCTGTGTCTGGCATTGACAAACACAGCGGTTGTAAAAGCCTTCAGTAAAAAGAGGAGATTGAGGTATGGAAGCAAATTAACAGAGTTTAGCCTCAAGCTGTTCTCTGCTAGATGTTTTTCTGGCGCTCCTTCTGCCAAGACAGTGCTACTTTGGGACTCGGGACTGTCTCTGTGGCATGTTCTGCCATGTGGGCTTTTAAATTAGTAGGTGTCTGATCAGACTCTCCATTTGCCTTTCCCATAAGCACTAGTAGTTCTGAGCAGTGCGCTTGTCAGGGGTTGTCTTTAGACTTTGCAAAGCTGTGCCTAAACTGTTTAGTACTTAGCCTATATTTCATCCAAGAAGTCACACTGGGCTCTTGTACATTTTAACCGGGGAAAAAATAGGTCAGTCTGCCCGATGGCTTATCAGGGTTGCAATTAGGAATCACTCTCTTTTGTGGGTTTATGTAGGGTCTTGGTGGAATTAGGAATGCAAGCCTAGTTCAAACGTTTTGCTGATCAGAAGCAGTAGTAGAATTGAGCCTAACTGCACAAGACATAAAAATGTTTGATGTGGATAACAAGGAGGGAGTCTACAGAAAAGTCAGTTGTGTTGCTGTCTTTTAGTGTAGCTTGAATTGTGAGCTGGTTCCACGGAGAGTGTTTTTAAACATTGTGATATCATCCTTAGGAAAGAAAAACCCAACAGATCACCCCCACTCATGCTGCAGAAAGGTTTTCAGCTAATTGTAGAGGATACTCATTTCAATTAGCAGGCTATGCTATGCATACTGCTAACACTAACCTTGATACGAACTGAACTAAGATATTTTGTAGAATAGGTGTTTACAAATAGCAAATATATCTCTTGATCGTTGGAAATTTCTTATATTATCTAGAAATGCACCTGTTAGCATAGGCTGTGCATATGAAAAGTTTGCATAATAACACAGATATAAATTAAATTGTTGAATCGTGAAATGATTGGCTCATTTCATGCAATATCCTTTGCTGAGTCCGAGGAAAGCCATGAGAATGCCTGTGCTTACCCTGATTTCTGTAAAGTCGTACTAAGACCCTTTGCTATTCTGACCGGAGAGGTGAAAGCCAGAGTATGGGATTTTCTTATTTCAGGCAATATAGAACATTGAGTGAAAATACTATTCTGAAGACAATGGTAAGCAGAAACCCGGTTAACTTCCCTTCACATTGGGCCTGTGCAGCCATTTGTTTGGTGTTAAAGACATTTCATAAGAATTTTTTTTTTTACTTAGACACTCCCTATGTAAAACCTGCAGCTGAGCACAGGTTTCTTGGAAACAGAACAATTACTAGCTAAAATGCCTCCAAATTCACAGGTCATTCTTCTGTGGGAGAGAGAGGGTGTTAAAGAAGTATGTCATGACAGAGTTGTCTCCCCTGCTGTGTATGTTCCATTTTAGAGTAATAACTAATTTTCTTCATAAGTGAATAATAGATGATCTTTAATATTTGAATAGTCCCTCAAACTGCAAAATAAAGTACACTTTGAAGCATTTTACTCTTAAATAATACTATAATTAGTATATGTTTCATTACAAAGTTTCTCAAGAGCTTTCCTATTCCTTTTCCTAAGGAGTACTCAATCAAATCCAGCTATTCTGAGGCTGGAACACAAGAACTGCTGTGTGATAAGATTATGATGCAGTATGTTCACAGTGCAATGGGAGCATCTAGCTCTGTAGAAAACCGTAGATAATTAAGCAGAACGGGTGTCTTCACAAAATGCTTTTCATCTATGAAATGTTATAGAGATTTTTTTTCTTTTAAAAGCCTGAGCATTTGGAAAGAACTAAAGCATTTTTTCAGCAAGATTGTTTTAGGTAAAGGCTATATTTCAATGTGATATTTTGACAAAGAAAATACAAAAAAAATTGGCAATAATTGCCACCTCTTTTTGTTTCATCTTCAAAGTCACATATTTTACTTTGGGCCTTTACCCACAAACTGCTATGATAAATAATAGATGCTATACTATTTGTTAAATGCTATTTTTCTGTTCTTTTTCAAGAAATTCTGCCCTTTTCTAACATTAGGAAATCTCCATGGTTGATATCTAAAAATATTTCTCAGCATAAAAAAAGTGATCTTCCCTTTCCTTTACTCACTTGCTCTTGACTAAAGTTTATGGGTGCATTTCAGCTGAAAAGAAATTAATATCAGGATTGGGACTCCCTTGATATCACTGGAAAGAGCTGTGGGTGGGAGGAGGGAAGAAGAGAGAGGGATGATTGCCTCTCTATAAATAGAATATTTTCTGCACATCACTGATCCTGCACAGATGTCTGTCAATGACAGAGATGCTGCTTCAGAAATTACGTAAACAGCTGCATTCCAGGCAGAGAGGAGACAATTAACGAATGGATTTGGGTTGCAGAAACATTTAGTTTGGTGGCAGATGTTTGGATACAATCTTACTTTTTATTTATGGAATAAATGCTCTTAATCTGATTCCCTTTTATTATTTGTCAGATGAACACAAGTAATTATTTTCTAGGTGAAAGTGTTTGTATCACAACTGAAGAGTCACTAATTTATTATTTTACTAGGACAAAGTAGATGCCTTTGAAGTACTGTTTGACTAACCACAGACCTTGTCTCTGGGCAAAGGACAAGCACAATGTTTGATGAGAGAATATACAAAATCTGAGACATGGGGGGTCCTTTCCATGAAGAGGACAGACCTTCTCAGGGAGTGCTTCTCTAGGAGTGTGTTGGTCCAGACCTTCCAAATATCACTTGTGGGGATGTATACTCAGTTTTTCAACTTTCTAAACCCAAAGTGAATTTCTTTCTGGAAATCACTGGTAAATTAATGAGTCATACAATGATAGAATCATAGAATGTTTTGGGTTGGAAAGGACCTTAAAGATCATCTAGTTCCAACTCCCCTGCCAAGGGCAGGGACACCTTCCATGACACCAGGTTGCTCAAAGCCTCATCCAGCCTGGCCTTCAACACTTCCAGGGATGGGGCCTCCACAACTTCCCTGGGCAACTTGTTCCAGCGTCTCGCCACCCTCAGGGTAAAAAATGTCTTCTTAATATCTATTCTAAATCTGCCTTCTTCCAGTTTGAAGCCATTACACCTCATCCTATTACTACATGCCCTCGTAAAAAGTTCCTCTCCAGATTTCTTGTAGGCCCCCTTCAGATACTGGAAGGCCACTATAAGGTCTCCCTAGAGCCTTCTCTTCTCCAGGCTGAACAACCCCGACTCTCACAGCCTGTCCTCACAGGAGAGGTGCTCCAGCTCTCTTATCACCTTTGTGGCCTTCCTCTGGACCCACTCCAACATGTCCATGTCCTTCTTGTGCTGAGGACTCCAGAGCTGGATGCCATACTCCAGGTGGGGTCTCACCAGAGTGGAGTGGAGGGGGACGATCACTTCCCTCACCCTGCTGGCCACGCTTCTTTTGATGCAGCCCAGGATATGGTTGGCCTACTGGCCTGTGAGTGTGCATTGCCAGCTCATGTTGAGCTTCTCATCAACCAACACCCCCAAGTCCTTCTCCTCAGGGCCACTCTCCATCTATTCTCCACTCAGCCTGTATTCGTGCTTGAGATTGCCTCAACCTGGGTGCAGGACCTTGCACTGGGCCTTGTTGAATTTCATGAGGTTGGCTTGGGCCCACCTCTCCAGCCTGTCCATGTCCCTCTGGATGGCATCCCTTCCCTCCAGCGTGTCAACTGCACCACACAGCTTGGTATCATTGGCAAACTTCTTGAGGGTGCACTCAATCCCGCTGTCCATGTTGCCAACAGAGATGTTACGCAGCACCGGTCCCAGTACTGACCCCTGAGGAATGCCACTTGCACTGTTTTCCTTACAGAATTTTAAACTACTGGATTTCCCAGGGGAACATGGGACAAATGTAATATCCAGGATTATGCACAGAGTCAGATTAGGTAACCTACTGGCACCTCCTGTTCTTAAAATCTATGCATCCTTAACAAATCACTTGCTAACTTTTAGACTCTGATAATGAATGTCACCATATACTGCTTCAGTCAAGTTGTTCAGAAATGCCCTAGATAAGGGTTTACACTGCTTGGTAGTTCCCTCTCATTCTACCCATGACTGAAATAAACTTGGAGGACTTCTAAAGGGACTGGGATTGTGCTACTTATTTTTGCAGTTATTTGCCTGAAACCTTTTCTGCTTTTTTTTACTTGCTTTGCCTGATAATCGATGAGTTTGTTCCAGATCAGCTGGCATTAACATGGGGGGGAGGGGGGGGGGGGAAGGAGACAAGGCATGGGCAACTGGAATGACCTTTCAGGGAGTGTGGGGAGCGAGGCAAGTGCAATGGGAAGGAACCTGGCTGAGTGATTTGAGGTGTGTGGCATGTGTTAGCATGGAGCAAAATACATGCAGGGAGCTAATGAAGCTGGTGTACTCTCTCTGAGGAGTTAATTTAAGCACATTGGATATTGTAACTACCTTTTTTAAAGCCTGAAATAATTTGGTTCTAATTTCTGAGCAGGGACTTGCAGCCCACACAGCAGCAGGTCTTGATAATTATTAATTATATGTTTTTCCTCTGTTCTGTATGACCTTGTTTGTAAAAGCTGTGTGGTAAAGCTAGACTATGAAGAGGTTTATAGGCCCTGGCATGCCACCTAGCTAAAAAAGAGGAAAAGATTTAAAGAAGAAATGGATAATCCAAAGTATAACCTTGAATGTGCACTTTCAGAAGGCACTGAAATCCGGAGTACGCTTGTCCAATGCACATGACAACTAAAAGATCAAGTAGGTGATTTTCGGGTTCAGCAACAATTAAAATTCACACACACTCCCTTCTGACAGTCTGGTCTAAAATGGCAGCAGCTGACAAAGGCAGATGACAAACTATCATGCAGGGAATTCTGGTTTGAAAATCTGCATTAGCTTTTTCCTAGCAAAGACCCAGACACCATGGCTTTGGCCCAAGCATTAGAGTATATTACAAAAAGGAAAGACTCAGGTACCACAGGGAATCCAAATTAAATCTGAAGAGGAGAAGCTTTGGTATGAAGTTTTTGTCTCTACTCATCTGCATTACCACGTAAAAGAGCTGCTTCTTCCTACTACAAGATCACTGTGTTGCTCTCCGAATGCGCATGTTAATCTAAAAATCCAGTAAATGTGAATGGTTAGATCGGTTTTTATGTTGTACTTACTTAGAGAAATGCTGCCATCTGATCTTTCTCCAGTTGCGCAACTCCCCCAGAAATCATTTTTTTCCCATTATAAATAATGAAGCAACCTGTCTTGCAACAGGAGAAAAGTCTCCTGGAAACTCTGAAAGCAGCTTGTTTGCCCACAGTTACAAAGAAAAAGTATCAGAGGACCTAGATTTCAAAACGCTGAAGAGATGCATATTACTTTTGACTTCTCTGAAAAATCAATTGACCTTCAAGCCTTGACACAAACAGAAGAAAATATATTTCCTTATTAACTATGTTTTGGTTTTCTTCCACAGGTTTGGAACATAACGTCATTCTCTGCATGGTTGCTCATACAGTAAGTGAATTATTGCAGTGTTGTTGGGAAGAGGGCCTGAAGAGGTTCATGCACTATAAAACCAGTGTCCGCCCACACTTTACTTTTAATGTTATTGCACAACACAAGCACAGAATGGCTCAAATTAAGTTAGAAATCTCAAACCTTTTTTCTCCTGCCCTTTTGACTAACAATGTAATGTGCTTCTCAGCTCTTTAAATTGCAGAAAGTGGTCTCTCTAGAGTAGCAAACTTCTGTGATAAAGATTTATGTACAATTATGACTAGTAAGAGGAAAAAGAAAAGCAATTTCATGAAAGCATAGATGTCTGCTGAAAAAGGTAGATTGGCTGGGAAAGTTAGGACAAGAATATGACACCCTTTCTTGTCTGAATAATATTTTAAACACAAGTGGTGCCCCTGCAGTCACTGCCTGCAGCATGGTGAGTGCTGCAAAGAGGTCACCGGCAGCTCTGGGAGCTGCTTGGAAAATGGAAGAAATGATGAGTTCTGCTGTCACCTTGTTTTGTCTTTGTCCTCTTCAGATTTGTTTCAGCTATAACTTGTGCCTCTTTGCTGAAGCTATAGCTATATTATCTCTGAGATGAAGAACTGCCTTTTTATCTGACTGGGTTCTCTAGCTGCCAATATACACGGGAGCAATGTATATGTATAACAAGACAACAGTGGCTCAGCTCCTTCTGGCGAGGACTAGAAGCTGAAAACTGGTCAGCAGGACCCCTGACAGTCAGGTTAAGTGCTTCCAAAACCAGTTGTCTGGGTAAGACTTGAAATAGATTGCACCTGGACCATTAATTTTATTTCACAAATAAAGTAGCTAGCTAATGTGAGAAAGTAAACGTTCAGTAAAAATGCTCTGGGAAGAGACCATTACAGTGCCCATCCGCTGTCAGTCAGCTGTGAGGCATCAGCACCAGATACAGCTCCTGCAACATATGAGCACATTGAGGGGAAAAGCAGAAGCACAGGAGGAAAATCTGGCACCAAGAAAAAGCAACAGAGTCCTGACACTAACTTTGGTGTCAGCCATGGTTTGGCCCTCAGTCCTCAGAAGAGCAACACTTATTAGTGGAGTCTGTGTGGATGGGCCTTAGAAAGTAGGAAATCTCAGGGAGAACCATTTTGCAGGTGGAAAAACTCTGTCTGCAACACAAAATTGGATCTGATTGTGTGTTCCTGGGGAGCTGCAGAGATGCAGTTGCTTTCCCCTTTATGGTGGCTCATAGGAACACAGCCTACCTGGAGCATCCCGTCTGATCTTCTACTGCTTTAGTCTTAGTGCCCAGCCATCACTCCTTTCCTTAGCAGCTGCTCATAAGACTCCAGTGTTTCACACTTTCTTGTCTCCCTCTCAGTTTAGTTCGATTATCATTTAGAAGACCAGATGCAACTTAGGCAAAAAAATTATAATTAATGCACAATTGCTTTATTTTTAATCCCTGTACCCCATGTTACTTTTCTAAATAATATTCTGATAAAATACATAAGTGCTAGAAATGTTAGCACGGGGCTATGTAAACAAAGCGGCTGGCACAGAGGGAGATTTATCCTGCTACAGCCTGTTATAGTGGGGATTTTGCTCGACTAAATTGAGCATGCAGTGAGAGCTCTGTCCACATCAGTGAAAGAAAATTCCTTAGCAAAAGGAAAACACCAAGGAACAAATGAAACATGCAACAACCTCTTTACCCAGTGTGTACTTCTGACTGTAGTCACCTGGACTCAGACAGATTTTGAACAGTGTGCCCCAGGTTATTATATTTCTGTTGTATGTCAGGGCGGTTACTGATGCTTTTAATCTCGTGTTTTTTACAGCAGTGTTGTACAGAATCACATACCTGTCACCTGACTGTATAAGAACACATTGCGTTAATGATCATAGTATCTTTTCTTAATGTTCTCTTCAGGTCCTGAAGCCTTAGTGATTTTTTTTTTCGCTCTAATTAATGTATTTCTTACATTGTGGTCCTAGAATGCCTGTAACTACAGCTGTCTGTAGCAGTCATCTGTGACAGAAGTAGAAGGGTTATTCAGCTTTAATGTACGATTCAGTCTTGAGAACTTGGCTGTCTTTTAACCAAGTTGATGCCAATGTAAATCTACTTTTAAAATGAGCCATTTACATCAGTGAAGAAAGATGGCAGTGTAGTGAGAACATTTTGTCTGGGACAACCAGACCCTATTAGGTCTGGTTAGGCTCATCTATACCCTTGCTACGGTATTATGAACAAGACAGCTAGTCACTCAGTGCCTCTGTTCCTCAGCTATATAATAAAGGTGATAATTCTTTGCCTAACTATTCCTTTTCTCTTGTCTCTTCAAGGCATAGTCTGCATGGTGTAGGGCCATCTTAAAGTGTATTGTTTTTATAGCATTAGTACATTCAAACACCAAATGTAGGCTAAAGCTTCTGGTTCTCTTGTTATTACTATAATAAAATAAACACTATTTTAGATTTAGCAGGGGCTTCAACACAGAATATAGCTGCTGAGCCATCTATTTAGAGTTACTTGTGGATTAATATATATCAGGTTTTAAATAATTCCAACATTTGAACGAACTGTGATGGCATTTTGCTCATGGAGGGTAAAATGTTCAACCTTTCTAAGGTTGTTTGCCTGCTTAGAGCATTTTAGCACATGGGCTCTGCTGCATTAATTTTGTCTACGCAAAGCAGGGAGCATGTTGGATTTCTTTGCCAGAAAAGAGAAATTCCATTTCTAAGCACAGCAAGAAAGTGTAATGTTCAAAGCTATTGCATGGCATCACTTAGTCTCACTCATGTTTAGCACCATTTGCCATCCCACTGGAACTGGGGTTATGGAGGGGATTTTCCTCCACTAGCGGGTACAAGGGGAAATGCTGGGTAAAGGGTAGCTGGTTTGTAGTGTTAAAACCTCTAAAGAAGAAGTAAGGCAGAAAACAGAAATGCATAAAAGTGTAAGTTGAGGGGAATGAAGAGCGAGCAGCGGTGCAGCCTGTCCTGCGGCAGGGATGTGGCAGCAGCAGGCAACCAGTGGTGAGAGGCAACAGCAGGAAGGTGCAATGGCCCCAAGCAGGACACTGCCATCACCGCAGTGTGAGGGACTGTGCAGGGCAGAGAGCTTATGAAAACGCTTTGACCTGCTTATGTTACACAGGTAACACATTTTGGAAGTGTTACGTTGCCTGCAATATTCCCAAGCCTTTCAGACATCTTCACAACTAGCTCCACTGTTTGTTTCCCCTGACTGCTTTTCTTCCACACTTTCCTACTCCATTGCTCAGTCAGATACTCTATCAGGCATTTCTGCCACAGGAGAGTGTAGCCTGATTGTATTGTCTGTTGGCTTGTTGTATTAAACTCCCCCATGCTCTGGGCTTCTCTGGGCCTCTGCGCTTCTTTCAGCAGGACGGAGGGATGGGCAGGCTGGATATTCAGTTCCCAGCTTGAGTAAATTAGCTTTTATTAAACCAGAAATGGTTTTTAGTTTGGTAGATCTTTTTACTTTGGCCTGGCTGTTTGTGTATTAACTTGTAAGATTCAACAAATTCCAGTCTGTGCCTGTAAGGTTTGAATCACCGTGCTGTCCTGCACCTAAACCTAAATCTTGCAGCTAATAAAGGAAAACCTTTCTGTTCTCCACAGGAACACAAGCATATTATTTTAGGCAACATATTGCTTCTTTTCCTTTCCTCCTGCAGCTGCTTTGTCAAACACAAGTTTCCTTTGCAGCTTGCCACAGGGAGGCATATTTTCTTACCAGATGCAGTTTTAACCTACATGATCCAAGCAACAAATGCCATGTTTTGTGTAGTCGCGGGGAAGAGGCTGTAAGGAATGATCAATTCCAAGAATTGAACCATTGCTCCCATTTGCAAATTATCAATAAAAAGCCTGGGTTTTAATGACTTGTTGCTCATTCCAAAATAACTAATCGGGGCAGAGACTGCAAATTAGTCACAGCGGCTTCACCGAGAAGGTGTGGATGCAGACAGTTGGGAGTTTTACAGACAGGGCGAGAGGAGTCCGAGAGCCTTCAGGAGGATCAAGTAGACAGCGTTGGCAGGGTGCTGCCCACAGCTGCAGCAGGCTCAGCGCCCGGCTGCTGGGAACGAACCACTGGGGAAATATCAGAGCCAGGAGAGTTTTAAATCCTGCCTGTAAGGCAGTCACTGCAGGGCAGCCAGGTGGCCTTGCCACACGTCCAGTGACAGAGAACCTGTAAGCATTTTCTGCTAGAGAGCAGAGCAGAGAAGAGCATCCCCACTCTCCTGGCGCTTGCATAGTGACTTAATTACTGTGTTGCCATCAGACTACCTTTTGAGTGTGCTTTCGGACATAATTACTATGGGTTTCCTTGCTGCGTGGGGTTTGATGTGCCCAGTACACCACGGAATGCCTGTCCCAGAGCCTTTCCATAGGATCTACATTCTCCTGAAGAAGCAGTCTGGCTTTCCCTAGAAAATTTGTGATTCAACAGAGTATCTAAAATGCACTCCTCTGCCTCCTCCTCCTTTAAATACAAGCAGCAGTGTGCCACTGCACTTCACCATAAACCCCAAAGTGTCCATACATTTTATCTTTGCTCTTACAGATTCACAGGGGTCTGGTATGAAGCCATCTTCTGCCTGGATATCCATCAGGGTTAAGATATCCTCAGGCCCATTCAAGCTTGATAGAAATACCTAGGAACACTGCAAATCTTTATGTATGTGACTTTTCATCAGAGTGGTAGCTCTCCTCTTTGGATCTGGCTCTTCATCACCATACAGTAGCTTTTGGGTTCATGACAGTTCTTGGGCTTTGAAGCCCCCAAGAGTTGTATCTTGGTGATCTGAGTCATCTCGCAGGGCATGGAGCAGCCGTGGGCTGGCTGCTGGTACGCTGTTGCACATCCTCAGCTGAGTGTGGGAGTTTGGAGGTGATGGGGACCACAACGGCTGTGCAGCAGATGTGAGGCTTTTGGTGCAGAAACCTTCCTGATGGATAAGGCTTGTCATTTATGTGCAAGTTCTCTCTGAGCACCTCTTTAGCATTTCCCTGGGTTTTAAAGGTTTTAAGGTTATTCACATGACCAAGATCAAGCTGCTGGTAACACGTCTCTGCTGAATATTGCTGTGCACTCCTGCAGATAAATACCTGACTCCTCCAGCCAGGTAGGTTATCCCTCCATGTCTAATCTGTCACAAAAGATTTGTGTTTGAAAGCAAAAGTAAGGTTTTTTTTTTATTTTATTTTTTATTACTGTAAATCTGTCAAAGGGAAGCAGCTGGAGCAGAGCTCTACACCCTGAGGGAAAAGAAGAAAAAATATTGTTTTGGTGGGAAACTGAGTGAAATTGTTTAAATTAGGAATTACTGACACTGTGGATGCTGGAGGTGCAAATTGAACACCTAAGCTTGAAACAAGAGGCTGGCAAAAGTCAGAGAAGTTGTGCAAAAAAGATTGTAACGCTCCCCCTTCTCTGGTGCTTGCTAACTTAATAAAATTTTCCTCATCAAGATACCATGCGATGCTGTGAGGAAACGGTCGATTCACTGTTGAAAGGGCTGCAGTCTGAAGAAGCACTGGATAAAATATATCAGAGAAGGAAGCTGAGACTCAACTTTCAGATCATGTCGTTGGATGCTTCTGTGACAGCAACAGCAACATCTGTTTCAGCAGAGAGCAAGCAGTACCTCACTTGCCCAAGGACACCAAGAAGGGTCTGGGCTGGAGCAGGTCCATGTTAGGGTGCAGAGGTATCCTGAACCAGTGCATTAGCCAGACCTGATGTCTTTCCTGACATGAGGTACCAGGGGGTCTGCCCACTCACCTCTAAACTCACAAGACGAAATCAAATGATGGTGTGAAGTACCACAGAGATTAATTCAGAGGAGATGAGCATGGAAGCATTTAGTATCTCACAGCAATGTTCAGGCTACAGGCTGAGCAAAGCCAGGACCGTGATGTCTCTCCCCATAGGTGCAGGGAAGGACCAGGCTCTGCAGCCGCTCGCTGGATGCGGAGGTGGGGAAGCTGGGGGGGGGTGGCAGTGAGGGGGTGCTGCGATACCTGAGCCGCTGAGAGAGGTCCCCTTATTTCACACCAGGACCTTTGCCAGCTGCATTCAGGTACACGGGTATCTCTAATTTCCCAGCTGCTCCAACAGACGTCTCCTGGGGGACCTATGTAGCATCCTCTGGGCTGCTTCATGCAATGGATGAAGCACCTGGGTACCGGCTGTGGCTGGGGTCGGCATAGTTGTGCTTCTGGATTATACTGTTAGACAAAAGGAAGACAGTGGTCCTGCTAAATAACATTAGCCAGATGTTTTCAGAAGTTATTCTCCAGCCCCAAACACTGAGAAAGGCGGAGGGCAAAGGTGTACCCCCATGCTGCATCTGTGCTGGTCAGGAGGTCAGGGTGGCTTCGGGGCTCTGCTCCCAGCTGGGCGCAGCGGGGCACGCATCCCCAGTCCCTGGTTCTGCCACTATCAAGGGCTCTCAAGCTGCGCCGGGGCAGCGTGAGAGCCCTTTATCAGCAGCAGGAGCCGCCCCACAGAAACTGGAGACCTGAACTGAGCTCCCCTCGCTGCGTCCCTAACTAACGCAAAGTGTAGGAGGGGGTTACTTCAGTTCCCCAAGAAATTTCTTTCATCAGTTCAGGACCTTTACTCCCGTTGAGAGTTGCTTTACTGCACAAGGAGGCCCCTGGAAGACAACCAAACTGTTTCTAAAGAAAGACATGAAAGTCTGGACAAATTGGTGGAGACGGAGGTACAAAATTATGCTTCACTTCATTGCAGAAGGCTGTCTCACTCCTGAGCAAAGACCTACATCTTGAGCTTCAAGGGGACTCCACTGCAGCGCTTTCCATCAAAGTTAAATTCACAGCTTAGAGTGAGACATTCACCTTCCCCAAGTAATGAACTACAGACATCAGCAAGGGCTTCACCAGGGACAGCACCCTAACTGGAAATACAGAAAGGTGGATGTAAAATCCTTGTGTGTGAAATGGCAATATTGATTGCACAGACTGGATGTGAGGGAGCACCGGCAGTATGACTGAACAAGTGTATACATGCCTCAGTATTTATGATAATTAAAGTTTGAAGGGCAAAGGGTGTGTTAGATACCGTTGCTGCATTGATCTCAAAGCTCTTTGCTTAAAGAGTATTTATGCATTACAGAAAATTGTCCCTCACTTCTGCACGTGTAACCCTGGTTGCTAGTGGGAGGTCTGCATGTGTATGCAGAGTGAACGTGACCCACCTTTGCACTCCCATCCCATGCGTGCCAGCCAGGTTAACCTAGGAAATGTGAGGTTATTATAACCTCCCAAATGAGTTTGCTGTAATTACTCAAAGGCAATAAACAACTTTTTATGAACAAAACACAAGACGTTAAACGTTTCATTAATGACAGCTTCACATTTCTTTGAAGTCATTATGACTAGAGAAACATAATGTAATATTGCCCTGCATTATGAAATCGCTTAGATTTCAGTTTCTCCTCCACTGGTTACAAAATCAAATCTAATATGTTTTTTTTTTTTTCCCTCCTATAAATATACCCTATCCAGTGCGGTACCTCTAAGGCACACATTTCATTTTTATTAGCCGGGCAGTGTGAGTCATGCTATTAATCGGTATCAGTAGCAACACATCACCAGACTGTCCTTTGCTGCACAGCCTATATTTAGAAAGGGAATGAGACTGCCGCTGGGTTATATAATGATGCAGCTATTTATAGATCTCCATTATACCTAGAGAGCACTGTCCTGCCATCTGAGCTGTGAGCAGCCAGCCTGACAGACGTGGAGGTCTGATTATGGATTCGGCATTTCCCTACCTTTCCCCCAGCCACATTTGCAACTTTGTTTACCTGCCGTTATTTCTGTTTATTCCACCTGCAGTAGAAGTACATTTGAAATCCTATGTGTTCAGGCAAAAAAACATTTTAGAACCTGTTATTGCTTGTGGAAAGGTAAAATAGACAGTCGCAATGCCAACAAAATAACTATATTTTCCTTTACCTTCCTTTTCGGTTGCATGAACCTAGCCAAATGTAGCTGCCTTAAAAATACGCCCATATTTCTATTGGCACTGCCCTAAAATTCTCAGATTCTGAGGTTCTTCTACTTTTTTTCTTTTTCATACTGATTGTTTGTGGCTACCAGTAGAAAAAGCAATGTAAGACAGATGACTTATTGTTGGGCCTGAGCAAACATAAGGATGGGGGAGGCAAGCATTTGTGTTGGAGACAGAAATGTGGTTTGTGCTGTATCTAGCATGTCTCACAGCAAAATACCGGTTAGGTCCTGCACAGCAGTTGGTTCAGCTGAAATACGGTTTCAGACAAGTAATTGCAAAGCAGATACCAACAGCTTAAGGTGAGCTGCATAAAAAAGGCCCAGGGCACTGTTTCCATGCTTGTACACCTGATGCATTTCAGACCTTGGGTGTTCATTTGTAACTTGTCCAGAACTGTAAATTTACTTTTAGAGTAGTAAAGAGACTCAATCCCTGCCCTGGCCTCTCGGTGCCCGCACCACCCCAAACGGCAGGCTCAGCCTCAGCTGGAACTGCTGAAGCTATGTGGTTAGCCCACACTGAAGCGCAGTGTTGTCCCACGGGAGTGTGTTGGCTGCGGGAGAGCCTAAGATTTTGCAGCTAGAACAAAACTGGGAGGAGTGGCCGTTGCACCAGAGGGTTGTGCTGCCATCCAGAGGGACCTCCACAGGTTGGAGAAGTGGGTTGACAGAAACCTCATGAAGTTCAACCTGTGGAAGTGCCCACCCAGTCCTGTACCTGAGGAGGAACATCCCCATGTACCAGTATAAGCTGGGTGCCAGCTGGCTTCGAAGCAGCTTTGCAGAGAAGGATGAGGCAGTCCTGGTGGACACCAGATTGGACATAAACCAGCAATATGCCCTACCCGCAAAGATAGGCCAACAGCACCCTGGGCTGCATTAGGCAGAGTGTCACCAGCAGGCCAAGGGAAGTGACTCAGCCTTGGTGAGACACATCTGGAGTGCTGGGGGTTGAATTTGACCATCTCCAGAAGTGCCTTGTCACCTCAGCGTGCCTGCAGAACTGGGAAGGCTGTTCTTCAACTGCAGGATCGCTACCTCATGAACAGGACTGTGTTAGCATGGGGCAGTGAGTGCCAGGCTGGCGGAATTACTCCTTGCTGAAGGAATTCATGTCATCCGAGCGTGGTGCCTGGATCCTTTGTGCAACACACAGGAGGGATTCAGTATGAAAGAAAGGCTCCATGAGACCTAAAGTGCCAAGAGCAGAGCTACCAAAGGTAGTCTGTACAGAATGTGGGTGATTGTGGATATTAAAACTTGCCCTTTTGTGGGTTTCAGTTGCTGTCAAATGCCTACCTCCTAGCGGGATGGAAAACATACTCCAGAGTTGTGCAGCATTTCTTTCAGAAAAGCAGGCAGATGCTTGTCCTGCTGTGTGACAACTCAGCAGCTAAAGCTCTCCACCAGGCTGTGGGAGATTTGGATCTGTCCCTTCCTCCGCTCCAAGGGGGGAGAGTGAGTGCTGCACAGGGTCCAGTTGGTTGCATCCCAACTGCACTCAAGCATTCAGGAGAGACTAGTGTCAAGCAATTGCAGTGGCTAAAAGTAATCAGCTCTTAGATGGGGAAGTCTGCTGTATTTTCTTCCAGCTCCCTGATTTTCCACAAATTTGTTTCTCCCCCAGCCCACGGAGGCCCACACACCAGAGTGGAGCACAGGGAACCCCAGAGGGGTAAATCCAGGTGTGTTCATGCTGTTGAGTATAACTGTGCTTGGCAGGGTTTAAAGTCCAGCTGCTGCTTTTTAGCTGCTGTGCGCAGGCTGGGTTACGTGGTGCCAGGTGTTGGGGCAAGGCAAACAGCGAATATGCCAAGGTCTGCATCCAGCAGCAAGCGATGAGAACTTTTCTCTTTCTCTTTTTCCCTTTTTGANCCTCCCCGGCTGTTAAACGGGTCTCTCTTAACTTTACTGAAACATCCAATGTTCACAGAGCTGACAAGAGAGGGATATCCTTGGGAGCTCATCAAAGTTGGTCGAAATTGGCTACTGACTCAAGTGGTTTCAGAGACAAACACAGGCACACTCAGTGCGATCACATAAAGCAGGATTAAAAATGTTTCCTTGTAGTATCAAAATGGTTTATCTTATAGTACCTATGCCTGGTTTGAGGGTTTTTTTTGCTAGATTTGTGACACCCCATGTCATCACATTTTGTCAGGCCACTTTCTAGGGCAAGTAAAAGAGTTCCAGCTTATATCATCATGTGCTATTTAAAATAAAGTGCTTAAGATATTAACCATCATACATCAGTCTCTTCATTACAATTATAAGCAGCTTGTTTCTGCAAATTGAGATAGGTAATGATAGAAAAATTAATGAAATGGTGCACATCTAATTCCTGGCCAGGGTTGCATTTCTCCCAGGCCCCAGGATTTATTAAATTCCCTCCCCCCTTTTTGCTTGTAAATGCAATGCATATGTAAGTATCGCAAGAGAATTACAATATAAAGAGCTGCACCATCAATCTGACGGCCATTAAAATATGGTCACTGACCAAATCCCTTAATATACTGAGTTACTGCAGTTGGCTTTAGAATACACTTTGGAGAGGATTAACTGCAAAGCATGTTAAACCAAGGGCATATCTCTCATTCTCAGCTGCCACAAATGGGATGTAAGTTTTGCATACAGAAGGAAGGAGAAGGTTTTTGACAGCTGGAGATGCTTATCTTTCCTTACCACAGGGAAGGCTGGACAAGATGCTGCCTGCCACCTTTCCGGGCTGACATTATCTACACATCAGCGAAGCCACTGAATGTCAGTCTGTGATAACCACGGAGCACTTGCTTCCATATGCAGAGGAGCTCAGCACCACACAACAGCAGCAGATAGTGCTTTTTGAAGCAGGGCGGGGAGGGGAGGCAGAAAGCATGCATTCAGAATACACACCATCCTCACAAATTAATTTGAGGACTGTTTATTAAAACATGCAATAAAATTACAAATGCCTATGTTCGCTAGAAATCGTTATCCATCATATTTTACTAATCCATTGATATTTAACTTATGCTGAGCTGCTTGTTAATATATGGAGTTTGATTCATTGTGGCAGCCATTGAGTAGTAATAAAATACATTTTCTCCCACAATAAGAACAGGTCCAAATACTGTGGAAGACAAGAGCTGTTGCTGAAATTTAACAGCTTTTTAATGTCCTGGAAGCAGTTTGGGTGGACCTGTGCCGGCTGGAGCTGCTGCAAAGGGGGCGGGTGCCATTTTGCCAGCACTGGTTGCAGCTATAAAAGCTATCTTTGGGGCTTGGAATGATCCACTGTTTGGAGAGGAAGTTTTTCCAGATCCTACACAGACTTTCCCAGAATATAATAATTTAAATATTTGAATATCCCCGCAGGATATCATTTTGATGTAGTATTATTCCGCTGACCTTGTTTGCATGTTTTGCTGTTTTTGTAACAGTGGGTATTGTGTCCTACGGATGAGGGCACTGCTCATGTTTCTTCGTTGGGGAATCCCTTCAACAGCAAATATATGTCTTCCCTGTCCTGGTAGTCTCTTCAAACAGGAATGCCTATGCAGCAGAGAGCTCTCAGTTTTTCCTCCTCACTGCGTAACTGTGAATGTGAGACTCATGAGACCGTGTTGCAGTGAGGCCAGGAAAGGAGTAGCCTCCAAAACTTCTTTTTCTGTTGCAGCATAATGAGGCTAGGGATGCTAATGACACAGGATAAGAGCAGGCAAGTGGGAACAGAGCTCTCTAGCCCTGTGACTTACTCAAACAGTCACTTGGGATAAAAAAGAGTCAGACATTGCTTCCAGTTACAGGGACCGATGATGCATTTCTGCAATCCACAATTAACTGTCCCCCTCCTCTGCAAAACAAACAAACAAACTAAAAAAAAAAAACAACTCCAAGCCCCACAGTCCAGGATCAAGAACCAGATCCTTTTCCCCATGGGAATACTCACCACACTGATCAACTGTAAGGACCTTCCTGTCCCATGACCTTTCTGTGTTTGGCTGTGCATGGCAACCACTTTAGAGAAGAGCACTTTTACCAGCCTCACCAGCTGTTTTAGGAGACTGGACCTCATCCCTGCCTTCTACAGAGGACATCTGCTCTGTCCCCATGTGGATGAAGGCACGTACACTCCAGGGGTGACTAGGAATTTGGACACATTATGATGTTTAGAGTGAGATTCAGCTCCAATTTAACACACCAAAATGTAGCTGTCTAAGTAAGAACCTGGTGGCCGTGCTCCCAGTATGGTCAGTGGACCATACTGTCAATACAGGTAATTGAGCCAGGAGAACTATCAACCAGGCCAGATGTTGGTGTCTGTTGTAGGTGAACTCCCCTGACCCTGATGACTGCCCTGCTAAGTAGGGGCAAGGTTCTGTTACCTAAATGCAGCTTTATTCTGGTGTTATGTGCTGCCTCCCTCCAGGAGGTTGAGGTCTTCCCTAAGCCCCACGTCACACCAGCCAGGCCTATGTGGGTGTCTTGGCTAGCCTTTGGTGTCTCAAATGGCACAAAGAGGTGATGATGGGGAGCTTGAACTGGAACCTGACTCCCCACTGGTTACAGTCAGGGTCTGGGCATATTGTACACATCTTGACACTTAACATACCGCACTTAGCTTTAGGTATCACACCCTGCCAGCAAGGTCTCACTGCTAGTGTTCCCCACTGGCAAACTCTTGGCAACTTCCCTCTCAGACTCTAGGTTTTTGGCTCATGGTGTCCTCAGCTGTCCAGACATGGCACCTGGAGCCCAGATGTCTCTGAACTCCAGATTTTGGCTCTAGCTCCTGGAGTTACAACAGTAAGACAAAAAAACCTAAGCTTCAACTCTTCATGAGAGCAAAGCTTTAAGTGTGGGGCAGGCAGGGATGAATGGGGCAGTGCGCAAGATGTGGTGGAAGAGATCTCATTGCTTTGCTCAGCAGACCTCTTGGCCGACTTGCTTTTCTTTAATCACTGTCAAGTGTTTTCTCAGTGAAATGTCTACAAATGATCCTTCAAATGTATAAACAGGTGGGGTTTTTTTTGTTTAATAGACACACAGCTAGTAAAATAGTGATTGCTCATTCTTGCTTAAGTGCTGGCAGGAGCTTGAAGAGTTGGGAATAGCTGCTATAAAAGGTTTGAGGTCAGCATCCTTTGAGATTTTAAAACATGTCACCGAGTTTTTAACTAGTTTTAGTATGCTGTCTCTCCCTGCCTCCAATCGGTGGGCTTTGTATTTCAGGATCCTGCTGTGCATAGAAGATGTGCATTACCTAAAGGAAAATAAAACTGCCCTTTAGCAGATGTATTACTTTTCAAAGCAAATTGGTTTCACTATATTTGGAAGCCCATATGTGCTGAAAAAAATCCTTTGACTCAAAGCCCATAAAATATATGCACAGTAAATGTTCATGATCTCAAAGCAGGGAGCTGTTTGGTTGAGCTGCAGGAGACATAACACAACTGCAGAACATTGTTTTCTCCTTTCCTTCACTTTTTGCTCATTACTATGCAAAACCAGTGCTATCTAATGGTAGAAACAACATTTCCAGCTATATCCCTTCTGATGTATTTACAAAACTAATACAGTGCAAATTAAGTAAATTCTGAGGCTTCCCTCAGCTCTTCAGTTAACAGTTTTTAAAGGCTCCTCTTACGCTGCAGACCAGATTCAGAAGTAGCACGTCCTTGTCAGGCACTCAGTTTGGGGCACTCCTTGGGTACATACTTGTGTTTCACGTTTTGCTTGAACCTTAGGAGACCAAGGAGAGTCCAAGGACAACCCTGGGCTACTGAGCTTCAGACGACTACCAGAGAGCTGGACCCTGCTACCACTGAGGAGTTCTTGGAGCCCTCATGGTGAAAACGTTTCCCAGAGCTGTAGCTGTCTGAGTGTCTGTGCTTTACCTCTTAAGCATTACAAGATTAGCAAGAGCTGAGATACTTGGGGAGCTGGAGGGCTCCCCAAGAGCCCTACCTGAATTGTCATGCACTATGCATCACAGCCTGGGGATGAAGCTGCTCTGCCTCTCTCAGGGACAGAGGAAGGTGGAGAGCCTTGTATTTGGGAGAGAGAGAAATGAGGGGGTGTGATTTCTCAAGGGAGATTGTTTAAAGATAAAGTCTTCACAAGACAGATCAGGACTGCTCCTTTGCAGACGCAAGGAGCTAGCTTGTGAGCCACACAATATGGTGATGAAGCAACATCCCACCTTTGGCCTACATTTTCTCCTGCCTCCAAAAGCATTCTAGTTCTTCTCTATACTGCTCCTTGACTGAGAAAGTGAGGGACAAGATTTTCCTCACCAGTTTCTGCGATAATCTCTTGCTGATACTGCCCTGGCCAGGCTTCCAGGGAAAACTCAGCTGTTTATGCCCTGCCCTTGCTTGTCCCTGCCCCTCTGAATTATTGCCTGAAGTGCTGAGACATGCTGTCCTCCCTTGCAGTTCAAACAGGGCTTTCTTACCAGCAAGCTACAGCTGAAGCTGTTCAGCTATCCTTTCTGGTTTCATCTGGAGCTGGTTAGGGACAAATATGGGTAAATCGGCAGCTCAGAGTAGCTCCTGGGAGGAGGGAAGTTGAACAAGCTGCAGGAAGGAGGTAATATTTTGTCTTTGCAGGACCACAGCAGGCAGAGTAAATAAGAATACTGCCCTAGAGGGGTAAGTTAAACCTGGGATAGCTGGGGAGGTTTAGCTGTCACAAACGTCTGCCTTGCCTCTCTCCTGGAAGCTGCCTCCCCAGCTGAGTGATTCATGAACCACCTCAATTTACAGCTTGGCATAGCCACAGGAATTAAAATTAATGTGTGCTGGCTTTGATACATTAGGCTGTAAGTACAGCATTGCAGGGACAGATACACGTCCCAGTCAGGGTGTGCCTGATATAAGCAGGGATACCAGCCTATGCGAGGAGCGTGAGATGGGTCCTGAGAAGAAGAAACCCATCAGCCTTCCTAGTGGCACCCATGCCAGACATGTGCCAATAGCTTTGCCACCCCCAAGCTATTTTTCCTGTGACAGTGTGAGAGAAACCACTGTGTGACCAATTCTCAAGACAGTGACCATAATCTGTTTAAAAAGCTACATTCACGAGTTCTGTATCCCCAGAGGACCTTTCTTTAAGATTGAGTACACTCATACTAAACCCTGTATTTGAGCCCAAAGCAGAAAAGGAATAAAACTATGAATCTGCATCCGTGTAATGCCCTCCACCTCTCCAAATATAATTCTTTCACAAAAAAAAAAAAAAGTGATTGTGGGATATCTTTTTAGGTTATTTGATTCAAAGCTTGTTCCCTCAGCATGACTTGAGCATTGTTTCTGTTTCTTTCTGGAAAGTTTTAAGAACCTGAGCTGCAAATGTATCTAAATATAATACCTCTCACAGACAGTATTCACTCACTCAGCCTGCTTTGCATCTCTCTGCTTTCGTGCAAGCGTCATGGCCTGTAATCATGCTTACCAAGAGACATGAACAGTTATCCACACTGAGAGGCATGAACAATTACGCTTATCACATCCCTGCTACCTGAAATGATCTTGGGATAAATTTTATGGTTTTACTGGCCTAAAGATCTGTACAACAGACCCAGGGATAGCATGCATGAGCTGAAGTAGGCGTTCCTCTTAAAAAATCTATACGTGGTTTGATCTGCCAGGTACGCCTTGGGTGGTCATCACTAAATGAATCTAGTTTGTTCCTTTTGTGTATATAATGAGTGACTTCAAAACTTTAAAAGGCATTGGGAGAGCAGCCTGTGGACTTCCTAGAACTGGGAGATAAACTAGGCAGTTTCAAACTACACTGAGCCAAAGAGACAGGACAAAAGATGACTTAAGAACTCCAAAAAACTAAAAAAGTAATAAAAGCTCCAATCTTTCTTTGTGAAGTTATAAAGATAAAAACAAACAAACAAATAAAAAACCCAAAGACAGCCTCTTCAGTGAATTGCATTTAGATCCAGCCAGTGTTGTGAATGATTCAAGGGCAGGTCCCATTGCACTGTTTTTTTTTCCTCCCCCTTCCCCTGTTCCTTCCTCTGCCCTCTCCCCAGAGAGACATGCTGTGCCCTCTGCAAGCCAAGTGTGAAATAGCTGCCTTCAGTCATGTGTGACCTGCATCAGCCCTCCGGGAGTTTGGAGGGGAGGGAGTTTTTCCTCCTGATTGTTGAATACATAAGGTCACAGGCAAGACCCATAAAGTGTGTTAGACAACTATATCGTCTTGTCTGCTGATGGTATGAAACCCACAAGTTCCCTCACACAAGTATTCAAAATCGCGCTGTCGGCGCCTCTGAGTTACGTGGATTTGCTCTGATCTAGAGAAAGTTGCATAATTTTACAGCGGTGGTAAACACCTGCCTCAGTAATACCATGCTGCTAGGCTGGGGGAGTTGGAGCAGAAAATCCCCTGGGAGTTGCTGGTGGCAAGCACCTTGCCCTCTGCAGCCCATGTTCTCCCATGGCTTGTTCAGGGTAAAGTAGAAAAATGGGAATCCCCATCTCCTCAGTATAAACCTCGGTTTAGTGTCATGTCCATGTCTGAACCATCTAAAACACGCCACCAATTTTATTCTTTTGTATGCTTCTGGTGTACAATTGCTGAGATTTCAAGGAGAGGGTTATTTCTTGCTCAGGAGTGATCTAAAAAGAAAGTGGTGGTAGCTCTCCCGTTACCTATAGCTGCCCTCCCCAACATGAGCTTTGCTAATATAAGCCAAATCTTTCAGCGACAGGGAGCTGAAGCAGCCCAACACCACATATACGAAACTGAAAAGTAAATGGACATTACAGCTTTGCTTTTATCATCCTGCAGGCAGCTGGATCTTTTTTGTCTCAGCTAGCAGAAGAACCCCACCTCTCTTTTCCCACAATAGATCTGGAGGCTAAGAATAGACACAGCAAGTTCCTCTGACAGGCTTTAGTGCTGTCTCTTGAGAAAAAGCGGGCAATCAACGGTCCATCAAGTCAAGAATCTGAGGAAAGACAGCCCAGGAAGCACAAGACCAGTGTATCGACTAACTGCCTTGTTCACCATTCGCTTTGGTGTCACCTGTTGCTGGAGTGGTTTTGTTTTTCTCTCACGGGCTTGATTACATCTGTGTGCGATGCTTCTTTCACTGCTTCCTTCCTTCCTCCGCCTCGAAACAGAAAGGAAAAATTAAGTTTAAAGCCATGCTTATCAGGGAGGCAGGGTTCAATTAGCTTAAAAAAATATCAATTTCGCAGTGCCCTGGAGACAGACATGGTGCCAAGGGGAGCACTTTAATAACAGCGGTTAGCATTTGCGCACTGCTGCGCACATTCGAAGTGTATTACTTTGACCTCAGCAATCAGCACAAGCCTCCTGCAACAGAGCTTGGAGACTATTATCACCTCCACCTGGGACTGCTGACGTGGATTGTACTGCTAGTTTAAATAAGAAGACTAGTTATGGTTTATTCAATTGTAGAACACCTAGATCTAACAGTGGATGCTAATTTTCATAGGAATGATTAAGAGCCTATGGAGCATTTTGCCATCTAAGCTGTGTGAAAAGCAGTGTGTAAAGACCAGCGTGTGGCTGCTGCTTAAACGGCAGTTGCTACTTTGTCTTCTTTTCCACCTACAAAGTGGCCACCACATTTTTGAAGAATAATAAATGAAATTATTGCTTGACTTCACAAGAGCAAGGTGAGAATGGTCAGTAGTCTGCTTTTCCATAGGAATGTTGCCTAGGAAACATCCTGTGGTAGGTGTATGTTTAGTAGGGACATAACAACTTTGTCTCTGAGGAAGCATGGCAACAAAATGCTTCTAAAAGGAAGGGATGAAGGGAGACAAAGCTCCCACTCTCCACCCTGTCCTTGCTCTCCCGGCACTCAAGGCATATCACTTATTAACAGCTAGAGCTGCTAAAGGACCTTGGGATGTTCCTGGCCCTCACTACTACACTAATTGCTAAATTAAGGTTATCCAAACTTCTCTTTGTCTTTGGTCCAGCTTCAGAGGCACCTGACACCCAGTGGAGTAAGACTATGATGGACCTACCTGTGCCACGGTAGGGGCACAGTGACTGGGGATCTGAGGATGGCGTTGACTCTGCTCCAAAATGCCTGTGTAGATATAGCCCTAATCCTCGAAACACCTTTCTGAGACAGACAGATAGCATCATTAAAGAAGGAGAGGTGACAGAATCAGACAGTAATGAAGATCCTGTCAGTACCG
>VZSZ01008818.1:582229-635578 GCA_013398815.1 Ibidorhyncha struthersii
AGAAGAGAAGAGAAGAGAAGAGAAGAGAAGAGAAGAGAAGAGAAGAGAAGAGAAGAGAAGAGAAGAGAAGAGAAGAGAAGAGAAGAGAAGCTCTAGGGGAAACAGGACAGCCCGCGGGAGGGAGGGAAGCAAACCCCACTCTTCCAAAGGAACAAGAGCTGTAATTAAAAGCGTACAGAAAACAAAGCACAGCAGTTTGGAAACATGTTGAAGTCAAGGTGATATTGTCAATAAGGAGGTGATAAGCCACATTTTGTTCCTTCACAAGAGCTGTCAGAAAGCTACCCGGTGAATCAGCAAGCAATTTTCATTATGACAAAACCTGAAAAATAAAAAGGTTTTGTACACAAAGCCAGGAAAAACTGGAACTAGTGAATGAAGGACTTCAATACGAGCTGAAAATAACTAAATGACAAAGCTAGCTAAAAATCTAGTGGTATGTGTAATGCCAACTACGATATTGATTTCCTGGAAAGAGAGGGTCAAGGACAGGTGACTCATAATTTCAGAATAAATACCTTTTTCTATCCAGCACTGCAATCACTGTAGCATCTCTGCATTTCCCATGAGTGCAAACACAATAATGCTATAAAGTGAATTTCTCTTTGCTTCTCAGAAGCACTCTTTTTGTTTGCCTGCTCATTTTTTTCTGGGTGTAATAGTTGTACATACATGTAATAGAAAATGAAAGACTGAGGTACTATTTAGAAAAACTGAGGCTCAAAAGTTAAGTTTTTAAATCCCAGGACCTGGGTTTTTTGTTCGTCGCAGACTTGGGCATCTTCTAGCACTATGTTTGTATTCTGCAACCATGCAAATATTCTCTGCTGATTGACACTTTCACTGGAATTTTGCTTTATGGCTTGCCAAGGAAGACATTTTCAAGCAGCTAAAGCCAGTCCAACAAAAAGATTCACAAAACCGCCTAGAAATTAAAAAAAAAAACCAGCTGTAAGAGCCTACCTACTCTTTGTCTTTTTTCCAGGCAGGATCTTGGGTCTTTCATGATCAATTTGTCTAACCTAATCCTCACAGTCCTCCAGTGGTAGAATGGGTAGCTGTCCTTTTCATCAGGAAACATTACCCTATGGGTATCTTAGATTTCCCTTGCTGCCATTTAAGCTCACTGCTGCTTGTCCTAGACCTGTTAGGGATGGGGAAAAAATTCTTTTTTGCTTTTATTTTATATCTTAATCATAGAGCCAAAAATAATCCTCAGCTCTCTTTTCAGCCTTTTCATTTTTGAAAAAAATATACCCAAGTATCTCACATACAGCATCCACATCCAGTGCTCAACACATTTTTCCAAGAGAGCCTGCAGGTTTACTCATGTATGCTGGATATCAGTCACACAAACTCCAGCCAAGATCTTCCCAGTGCTAAATAGAATAGGGAGATTACTCATCCGCCTATGCGCGTTTATTTATCTATCACCTCCTGAGTCTGATGCTGTCTTTTCCCTGCAGGAGGTCAAAGTTCTTTGCTTGCAGTAGGTATTCACTGGAATTGTTCTAGTCCAAGGTGCACTGCATTGGGGTTATGCTCTTTGGGAACTCTGTGCTGGTATCAGAGCCAAAATCCAGCCAGAGCTTTCTCTACACTAGAGCTAGGGTCTTCTTCCAAGGCCAGTGATTGCTCCTGTCAAGCCATATCATTCACCTTGAATACAAATGCAAGTGACAGTATGAACTTGCCCTATAATTACTTCTATTAGTTCAAGAGTCTTGACCTCCTGGAATTCAGAGGGATGCTTGGATTTTTTTTTAAACTATTTTTGCTATCGTTATAATTTTACACTGTGGTCCTGGTTATGTTAGGCAGTCAGAGATATCTTCAGACCATGGACTGACTTAGCAATGACTGGCATAGATGCTCTGAGGAGGTGAAGCCTCTAGAGGAGATTTCTTCAAGTGATTCTACCTTCCTACTCGCACAATTCACATCTGAACCCACGGTGGGAAGCAGGGATCCACCAGTACCTATTAAGCCTAAAATAAAAATGGAGACCACAACATGAATAACCCATGTTATCCGTATTGGCAGATATGGCCCTTTCCAGGGGACTCCCTTAAACCTCCAGACTCATTCTTTGCAATAAAGACATGGTTGAATGTGTACATTTCTGGACTGCCTGGAAGGTCCTGAAACCATCCCAGGAACAAACAGACTGTCTATATATATGGGCAATGAGTTTAGCTTTACGTAGCACAGGCATCAGAGGAGAGTCCTTTGTGCTTGTGAAGGTCATTTAACTTTCAGCAGTTACTATCCAAATGCGGTGATGGTGGGAATACCCTTTCTAGGGAAGAACTTGAATAAGGAGCCCTCAAAGAGTCCCACGCAGACACTCTGCTGGTATGAACTGGCACAGAGCCACTCCAGCAACTGCCCTATTGAGAGTGTAATGAGGTTTCTCTTTTGCTTCATTCTGTACTTTTACGCAAGCTGTCACAGCACAGCAGAACGGTATGGAAGCTGTGCTTGCCCGCAAAAACTTAAGCTTTTATCAGGTCATCTCTCCTTTCCTGTAATATCTCTGACAGGCTAAGGCTGTCTACAGTATTTTGCCATGCTCTCCTTGGAAGGATGTTTGTCACCTGCCTCTCTCAATTCCAAAAGTTTCTTCTGTTACTCAATGTCTTGCCTTGCATCTAGTAATGTTTCCTGTCATACACATTGACACACCCAGTTTAATCTGCCAGTACTGCCAAAGTGCCATCTTCATAGTTACTCCATTTGTTCACTTTCTACATGAAACAAATTGTTCATTCAAAATATCATTCATACATTAATTTTCCAAACACATGCAGGGTGTGCAGATCAGCTGCAAAATGCTCTTCTGACAAAAGCTTGCCATTTTTGACCGAAGAAGAGTTACATACTACGTGACACATAGACACATGTCAAGTAACACCTCTAAAGCAGGGAATGAGAAGCTCTTCCCTTGTGGCAGACCAGAAAGACCTTTTGTGGACTACAGACTAACACATACTTCAGTGATGTGAGAATGGATGTGATGGATAAGGACGAAAGACCATTCAGCTCTTTTTGAATATGCCCAAGAAAAGGTTGTAAGAAATGAGAAATATACTGTGAAGATTTTACATAATATATTTTCTCAGCTTCCAACAACTCCTGGTTTAGGGAAAATAGTAATAAATGGCAAATGTTCAGAAGACATTCGCTGGATAAAGGGTGGACTGGGGGGAAACACAAAACAAAAGTAACATGGCACAGGTAATTTGTAATGAAGACATAGGCTGCATCCAGTCTTTGGGAAGATAGGTCTTCACTCTTGTAATAGACAGTAAAACCATATTTGAATAAAACAACTTACTACGGAAGTGTTAGCAGCTGAAGGGCAAATCCCTTTGACTCTTACTGTCTCCTCTGGCTGGCTACTACAGACCTGACAGAGGGACAGGAACTGTGAATTACCAGTAGCAAAGTTTCCTGAGGAGGGGCTGAGCTTTACTGAATTTAGTGCATAAGAACGGATGTAATGAGCAATGAGTTTCTGTCATCCTGTGGATGCACATGTTAAGGAAGGGGGAGAAAGGGAAAGGGAGAAAAGTGAGGTTAGCAGTTGACATCAATCAGTATGACTCTACCGGCTTTGACAGAGCTATAGGAGAGCTCTCCCGAGTTATCCTGCCTGTGTCACACATGTATGTAACAAGCAGGGTTAGTAACTGAGGTTGTATAAAGAGATAAAATAACTTTATATGGATAATTGCACAGACTGATAGTTATAACTGCTATTTTCTGACAAGGAAGGAGACCCATGTATCCGTCAGTTGGTTCAGGGGGATTACCATCAACTATATATGAGGTCTGACCTTAGGATGGTGTAGGATGCTGGCTTCGCTGGAGCTCTGCCAACTGTTTTAAATGGCAAACAAACAGAAGCAGTCATAAAATGAGGTTGGAGATTTTGGTCAGATTAGAGTGAATGATCCAAGCTGCTTTTTTGCAGGAGAAATCCCAACTAGCTTGCTTCTGAAATTCCCAGTACTCTGTGACCCGAGGGCGTTGAGACATCTAACACCTGAAAGTGATGGGGTCATGTATTATCTGAATCTGTCTGAACCTGAGGAAAAGTATCAGTTCAGGGTGAAATTCATTCATTCATGGGAATGTGTGTTGAATCAACATGTTTTTTTCTGTTTTTAATTGCCAAAGCTGCCATTTGTTGACCAGAAAGGAGCATATCACCCTGTTACTCCTTGACATCCCATATCTCCAGGACACTCAACCATTTCTGCAAGAAGATGTTGAAGAAATATTCCAAAACAAGACTTTTTGGATGATTTCCCAAAAGTCCCAAATACAATCATAATGTTCTTCGAGTTATCATAAGCATTGATTTCACCTTAATTTTAAATGGGCTTACTATGACACTAAAACATTTTAACTTTACTTGTTCAATAGCAATATTTTTACAGAAAACTCTCTAATTAGCTTGTGTGTTTTCCATTTTCTGCTTTAATGGTGATAAATAACATTTCATTCAGGCCAAAATTAACATCATCACAGAATTATGCTGAAGAAACCACTATTTTACCTTTGAACTTAACTATTTTCTTCTCAATGAAGATGAAACATATTTCTGTCTGAGACACTGGGTCATATCCTCAAGTAAAGCCACACACATTGAGTTTAAGGGAGGAAAATTCTAACAGCTTTAATGTTCCATAGTCAATTTGACAGGGGCAAATAACTCATTTTTTATGGGAAAAGTCTGCATTTGGAGTAAATCTTTGCTTCTGAGTGATGATAAATGAAAGGCTGATGTGATGATCATACTTGATAGTGTTTGGGGAAAATGATGATGCATCTGTCTATTTGATGGATTCCCATTCTAGCCCTAGCTGGCAATATAGGATCCTGGGAATACTATTGCAATTTTTTTCCAGAATTCTTTCCCAGTAAACAATTCTTCATCATGAGAGCAATATATCAAAATTAGTCAGGCGTGTGTGGGAGTACATGTGTGTTTGTATGTGTGTATGAAAGAGCAATTTTGGACTAAAAAAAGAAAGGGCAAATTCCTAACAGACTATAAATCCTGTACTGGTTAAAATGAAATTCTAGGCCCTTTGCCTGGAAGATGGCAAAAAGTACTCAACAAGCTGCCTTGAGAAGCACCTTGAAGCAGAGTTTTCTGCGTCCCATGGTGTGGACCATGTTCTGCTGTGCTCTGGTGTGGCAGACCAAAAAGCCAATGAATGCAGCAGTGATCACAGTCACCCTAGGGTATACATATTGATTTTAAATTTGAAATATTTTAATCTGTATCTTCAAATTCAAGTAGGCTGTGGGTTATGGAAGATGGGAGAACTAGAAGTCTGGGGAAGTTGAAGAGGTTTGAGGAAAAATAAGATGCACAGAAGGATAAAGCAGTTGGAGATTTTCGGACAAGCAGATTGCTATATGTTTGGATGAAAACTGTTTGTCCTGAAATGATTAACATTGGTAATTAAATTGTTGCTTTTAGATTTCAGGATTAATAGTTGATGGAGTTGAATGGGAAAAGTCACACCTCTCAGGTCTTTTGCTCCAGGCTTTTCAAGATTTCTTTCATAACCACAAAACCATGAGCAGCAGTAGTACTATGGCCTGGGTTCCTCTGCTTTGCATCTGCAGTCAACGCTCTAATACTTAATAGAGTCTGAGGGTAGAAGGAGGCTCTGCATGTTTGGAGGCAACTGTAGCCCTCCAAACATGCCTCTCTAGTGTGGCTCCTCTGCTACGTGGTCAGTGGCAGGTGCATACTGCAGCCTTTTCACCCATGGGGTCATTTAGAGCATCTCTCTCTCTCTGAGCCAGCCACTGATTTTGGGGAAATTGGTAGAAACATCATTTTTTGTATGTCCTTATGTTAAATTTGGACATTGTCCCAAGTCTAAAATTTGTTAGATTCGAGTAAATAGATAATTAATGTACTTAAATGCACACAAGAAACTTCTTTTGCTCAGAAAGCAGGGTAAATTACAGAGTAGCTTTTCAGATAGCATCAGTATGTGCATATGCCAGTTTGTTTCAGCTGAGGCTTAGGGCTCTGTCTGTTCCCTGCTGAAGGCTTTAACACCAGATCATAAACCCATCACTGTCAGACAGGCGCAGTCCTGCCCTGGGGACGGTGGAGTGCATGGCAACTTTATAACTTTTGATAACACCTTTCTGAGACTAGGGTACTTTTTGGAGTTTTGTGGGGGATTCAGGGTTGGAAAAACCCTTCCGCCTTTGTGCACCTGCTGCTTAGTGCCTGTGTCCTGTTATTTCGGTTTACTACTAACCTTTTCCTCCCCCACCCCCTTTTTTATAAAACCTGTGGAACAAATCAGCTAATTGGGAAGGAAGTGACTACAGTGCTGAATCATACCCATCGATAGCTTTGTTAACAAACCTGCAAATGGAAAACCAGTATTACAGCTGATGGTCAACAAGGAACAAAATAACTCTGCTTGATATTCAGATCTGCAGCTAAACGAACAGAAGTGGGTGCGGGGTCAAAACAAGATACTTCCATTTCCAAATTGGCTCAAATGATACACTGTATTGATTGATAAAGAAAGAATGCCTTTTTTGAAGCTACTTCTTAGGCACTAGCAAAATTCAAGCAAAAAATCTTTCTAAGTCATGCACAGCTCACTGCAAAATCCTTTCACAAGCTAAGAGGACGTCACTGGGTCAGCATAAAGATCCATTACTTGAGCTTTCTCCACCTATTCAGTCACTGTGAAGAGGAGGTGAAAATGACCTGTGTCTTGCCTTCTAGACCACAGAGGTAAAATTTCGTCACTTTTAGATATGCATTCCCAAAGCAAGTATTAAGTAATGCGATATTCAGAGCAGCAACACTTAACATTTAAGCCTCATTGAATTCACACCTGCTGCGCCAGGTACCTGGTCTTACACACACCAGGCAAGAGGTCTAGGTACTACGGTGGACATTTCACTGCAGCTGGCACGCTGTGGGGAAAATTGCCTTTCCTGGTCAGCAGAAAGGACTGAGAAGCAGAGTTTTCTATGTTTTGTCCCTCAGGAATAGGTTTAGAGCCAGCTCAGGTCAACCAGAGAGTGCCTGTTACCAACTGGGAGGCTGAATATTTGTATCCTCTTGCTTATAGTTTTCTTTTTTAAAGATTGAGGTAGTGGCAGTCCTTTCTAGCAGTGGGTGGAGACCATCCTGAGCAGCACTGGGCTGCTCAGTGTTCAGTCCTGCTGCTGGCTAAATGTCCCTTCAGGGTGGGAGAAGGGGAGGTAAGAAAAGGAGAGAAAAGGATGCTACTGTCGTTAAGTTAATGCCTACTTGCCATTAATACCTATTCAGAGCAGCAAAGGCTTTTCCTCTCACAGGGAGATTTTGGCAGGCGTGTCTATTTTGTGACTATGGATGGGATGTCAGGTTATGTTGGGGACCAGCCCAGTGTTTTTAGGACTTAACTAGCTATGTGTTTGCATTCCCGCTGTAGAAATTTAGGATTAGGTGGGAATTTCTGGAGTGCCAAAATGTTAAATATAGGAACTTAAAAGTTCCTGAAAAGCTTATTTCAGTAGCCTGATGCACTCTGTTATCGTCAAGTACATTGACTGTGGTCTGTCTTTTATTGTCTACTAACTGTCACTCCAGGTGAATTAGAATCACATAAGAGTCCCATATTCATATGCTTTCAGATACGTTTAGATGTCATATGGATGGTGTTCTGGATGGAGTGATGCACTTCACTCATAAGAGAGAAGCAGCAGTATATTTATTGATATAAAACAGCGATTTAGCAAAGTTTGATAGTAAACGCAACAGTGATTTAACAAGATTCGGTGGTAAGGCACACTTGGTTATTTACTGCATAGAGGACAAAGTCAGACAAAACTGCCAGGGAGACCTTCCTGTTGAATCACGAGGTTCAGAGAGGACCCTCTTGTTTTCTAAACTCCTACTCAGAGGAGTCTAGGTGCAGCTGGATCCAACCCTAGTCTCAGACTTGGCCAATGGTTTATGTCTAAAGGATTATTTGTGTATAATCACTCTAAGATGTACTCTTAATGAAGCTTCAAAGTTTAGCAAGCCATTAGTCACTTACTGAGGATCTGTTGCAGCAAGGAATCTCTGAACCTCAACCTTGAGAGGCGTCCCTACTCAAGGGGAGATCCTGGCGTGCAGCCTGTTGCTGTGCAGGAGAGCTCAAAGTGAGTGGGCTGCTCACTATTTATGGGGGTAAGATGACTGGCTCATAGTCATATTTACATACCAACTGCAGATGTTATTTTCTTCCAAATGTGGCTTGAGTCAGACATTGACCAGTACTGTGGTTAGGTGGGCACATTGCCCACCTTGAGCTGGGTGCATCCGACATGACCAGACGCATCCATCACGACTGCCACTGGTGGTTATCACTTGAGCAGGATTACAGGAAAAGGTCAGGTCAGGGTGGATGGGATGGGAGCACACCTTCACAGATGGTTACATTATTCCTATTAACTTGAAAGAAATATAAAAATGAGAAACTTTTATCCTCACACATGAGATACTATTAATTAGGTCAGATACAATCTGTCACCTAATGAGATCCTTTGGGTTTGGACATAGCTTCTGTTTTATTCAGAGCGTTATCTACCCACTTCAGTGTATTGAATACAGGTGATTACTGTGATGATATAGGCCTCGGAGTGTCCCATAGCCCAATCAATTCCAGCAGACAGTCTGGAGTGCACCACACCATTATCACTGCCCCATTGAAATGGAACCCAAGCGTTGCAGAGTGTCATGAAAAGACCTGGTTTTATGAATGAAAGGTTTGATCAGACTGTGATTGTTTGCAATCTGAATCAATGCTATTTATTCAACAGGGAATTTTGTAATGGGAAATCAAGTGACAGAAGTTTGCAATATACCTCCTTTTCTTCCTTGGGGTTTTGCTTAACATTTTTAATCACGCTTGTGGACTATATTAAGCAATAATTCATTATGGACCTGATCCAAAGACCATTTAAGTCAATGAAGGCAATCCCATGTAATTCAGAGACTACCATTCGCTGCAAAGGTTTTTGGATCAGCCCCAGCAACTATATAGTCCGTGCTGAAAAAGCTCATCCCCAGAGAGTATCTGCTCTGTATCAGCATGACCAGTAAATTAATACTGGAAATTTTAGTTTCTTTTCTCTGCTTTGATTAAGACTATCATGTAAATTTTCCCATCTGCAGTTCATTAGCTATGTTAAGATGAGCAGCTGTGATCCCCAGGGTTGACCCTGGGGTATCATAATAACCACATCCAGTGGTCTGCTAAGTGGCAAAAGGAGTCAATTCTCCTTTACTCCTTTCAGGCTGCACCTGGAAGGCTGGCACAGCTATAGAAATTACTTTTTTCCCCATTAAATAAAACACATACATTCACAGAGACCATTAAAATGGTACTACTGCGAATGATTACAGGATACGAAATGATGTAGACCTCTTTAAGGTCCTCCACAGGAATTTAAGAAAAAAAAAAACAAAAAAGAAATGTGAATGCTACCCATGTCTCGCTTCAATGTGCATTCAGATTCTTCACAATAAGAACTAAATTTACAGAGAGGCTTCGCTATGATTTCTACTTCAGCACACAAAGCTTTTTCACTCTGAGTTGTATATAGAGGGTGGATTGTAAATGCACAAATCCAGCTGTGCTCCATTTTTATAAGGCATGTAACAGTTTGTGTCTACATAAATTATTAACACAAACCTGTGTGAAAACCCCACACTGTCAAGTGAACTGCACATACAAGCAGAAATCGTGTTTTGAATCCAGAATATATGGGTCCTTTAAAAAGCCACCTTTTTAAAATGGATTCTTTTCAACTTGCCATTAATTTGAAGAGCATCTACACAGCAGCTGTAATGTGTGGAGTTTAATGCCAAAAAAATTTGCAGTCTGCCTTTTTTATATCCAGCTTTCTAGCAGTTAATGGGTAGGTTTTGTCTTGAGAACATCCTTTCTTCATTTAATAACTTATCTACTGTAACCTTTCAAATTCGCTACATGAAGTAGTACCACTTCCCAAAGGCTGAGATAGGATGCTCAGGGCCAGATCGGCCTGTCATTTCCACAGTCTTGCACAGAGATTAGTGAGGGGGCAATGGGCAGCAGGGAGCAGAGCAAGAAACCCTACCAGTCCAGAAAAGCACACGTATGTTTATCACTTCTGTGATGCAGAATGATTCTTGGAAGCAACAAAAAGCTGTATTTGGAAAAAGTAATAAATCCTCCACTCACCATCTTGTATAGGATGGTTTAACAACAAACCATTTCTCTTTACTCTGCTGAAGAAAACACTCTATTTCCACTTACATTATGAGGAACTCAGCATTTAAATACTGTGGTGAAAATTCTTTTATATATCCTATTCATCAACCAAAGATTTGAAATCAACTTGGTTTGTTTTTCAGGCTGTTTGTTGAAGACAAAGCCTCAACAAATCCTGTAACCATTACCATTATTGGTCTAGATTCTGCTTTTTATAACCTCTGTAGAAATAAGCTAATTGAAGAAACCATTTTTATTTTAAAGAAACCATTAGTACTGAAATATGTTAAATCATAAGAATGTAGTTTAGTTTTATTTGCCTTTTTATTTTTACTTTTTTTTCAGGCACCATGGCTATGCCAGAGATCTAATAGCAAAAGGGAAAAATGTTATTGTGAAAGATGTGATCTGGAACATTACTAACCACATACCATGGCTCATGCCTTAGTAATGTTGGTTTGAGGCAATGAGAAGACTTAAAATAACGGAGCAAAAGTAGAAGTGTTATAGGATAGCTGGCTAATTTTCTCACAACTGCATTTTTTATTATCCTGACAATTACTTTGTAAGCAAAAAGTTTAAATAACCGTGTTAACTGCATTGATTAGTGCTTGCTACAGCATTTCCCACTAATGATCAGATCTGTCCTAGGCTGTCTCACCAGTGCTTTACAGACAGCTCTGCTAACAAGAAGGTGTTTCATACTATTGAGATGCTACTTGTCAGAACAGAACTCTGTTGCCCTTCTACCAATAACTTCCCCTACTCTACAGGAAGGTCTGTATGTGCTACGTCTGCACCCAAGGCCACCCCTTGAAGTAAGCTTTGAAGGAATTAGGGATGGGTTTAAACCTCAATCTGAATCACACTTATATTTGCTTTCTGGTGGACCAGAACATCCTTGAGTCCACAGAAATGCAGATTTGGATCATACAGGTTCAGGCCAGGGAGTACGTGGGGATTTTAAATGCACCATTACAGTCCTGGATGAGGACACAGGATAAGCTCAGCTAGTTGTGGGAGACCCCCAGCCCTGAGGCTGCAGAGAGCAATGATAAACATTTCCATGCGGGGCACAGTATAGCAAGTGGTGACACCATTCCCTGAGCTCAGCTATCAGCCACAACAGTATCTCGTGGTGCAATGTCACTGCCCTACTGTGTTGGGTAGATTTAACAAAAACCACTTCATGATGGTACCTCTGATACTAAACCTGAAGGCTATGAGGCATTTGCAGCCACCCCAATGGCTGAGTCCACCCCCATGTCCTATTTTCTTATTATGGTCTTTTTGCACAAGTTATTAACTTGATTCAGGGTGTATTAAGATGACACCTCTGAGCTGTGGGCACCTGCCATGTGAGGCAGTGCGTCACCAGAGCCTCACACACGGTTTATGCGAATGCGATCAGGATTTCTGAAGGGAAAGTGACTTCCTCTATTAACTACAAAGGATTTCAAGGTCGGCTTTTTAAATGCATAAAGGTTAGGTTTACTCAGCTCTTCTTTGTGTCATTTCATTGAATAGCAAAATAAGTAAATAAATAAATCTGGGATTAAATGATGTAGCAAATAAATGTTTAAACCAATTGAAACATCCAGCAAGTGAAAACAAAAAAAGGTAGCCTAGGCTGAAATAAACCCTCCACTCCTTTCCTCACCATATTGCACACTAGTCCTTGTTGAATTGCCTTTCTGATATTTCCACATCTTTTATTCTTCACCACCATCTCTACTCTATTTCCCCTCATCTGTGCATAATGCCTAATTCATCATTGGCTGCATTTGCATTCATCCAGCAAGAGGCCAAGCCCTTAATCTGCTCCTTGGAACAGAAAGGTTTATCTTTCTTTGGATAGGAGATACGTGTGCACATTTTTTCTCCAAAGAGGGAATAAATAGACAACAGAATTTTTAAAAGAGTGCAGCATTTAGAGGACAACTCCTCACTAATTTGGGCTTGAACTCAAAAAAAGATATGATAAACCTGAAACATATTTTCAAAACATGTTAATATGATTACAAGGGGCTCTCCTTTTATTGTAGTGGATCTAAATGGAATTCATATATGACCCTTGAGAGAAGAGGTTGTCACCTAATATGTGTCTATTCACCAGCCTCCCCAGTAAAGCCCAGAGCACCTATTTAAATATCATTGTAAGAGATCAGTTGGTTTCAGAGGAGAGAGGAACTGAGCTGAATAGCAAGCTGCAAGGACTGAATTATGGTCCAAGCAGTGGAGGAGAGCTCTGAGGGGCAAATGACTTTCTTTGTGTGGCTGTGCATGTTGCCTTGTGAGCTATGTGGTACAAAAGAGGTGTCTTCCTATTTTTAATTTGTTCTTTGTAAGATAGTCAATAACCTTGCAGATCTTCATCTGTTTCTGCAACATAAAGTTTAACAAAAATTTTTAAAAAATATTGTTTGTGTATTACAGAACTTTGGGTGTGGTTTTACATAATATTTCTCAGCACTGTAAATTTGACTGCAAACAAAATTTTGGACTGATTCCTACTTCAGTGCTGAAGGAGAGTGAGGCACATAAGAAGTTTATGTATAAATATTAGACTTAGAAATCTCTGTCCTTAAAATGACTTCTACAATGCTGGGGGAGGCTGTTTATTTCCTTCTAGGTATATACAGTCATGGATTCTCTCCAAAGACCTGGTACCAACTCTAGATAGTTCCTTTCTTGCACAAAACCCAGCAGCAAAGAGGAGATACTGGTGCTTAGAGATTTCACCTAAGAAAATGGAGTTTCATCTCATCTGTGACATATGCAGAATTCAGTCTTAACTCCAGAGAAGTTAGAGTGATTTGGGCCTCGGTATCCCACATCGTGGTGTTAATTGGTCTCTGATCACTGGGCAGAGCGAAAACCTGACTAGCCTGTGTTTCCAGTAGGGTCTGATGCTGCAGTTGCTCCAATACAACTATCACTAAAGAAAGTCTTGTTTAGAACCCATCTGCTGGAACACGGCTTGTTGCGTGCGTGGGAAGTGGAAGACACTTATGCTGGTGGGAAATGGCCCTACCTGAGTCCATGGGGTGGCTGAATAGGATTTCATTTTAGTCTAAATTTGGACTTTTCTAAATTTTTCAGTTTGGCAACCAAATATCTTTTTAGTTGTTGTATTTATCTTGTATAAATAACTCTTGTGTTCTCCATAGTCCAGCACTTTTTAAGGTGGCAGAAAAGAATAAACAGAAGCTAATCAGTAATGTTGGAGGCCAAAGCACACAGTTAACAGGTAAACAGAAGTCTGGGAGGACCGCACTGGAAGGACAGTTCAGGTACCGAGATGATTTGATGGGAGGGAGTCAGGAGGCAGGTGGCTTCTGGACCTCTGTTTTGTGAGGTCAGGCAGGGCTCTCATTTATCATGGTTTAGGATGCTTTATCTAGAGGACAGCAGTTTCAATTTTTACCTGTGCCCTTGTCTCCTTTCCTCTGTGCTAGAGCCTGGATACATCCCACGTAATACTGTGTTACTTCACAGCAATTCAGTAGACCTGACTGTACTTATGCAGCAGCAGAAGTCTCACAAAATGCTCCCATATTACCTAAAATCACATTTTCTGTAATCTAGCATGAGAGGAGGGACTTCCTAAATTATCTTCACTTTTGATAAAACACTTTGCAGCTTTCAGAAAGGTGCAGAATAATACAAAATTCACAGCCAGTTCAAAATCAGAGACCATTAATATATACCTGTTCCGAGATTCATTTCCCAGAACAGCTAAGAGAGCGATTGTTCCTCCTGGATATTCACACACAAGGGAACTCTCAAAAGACAGAGAAAGAGATTGGCAAATCACTGAAGACAGAATGGATATGGGCAGATTAAACTTGAACTACCTGTTTACAACTTTGAAACAACAATATGTGTCCTGGATGTAACTCATCCTAATGCGGGGATCCAAGAGCCACATTGGCTTGTTTCTGAAGGATGTAGTTTGAATCTTTTTTTGCAGCTAAGTGTCACTGACTAATGAAAATATATTGGCACAATACTTGCAGGTTATTGTTCCATGTGACTGTACTACTTAGTTTGGAATTTGTAAGCAGGACATGACTGAAAGCAATACGAGTGCACTCAGCTATTCAAATATTCAAAATATATCACGCTATATTTATTGGAAACAAAGTCTGACAAGATTATGTGTATACTAGGAACTGATAATGAAACATTGCATTGCATGGGCACTGGCAGTGTCAGCAACAGAGAAATTACAAACCTTAAATATTTATATAGTAAAATGAAATGCAGCTATTAATGCTTCCAAGAAGCATGCACTGCAGTGCTATAGATAGACATGAAGAATAGAGTTTTGGAATATCTCTAACAGGCCGATTTATCATTTTTACAGAATAAGTCCATGTCTGTGGAAACAGTCTTAAGGAAATTAGAAAAAGAGTGGCAAAGAACCAACAAGGTCTGAACACAAAAAATGGATCTTCCTGAGGGCTTAAATACACAATGGAAAAATGGATGTCATAAGTAATCCATTTTTCTGGATTGCTGATTTATTTATGTTGATTTAAACACAGCAAGTGTATATATTTCTTTAAAATGCTATGGAAGCCAACAGTATTTATAGTTCTTCAAAAGATCATACACGATTTTCTTTTTGTTAGTTTAATTCTTGGAAAAAACACCACTTCAATGTTTATTATATTTGGTGTGAGAAGACTGAGTAATAAACAGAATAACCTTTAAACATAGTTGACGGTGCTTAATCCCAGTTATCTTTTTATTGTCATCGCTGGAAGAAATCCTAAAGTCCTGTGTAGAACATGGAAAAGAAACCTCAGGAAGATTTAGGATCTAGGCCCACTATGCCATTTGCTTTAGCAGCCTGATGGAGCAAAGCTTCCTGGTCCAGTCCCAACTTCATCAACAGCTATAATCCCAAGGACTACAGGAGGGCTGGGATTTCACTTTACTTATTCCCAAAATGGGAAGAAATTGTGTTGATTTCTGTGCAATGATGAGAAAAACCTGCTCTTTTCAACACCAAAGTTAGTAATTTAAAGTCCTGGAAAGCTATGCGTATAAATTTGGATTGTTTTCATGTGTCTCGCCTAAGCTGCTGGTGTAAAATTGTCGTATTTTTGAGAGACAAGAAGGGCTAAGGAGATGGTGTGGAGTATTGGGTTTCAGCTCCCATTCCCTGGATTTATTTTCTTGTTGTTGTTGTTGTTTAGCGTAAGCTCACTTGAACCACCTGGAAAGGTAAACTGGGAAAACGTCTCCTCCCTTCTAAGTGAGGCTGTAAGTAATGGCCACAGCAGTGTAAATAAGACTAATTGCCAGTTGGGGCTACCTTCCTCTTCTATTGCCCTGTAAAGTCTGGTACCAGAAGAGCATCCAGCTGAGACCCAACCTAACAAAATGAAGCAGTGCTCAGTCTGAGGCCAGAAGAGATCCTCACCACCCAAATGAGTGAACTTGAGTGTCAGTTTAGACAAGGAAGGAATTGCGTACCGCTGTGGTACGCTCAGGTTACATCAGATTAAATTGCTGGGGAAGCACAAACTTGGTGCTCATACATCTATGACAGAGCCTCTAGTGATTGTTGCCTCCTTAGCTCAGCTTCAGCAGAAGCATCCGTGTGGTAACCAGGATGAATATCAAAATCTAATCCTTTTGCATAAACAATGTACACAAAATACTATATTTCCCCCCCAATTACTGTATCTCTTTGCTCTGAAAAAGCATTGACAAAAGAAGAGAACATGTTGTGCAAGTTTTTTCCTCAGTTATTTTCCATTTAATACATTTGACAAAATGTACCTTTTCCATTGCATTTCATCGTGACAGACATCAGATCCTTTCTGAAGGCTATGGAAGAATAAATCTAGCATGCTGCAAACAGGTGATGCACCCACACGTGCATGACATGGTCCTGAGGCTGCCCAGGCTCTGGGTCTCCATGCTGGCAGAAGGGGAGGACACAGTTTGATCTGTTGATTTTAAGACAAGCATGTTCTGTGCCTAAAACCACAGTCATGGTTTCTGAACTATGATCTATTAGGAAGTGGATTAAAACAACATTGTATGTCTCATACACCATCAAGAGCTGCTGGGACCTATGTATATGCAGTGGTCCTCAGGTCTTCAGAGTTTTAGCCAGGCCTAGAAGGTTATTTGAAAGTGAAAAGACTTGTATTGAGTTTCACGACCTCTGAGCAGAATTAGTCTGTCATTAAATCCCTGCCCTTTATTTAACTATGAGCTTCAAGACTTGAAAAAAACACTGACTTTTTTTCTTATACCGGCATGGAAAAGCTGATGCTAAGCTTAGTCCCTGTGACATTATAGGCAAAGAAACATGAATTCAGGTTAATATAACTGTATAGTGCCTAAATTGCACATTTTTGCTTCTTATTTTACAAATAATGTTGCACGTTGCTTTGGTTTATCCTGGTGGATGATGGCCATTTACAATTCTGAGTGTAGATGCTCCTTATAAGATGAAATAGTCATTCTGTGTTTCCACCTCAAAGTTGTTGTGCAACAAGGGAAATATTATAGTACTAAAAAAATTGAAATAGTACTAGAAATATAGCTCTAGATAATTTGGCTGATTCCAAATTTTAGGCTTAACCATCCCTTAGCTTTCACATTTGAACTCAGCTTGCAGATATTTTGCAGCCTGGATCTGTCTCTACTGTCTGCTCTTCTACAATCCAAGTGATCCACTTGATTAAACTAAGCATCAAGCAGAGAAATCCAAGGGATTCAGATGACTTTATGGTCAGAAAGTACCAGAGTACTCAAACAGAAAAGCTGCAGTAATTGTTTCTATTGCACAAAAGGGTATAAGTCTCATCCTCTAACCTTAGTAAATGGGAAGGTCCAGATAAAAAGGAAAAATATATTTATGTTATGCATATTCTTCATGTATAAATGACTCTCTATGGGAAATACTGTGGTAGAACTTGTCATGAATACTTCAGTGCCTTTTGTGAATTTGCAGTCAAATGTACGTTTCATTTTAAGAAAAATGCTTCTTGGTTGAATGTGTCCCAGCAGGTTTGCCTGATCCTGGACTGGCATTTCCTTTTTGCCATTAAAGTGAAATACTAAATTACAAGTAAATTTGCAGTCTATAGTGATATTAATATAGTATTTGATACATATAATCATATCCAGATCTCAGGGAAACAGGTCTCTGTACTCTCAAAGGTCTAATGTTTCAAATACAAACAAGAGTGTCAGCAACCGCATTTTAACCCTACTACCTAACGGCCAGTGGTAGGAGGAAGTGGAAGGGTATTTCGCATCCCATGTTTTACATCACAGCTAAATCCAATACGAGCAATGGAGTATTCATGCACATTTTAAGACTTGCCACCACTCTGTGGAGAATTTAGAGTTTATTAAGTAATGGTTCATTGCAAGAAAACTGTGGTATTTCATAGCAGATGTTGTCTTTCTCCAGGATTTTTCTAATTTTTTTTTTTTTGTAAGGAAACATAAAAATCCCTTGTTCAAATTGGATCAGGACATTTTCAAAGGGGGAAAAAAATAGGATAGGAATAATCTTAAACCCTAGCCAATATTTATTCTGACAGCATATTTTAAAATAGCACTGCATACATGTATGTAGAAAAGAAAATGATATTTGCTTATCCTTTACTTTCATGATGAAAATGAATAGATTACTGACATGTTCATCAATCAGAAAAAAAAATACAGTAATCAATATAAAGCAATAAGGAGAGTTTTATAGGTCAATTTATTATACAGTGTCATAACTTTGACAGGCATAATGAATGTTGTTTTACTTTACTGCCCAATGCCATCAATGAACACATCAAAAAAGGGGCAAGGAATACAAAATTTGAGATGGATTTTCATTACCTTCCTGATATTTTATAAATATATCTGTCTTATGACATACCTCTCACATTTCTCTTTACTGTTAAAGAGCCGAGCTCTCTCTCTTTGGTTTTATAAGGAGTAAAATTATCCTCAGTGCCTGGTGTTGGTAGCTTTATTACGGCATTGCAATATTTACACCACCTGACATCTATAATTTTATGTTGTACAGAGGGCAATTATTTTCTGTTCTGCTGAGCTTGTTTGGCAAAACATGACGCTTTAACCTCATTTTGGTGCAGTCAGCGGAGGGGAAGAAAACACACATACAGCAATGCTTGTCTAAGCAGTTGAACAGAGCTACATGGTAATGACAATGAAGCTCTTCCTTGCCGTAATGTGTACTGTGCTTTTCCTCAGGGAGTGATTTCAATTCCATACAGAGATTTTCTAAACCCTTGCTTACTAGGGTGGTTGGCTTAAGCTTGCTTCCAGGATATGATTGTAACAACACTCCACAAACATAAAAATCCCTCAAATACAGAGTAATATTTTCTAGAGATCTTGAGTTACTATGGAACATTTTAAAATGGCTTAGACACTTTGAGCTAAATTTGTAATGGCATTTATGGACCTCTGTGACGGCTCTTAGTCAAAGTATTTGATAGCAATCTGCTGCGTTTGCTCTTTCAGCTCCCATTGCTTCTCCTTCCAACACATACCTTTGCTTGCCCTAACCAGCACCTGCCAGGGCCAGTTTTCTCAGCCCTCATTTTCCAACCAAATTTAACAAAGCTGACAATGAACAGTAAACATTTATGTAACATCAGATTTCAAATCCATTATGCACACAAGCTTTCTAACTGAACTTTTTACCCATAGCCTAAGAGCTCTTCAGGGACACTGCCTGAGCATCTCTTGGAGATGTCCCGCCCTTCTCCCGTTTGGCAGAGATAGAGCCATTTGTGCTGCAGTTCCACAAATCAGACTCATCTACATTAGTTTTCTGTGGGTTTTGTTGTGGGTTTTTTGGTTTTTTTTTGTTTGTTTGTTTGTTTTTTTGTTTGTTTTGGTTTGGTTTTTTGGTGTTTGAGGGGTTTTTTTTTGCATTTGACGCCTATAAGGAAAATAATGGTTTCAATCTCTTCATCCCCTTCCTTTTGGGAGCTGGAGGAAATCAAACATTCCTCTTTGCACGACACCCATCAGAGGTAGCAAACAAAGTGTGACAAGGAATCATTTTGGAATAGCGTGGTGGTTTTTAAACATGGATTACTATTAGAGGTACACATTGCCCCGTGGTTTTTTTTTAACAATGTGAGGTTTCAAAGCAAACTGATGAATTCTATTTCACTTTCTATAAATCCATGCCTCATCCTCCCTCGGTTTTCACCTATTTACTTTCCTCTGTGGTGTCCAGCATGAGAGTATCTTTGATGTTGTACAAATATGAGCACATTTTACTCTTGGTTGTTTTGCAACGGAACAGGGCAGAGACAGATAAAAAATTAGGAGCCCAGATCATGCTATGAATGACCGTTACATTTCAAATATCTTCACCAGATCAATTACCTGTCCTCCACACTTTGGACACACAAGAGAAGACAGAAAGATCATCTAAGTCTCTCAACTTAACTTGTTGGCATTTTTCTATTTATTTGCTTATAATCTTCTGTCCCTGAAACTCATTACAGTTTGGTAAGGGCCACTTCTTTCTACTTGATCATGTTATTCCTCTTCTTTCTGCCAATAGTATTTTGTGAAGAGAGCTCTAGATGCAAGAGTCATTTGCTCCTGTTAAAAGGGCTTAGGTAATTTTTGTTTTTTTCTCTCCTTCAACCTTAGAATAACTTTCACTGCTGCTTCCTTATGATTTATATAATTCAGAAATAGGTTATGATCTGTTGTACTGCTTCAGATAAAATACTTTCTGCCTGCTAAAGAAGCAGGAGATTGGGTGCAGAAATGCAGATATGCAGGCAAACACTTCTATTAGATAATTCTTTCATTTATAGAGTTTATATTTTCATCACAGTTGTTGGTTAATGAATCATTTGGAAACAAGACATACGTTGCTTGAATCAATACCATTGTTGTAAATGTCCACCTACTAATTCAGCCAGTAATTTTCAGTGGATGCATTGTTCATGACTGATTTGCTTTGCATGCTGAGGCTAGTTATCTATGTTAAATGCAGTCATTTCCTTTTTATGAGTAAAAGATCGAAATTTTTTAAACTGAACAGTAAAGAATAATGAACTTCAGGTATCAGATGTGGGTCAATAACTGCAATTTAGTAAATTAGACAACTGAGGCATACTTACTAGCCCATGACCATGGTACAAATACTTGTGATTAATCAATATTTTAAGCCTTTTTAGTCAGAGAGAGCTGGGGTCTTATACATGAGAATATGCACACATTGATTCTTTCATCATTTACCATATCTGATAGGTTTAAAATGTAAAGTTATGGTAAAGGAACAAACTAGTTTTTCACAGGACCTCTGTCTCAGTGAATTAAAATAGACTGTGCTTGCTCACGGGCAGTTATTCAGCATCTTACTTTTCCTTTATTGTTCAGTGTATATTCCACACCTTATTTATTGCACACAATACAGTCTTACTTTCAAGATAGATTTACCCATGACCTCACAGCTTCTCTACGGCTTTGATACCTAGTTTTGCAGCCCCATAGATGTTTCCATAGGCCCTCAACTCTTCCATACGGAAGATTTTCATCTGCGTGGACCCAAAATAGCAAGAGATACAAATCATCTGGTAGAACTGACTTCTCCTTATAATTATTTCCCAATCTATTAATGGTTGTGCCAACTGAAAACAGTACCAGCAATGATTCATATTTTCTTCCGTGTCACAGATGACAATATTAAACAGCACTGAGCTAAAACCAGATCTCTGGGTGATTTGACAGATAACAATAATTTCAGCTGGTGATTTTTTTCAGTTAATCCTGTAATTTGAGATGTATCATCAAGTCAGTTTACAATCCATTTACAAAGGGTTACATTTTATTCCATATAATGCTATTATTTTAAGCAAATAATATTAGCTCAAATGCTTTTAGAAATCTGCTGATATCTATCCCTTCTACCAATTAAGGTCTCCATCTCTCAGAGAGCTTTTGGAGAAGTATTGCCTTTGAAAACCAAATTATAAGCTACAATTTTTTATCGAGACTTTTGTAAAAGTGATGACATGATCATAACTGAAAAACACCCAAAAGAAAATTTAAAGCATAAAAAGCAGGAAAAGCAAGTTCAAAAGCTATTGAAGTATTTAGTTTTATTTTTCTTCATTACCTCAAAAAATTATTTTCTAGAGCTCTTTTCCCAGAAAAACAGACACTTTACGTTCTTTCTGCAACCAGGTAAAAGGAGGATTTAGGATCAATTTTGAGAAAGTTTATGAAAAAACAAAATATCCACGACAAAACAGGGAATTGTGCCATAAAAGGACAAGCAAGAAAAGATAACTGATCTACTCAATTATGCGTCAATAGACCTCTTCAACAAAGTCCTTTGCAATTGTCCTGTGAGTATTATTGGCTTCTGGGGCTCACCTAGTTTATCAAGAACTGGCTCAGATAAAGGAAGAAGAGATTTGCAGTCTCTCAAGCTATTCTGAGAAGCCATTTGCTTAGTTTTTCTGACATGAATATACGCAATACACCTTGAGTGATTTCTGTCTGGAGCTGCATATCAAGGTCAAGGTTGCTTGAATCTCAACTCTGGGCTGCTTAAGATCCTCAAGACTGTGGTGCCTCACCTCCGCCTTGAGAATAAGTGGGAAGTCTTTACCATATTACAGAGATAGTCTCTGTCTTCCTGCTCCTGACACCTCAGCTCTTGTCCTATCTTCCTCTCTCCATTTCAAAGAGTGGCCGTGTCAGCCTCCTTGGAAAGGCACATAGAGAAAAGGGAGCAGTAGCAGCAGACTTCTAGTTTATGGGACATGCAACAGGAGGCTTGGAGAAGTGATTGCTTTCTCTTCATTGGTTTATGTGCCTGCTATATCCTACCAGCACTTTTCCTGCTTCGATGGCATCACCAACTGTAACGGGAACACAGCAACAATGACAATATCCTCTTCAGTCTAATTTGTAGTGGCTAAATCCAATTTTATTTAATTCGAAGATTTTATCTGAGGTTTTACTTGCTATCCGGACACTCAAGGAGCAGAAAATGGCTTACCATTAATTATGAATATCTGTGAGAAACAGAAATCCAATGATAAATTGTGCTGGCAAACCCCCCTGATGCCTAGTACACGTAGGTCAACTTATTTTGTTCCCACAGAGTGATTTTTCTGTCATACTGCTATCAGTTTCTTTTATGATCACTTTTGGTTTTATATTATTTTCGATTAGCTCATGTTTTAGATCATTAGTTCAACAAATAACCTGTAGCCCAGTGATAGATAATCTGTGTTGAGTGAGCATCATTCAGCCAAGTCCTGACAATTCTCCCTGATTTAGTTTCTAATACTCATTTAAAACACTTTAAAGAAGAAGTTAAATGAACACGAAAATTGTTCTGTTTCATATTTTATATATCCATCATCTATCAGACACCCACTTTGAGCTCCATCAATCAAATCAATCACATTGCACAAGTTATTATATTTGTATTACATAAAGAGATAAATATGCTTTCATTCTTCAAGTGCTATTTTACCCATTATCCTCCCCTGTATGCACAGACAATGACCATAGGAATAGGTTAATACCAATTTCTGTTTAAAAATTGACCTTTGAATGCCATTAATTTATTAATTTGTAAGTTTCCAAGCAGTTTAATGTTGTACAAATGGGTTTTAAATCGCCTACTGACGTATACTTCTCTTCTAAAGTCTCCAAAATTTGGGGAAAGAATTGGATTTGGGGCAGTTGAGTCTTAATAGAAAGACATCATTTGTATACTGCTTAAAAGTGCTCATGCAAAGAACCATGTCCTCCATCAGCACTGATGGCCTATGGAGGAAAATCAGCTAATAGTTACAACGGAGAAATGGTTATCTTATTATAGAAGTTAAAAAAATTTGAGCAGGTATGCACAGACTATTGTAATTTTAATGCCCTACAGTTTCTCATCAAAAGTGAGAGGAAGAGCCAGGATGAATATTGAGGTGGGGGGAGATATTCAAAGGCTGCTTGACACCAAGGTCCATGTCCTGATTACAGAGGATCCTGATTATAGAGCAGCCTGTTCCAATGCTTAATAAACCTTTTGGTGAAGAATTTTTTCCTAATATCCAAAGTAAACCTCCCCTGGTGCAACTTGAGGCCATATACTCTCATCCCATCACTTGTTACTTGGGAAAAGAGACTTTACCCACCTTGCTACCACCTCCTTTCAGGTAGCTGTAGAGAGTTATAAGGTCTCCCCTCAGCCTCCTTTTCTCCAGGGTAAACAACCCCAGTTCCCTCAGCCGCTCCTCATAGGACTTGCTCTCTAGGCCCTTCACCAGCTTCGTTGCCCTTCTTTGGATGCACTCCACCACCTCAATGTCTTTCTCGTAGTGAGGGGCCCAAAACTGAAAACAGTATTCAAGACCCCTAGTACAGGGGGATAATAACTTCCCTAGTCCTGCTGGCCGCACTGTTTCTGATACAAGCCAGGATGCTGTTGGCCTTCTTGGCCACCGTGGCACACTGCTGGCTCATATTCAGCTGACTGTTGACCAACACCCCCAGGTCCTTTTCCGCAGGGCAGCTTCCCAGCCACTCTTCCCCAAGCCTGTAGTGCTGAATGGGGTTGTTGTGACCCAAGTGCAGGACCCGGCACTTGGTCTTGTTGAAATTTATACAGTTGGCCTCGGACCATCAATCCAGCCTGTCCAGATCCCTGTCTTCTCCGTACATACAGGTACTGTTTTCCTTGTACAAGGTGTTGTTTTTTCCTTTTTGAATGCCTCTGTAGAGCTGGACACAGAGGGCAGGGTTCAAGAGAGTTAGCTGTTTTCAAGTTACACAGGGCATCTGTATCTACGCAGAATATATATATAAATATAATACAATAAAAATATACAGAATAGACATAATAGATACAGTACACACACGTATTCCACAGGTACATCCGTGTGCTGCGTGGATGTATGGTTCCACACTCAGTGCTAGACACCAGCTAGGTCAGTGAGCATCTCTAAAGCAAAATCAAGGGCAAAGACAGGCTAATAACTTCAGGCCACTAGGGATGCTCACGCAGCAAGCTACAGCAGAGAGGAGGTTCTCAGTTCTTGGCTTACTGCCTTTCATCTGAGACATGATTATCTGTTTTGGCCATGTAGACAGACTTAGGGTGTGCTTGCACATCAGCTAAGGGCACAACTTAGCATATGTTGGTGGACCTGACATGAATGAGTGTAGGATTGACAAGACATTCACTCAACCATTTAATGAGCCCTGAGGTCATGTCAAGAGACTGATGGCGAAGATGTAACTGACAGTAGGAGATCACTACTTTGCATCGCTAGCTATCATGCTACGACATTCCCAGAAGTGTGCCATAGTCCAGAAGACAAAATAATGGTTCACAGATCTAAAACTGAGGTAGTCCAGTGGACACATGCCCTGCAGATCTCAGACACAACTGTACTGCAACAGAGGATCTAATCACCTCACACACAGCTGCACAGTTTTAGCACTGTAATGGATAGTTTTCTGGTGAAAGAGTCTTGTTTTAAACACTAAAGAGCAGTTTCTGTTTACCAAATTCTAGGCTCCTATCCATTGACCATAAACAGTCCAAACAGATGGATGGATGGGTGGATGTGTGGATGGGTGGGTGGGTGGAGAGCAAGTGATTCAATTTGAAGTCCGGCATGACACTAAAGTATATTAAAATGGGATGAAGCAGGACCATGGAATATTCTGGTGCTATTCCCAGCCAGGTTGTACTTTTGGGAAAAGAAGAAAATCTCTCAGAAGCAAAACAAACCCCCTCAAAATAGAACAAAGGAATTTTCATGTCATTGCAGTCCTTATCTCCAGGCAATTTTAGTTCCTTCTGCATATTTTCCTAATGGTGCTTGTTCATGCAAGTTAACACTGTAATTTCAAGAGAGTGGCATAATATTGAGTTGGAGATTATGGAAGCCTTAAAAAGTTGCATCTTAAGAACATTATACTCACTGAAGTTTGTTTTATTTGAAAGCTTGACTTCTTACAGCAGTTATTTCTGTCTTCCATTAAAATGTATGAATTATGCACACTTAGCAGATTCGTATAAATTTTGCTTGAATAATCTTTGTTCTCCTAAACCTGTACAGCCAATTTACTGGCTTTTCAGTGCTAAAAGACCAAAAAGCTGTCTTCCTTCCCAGTGTCTTTTCATTGTTTTTACTATCACTGACAGTGGAAGACAAGCCATTAGAGATGGCAAATCTCCCTGTGAGGCATGTTTAGTTTAAGATGTATATCTCTTGCAAGAAGGATGACACAGAAAAACAGCTTCTGAGAGACATTTGAAGAAGGAAACAAACAATCCTGTTGTGAATCACCAAAGGCAAGTACATTTTTTGAAAACTCCATGGGAGAAGCAATATATACATGCAAAAAACTCTTGTTGAACTCTAAACTCAACAGCATTCTCTGTTCCTGCTCGAAAAGATGATAAAGGCATGCCTCAAATTCACACATACTTACAAAGTGAATGTGCTTAGGCAAAACACTTTTATTCTTCTGAGTGGAGGAAGTTTGTTGTGTGTGTCAGCTTTTGAATGCTCAAGGGGTACCAGTGATGATATCAGTTATTATCAGCCAATAAATCCACTTGTTACTCCTCAGGAAATTTCAGTAAAAGGATGGAGAACTATTCTGACAAAGAAATGCCTTAATGTAATGAAAAAACGTTTTGATTACGAACCTCCTGCCCATTGCAGCATACGGGAGGCCTTGCTTGGAAAATAGCTGTGTAATTTAGCCATATGTTACATCAATTAAGTCAATGATCCCACATTAAATATCATATTGTGCATATATATATATATATAAAATATTTAGCAACACTGAGACTAAGAAAGAATGGTAAAAAGGCAGAATATCCATAATGTCCAAGTATGTTGAAATAAAACAACTACATTTATATTTAGGCATCTAATGATACAAATTTTGCAGAAATGACATAATGCATTCTGCTCCCATTGGCAAAATCTGACTGGAGAGAAGACTGCAGAGTGAATTCAACACACAGTATCAATTATCCGTGTATTAAGTAAGATCTCAAACTATCTTCTGTTTTATGCCTTAATTAGGTACTTAAACACCAATGTCCACATTGAATATTTTCAAAGTTTCTATTGTGTGTCAAGAAACCCAGCTTTTCCTTGTGAAATCAAGCACAGTGATATTTTCCTCTTTTAAAAGAATTAAAATATATGGACAAATGATGCTTGGCAAATGCTAGGTACAAGACCCTTTCCAAAAGAAAACGAATGGATATCCTGGCAAGTGTCATTCTTTTTCTCACAGAAAACACTAAAGCAACTTTTCTGGCTTATCCAGTCCTGATACAAGAGCTGCAAAATGTTGCGCACCCTACCTTGATTTAAGTCATGTGTAGATTTAAAAATTACTTTTCAATATTTTTGTGGTATCAAGTAGCATGCAGCAAGGTAACTCAAATCCACTTCTTCAAACTGATTCTGATCTTGCACTGACTTTGTATCAGTGAAGCACCATTGGTATCAATTATATTACTTCCCTGATTTATACCGATACCAGTTCAATCAGGAATACTCACTATAAGTAGATTGTGAATGACTGGATGTCATGCGTTCCCCTTTTCCTTTCAGCTAGAGGTACTAAATCCATTTTCTGAAGTGCTATATATCTTTATAACTGTGGATTTTTGTCTCTATTAGCTCCAATTATTCTTGTTTCCCTGACTGTCATTTTTCAGGAATGCTTCACAAACATTATTGCAATGGCAAATTACCATTGTTCCTTCTTGGCTACAAAATTAGAGTAAATGTTTATAATATTGATGTATGGTTGTACTGTGATAAAATCTGACCGTTAACATAGGCAGGGAGATACTGTGCTATGCCAGGCAGGTAATTGCAGACTCAAGCTAGAGTTCGAAGTGTATCAAAACACCTAGGGAAGTATTTCCTCTGCCCTGGCGCAATCAAAACTAAAAGCTGCTGGTAGGCTTAGTGGATTCATGGACAAGAGATAAATGAATAAATATACAAAGAGTTACCTGCTGTCTGCATGTTTGACTGAAAAAAAAAGGTGAGAGAAAGTAGGCCAAGAGTGGAGAATAAAAGTCTCTGGATAAAACTACTGAAGAGACATATTCACTGACCATCACTCTCTCAGTCCTACGTGGTCTTTACTGGTGCTGTGCTTTGGGCCGAACTGGCCACTGGGCAACTGACAGATGCTCCCCTCTACCTCTTTTCAAAGAGAGAGGCAGGAGAGAGAAAGAGAGACTTATCATTTTAGAAGGAACTAAACTACTTCAATGAAATATTAATAATAAAATAAAAAAGAAAATAATGAAATATATACAAAACCGTATCAAGCTCCCAGGATGACAATCATGTCACCAGCTGGATTCCGGTGACAGGAACTGGATTCTGCATCCCATGGTACTCTACCAAGCAGATCCCTGAAGAGGCCAAAGTCTGCTCTCCTGGAATTCAGGGTAGCGAGTTTCCTGTGTGCTCTCCTTGCTGCCCTAAGGATCTTGAACTCCACCATTTCATAGTCACTGCAGCCAAGGCTGCCCTTGAGCTTCACATTCCCCACCAGCCCCTCCTTGTTGGTGAGAACAAGGTCCAGCATGCCACCTCTCCTCGTTGGCTCCTCAATCACTTGGAGAACAAATTTATCATCAGTGCATTCCAGGAACCTCCTGGATTGCCTATGCCCTGCAGTGTTGCCCCTCCAACAGGTATCAGAGTGTTTGAAGTACCCCATAAGGTCCAGGGCCTGTGAATATGAGGCAGCTCCAATCTGTCTATAGAGGGTCTCAATCACTCAGTCTTCCTCGTCAGGTGGTCTGTAGCAGACCCACACTGTAACATCACCTGTCCCTGCCCTCCCTTTAATCCTGACCCTCAAGCTCTTGGTCAGCTCCTCATCCACCCCAGGCAGAGCTCCATGCACTCCAGCTGGTCGTTGACACAGAGTGCAATACCCCGTCCTCGTCTCCCCTGCCTATCCTTCCTGAAGTGCATGTATCCATCCATTCCAATGCTCCAGTCGTAGGAACCATCCTGCCATGTGTCCATGATGCCAATAAGATCACAGCCCTGCAAGTGTGCACGTGTATCTAACTCCTCTTGTTAATTCCCCATGCTACGTGCATTTGCATAGAGGCGTCTAAGTTGTGCTCCTGATGAAGCTGACTTACAGGTTGGAGTGGCTGGTATTCCTTTGTGCTGCACTCTAGATGCTCTCCTGTTGACCTGTGACCCTTCTCCAGGCTCTGGGCATCTATTACTGGCATTGGCATCATATTGGTAGGAGTGAGATGGATTAAGGTTCCCCTTCCCCGGCAACTCTAGTTTAAAGCTCTCTTAATGAGCTTGGCAAGCTTGTGGCCAAAGATGTTCTTCCCCTTCTCTGACAAGTAAACCCCATCAGGCCTCAAAGGTTTCTCAAAGCAAGTCCCATGGTCTAAGTAGCCAAACCCCTGGCTGTGGCACCACTCCTGTAGCCGTTTGTTGACTTGCCAGATTCAGTTGGCCCTATCAAGCCTCTTCCCTTTGATCAGAACGATTGATGAAAAAAATACCTGTGCCCCAGAGTCCCTGACCACCACTCCCACAGCTCTGCAATCCTTCTTGGTATTCCTCGCGCTGCTTCTAGCTGTATCACTGGTGCTCATGTGAAACAACAGCAACAGATAATAGTCAGATGACTGTACGACACTTGGTAGTTTCTTGGTGACACCCCTGATACAAGCCTCTGGTAAGCAGCACACTTCCCTAGGGAGTGCATCAGGTTGGCAAACGGGTGCCTCCACACAGCTCAGAAGACAGTCACTTACTACTATCACCTATCGCCTTTTCTTAGTTGCACTGGTTGTTATAGGGGGAGCAGACCGGGTTGCCTTACTCAGGTCCAGCATCTCTCCTGATGCAACAGGTCTTTCCTCTTCACTCTGCTTCCATTCTTCTGTGTTACTGGCCCTCCTCCATTCTCTATGTGCTGGTGTGGGAGTTTTGGGCTGTTTGGCCATGGGCTGTTGGTCCACTGCAGACTGCACTTGGAACCAGCTATCTATCTCCTTCTCAGCCTCCCTGATGTTACGCAGCCTCCTCACCGCCTCCTGTAGCTCAGCCACCTGCTGCAGGAGGTCATCCACCTGGGCACCCCTTTTGCAGGCAGGTATGCTGCCTATCCCTGCCCAGGGAGAAAGGTCCAGGTCCAGGCAGCCTCTCCCCTCAGAAGCTCTGTCTGTGTGGAGGCATCGGCCACCGCTGGGGTGGGTGGTGCAGAGCCCTGAGCCTGAGCTGCAGCCTTTGGTCTCAGATGAGTGCCCACCATTCTGCCTTAAGGGTCAGGTAGGATGAGTGCCCTTGACATGTGCAGATGGTCACAGGACAGTGCCCGGTGCTCAACCAGTGGAATGCTCCTCCTTCGAAGAACTGCCCTTCTCATGCACCCTTCTGTGTGAACTGCCCTGGCAGGTGCGCCACACTGTCAAATGGCAAAACTGGCAGAAGAGCTAACTTTCTGCTGCTTGAAGACTCCAAAATTCACAAACTATCTGACAGGAATGAAACCAAATGCTACATAGCAGTGCTTAAAAAATAGGGGGAAAAAAACATTTTACACTTATCACCTTGAAGCAGATAGGGGTCCCATTCTCTTGATAAGGTGTTCACATTTCAGAGCTCGCAAAAACACCCATAGACTTCAGTTCCCTATCTGGGCTCTGGGAATGAATAATTCCCTCTCTTTTCCTCAGTTTCACGTGCCAGCCAAAGGAGCTTATGAAAGAGAATAAAAACATGAACATTCAAGCATACAAAAGAGAATAGAAGATTAATTATCCCAGAATCAGCCGTAGCTTCATATGGCTCAAGTGGCAAAAGTCCTCAGATGAAACCCCACGAGTCTTCTGCCAGATTCTTGTGTATGTTAAATAGTTGCAGTGGGATTTCCAGGCTCAGCCTGAGTGCGATTACCTGGCACATGTACCATTTCTTCGCATGCCTGTTTAATGATGATACCCAGGCCCCTCAGCCTGCAAGGCCCAAATATGTGTGCCTCATCACTATGAAGCACAAACAAATGAAAGATTCATGCAGGAAACCTGAACAGCTGCAGGGTATCCTTCTTAGTATAAATGACATTTCTGGTAATTCCACTTGCAGTGGGTTTTATTTTTGATGTAAAGGATATACGGTCCACCCAGAATCTGTTTTGACAGAGGGAGGTGCAATATCTCCATGTTTCCCTCAGGGGCATCACTTTATCACTATACTGAAAACAATTTTTATTGTGTCAGGTCTAAGGCCGTTTGCAATGCATTTAAGAAATGCTTGGAGCAACAGAATTTGAGACATTAAAAATGTAACGTAGAGGACGACCCCCAAGTGTGAGGAGCAGATAGTGGCCTGTGTGATGAATTGCAGAGCCAGGGGATGTTGGTTAAATCCGTGATGACTACAGGCCTGCCGATGTCTGGTCAGCTCCTCAGACTTGCTGCTCAGTGGGCTCTTCACGACTCATTGCGTTAACGTGTGGGATGAGTAGATCTCAGCTGTGGGGCAGGCATGCAGCTGTCTCATACAGGCCCTGGCCAAGACCTTTGTGGGCATAACAGATTCTGAGCCAAAACTCTTTTTTGGGGCATTTCTCCTGCAGATTTCCTCTGTGTCCTCCTAACAGAGACAGTGAGACTTGCTGCAAGTGGATGAAACCTCAGAAAACAGTCCTCAGGGCTGCAGTTCCCTCAACATCCACGTAATATAGCAGCTTCTGGAAATATGTCTCCTTCCTCCAGGGGAACATGGAAAGGGGTATCACCTGTACCATGTTCCTCAGGGCTCCCAGCTTGGGAGGTGCTCACTTCAGAAGGAGCCCCTGCAACGGGTTTAGTTAATACAGCTCCTAGCATTCATCAGAGTTTATGAGGGTGGTGTTTTCTATTGCAGCTGAACCAAAACTGCACCTGTAATTTACTTAGCTGTCCCAGAATGGCTGTTGATGGGCAGGAAAAAAGAAAGGCCTGTAGGCAGTTGAGGTGGGCAGCAAAAAGGAAAGGAACATTCTAATAAATGTCTCCTTTTTGTAAACACATAACTCAGACCTGAAGCTCATTTCCAGGTCTTCCGTAATTCAGAAAAATTCCCAGACTGGACACTTAGCGCTAAGAGAAGTGTCATGCACTTATGTATTTTTAGTATACAAGATGAAGAATGCTCTACAGGTAAAGCACTTCAGCTGAAAAACAGGGCATTTGAGAAAACAGAAATACAATGGAAATATCAGAGGGTGCACTCTTTAACCTCCGTGTAAAAGCAGGAAAAGAACTACTGTCTAATTTCTATCCAATTCATTTTAATACAAACACTAAATAAACCCCATTGATTTATGGTTCAGGTAGCCCACTTGGTCTTCCATAAAGCAGCCACTTTAGAGAACAGTTTTATATAAAAGTCTAATTGTTACAACTTTCAGAACCCTTGCAGCTTTTGATTTATTGGTAATCTTGGCTGTGCAATAGGAAGTATATTCCATCTGTATTTAATGACCTTAGGTGCCTTCTGTGATAAAACTACAGCAAAAATTCAGTGCCACCCATTCGCCCCTAATATTTGCACAAATCATCTTTGCCTAGACAGGAAATTCTCTTTTATTTTGGTTTGTGCTTCTCTAACTTCTTCGGGAAATGAGCAGCACTGGCTTTTCTGGCAGCACCGATTAAATAAGCAGGTTTGTGGAAAATTACACAGCATCCTACATTTTAATCCAGTTGCATGAAGCTATAGTCCTGTGGTGATCCCCAGCATGGGTCTGCTGTTTTCTAAGAGCGGAAAGTGGCAGAGCTGATCTGCTAGAGGCACTATATATGATAATTGCATACAGGTTAAGTGTTTTGCAAATTAGCAGTGCTTCATCATCCACTTTCTTTTTTTCCGCCCATTCAGGTTAGCACACAGAGCGTGCTGAAGGTGACTTGTCTAATCTACAGCAGCTGGAACATCCTGCCATCCACACACAATCATTTCCAGTCATTTTCAAATGGGGCTTATGGAGACGGCTGTTGTTCCTTCAGAAGTCGCACACGGCACCATGGATTTTGTCAAGGAGCAACTTAATTTCTGCTGACACGTTTCCTACATAATAAGACCCCAAGGAAGTAATGTGTCCTGCCTGCCAGCAGCCAGTGCAGAGCAATGAGAGGTCCTCTTTTTCAACCATGGAAACACAGAGCATGAAGGTGAAAGGACAAAATAGCCAGGTGCTATTCTGGCCCTCTCTACCTCCCATTTGGCTCTGGATTCATGCAAGAGTTGAGGTCTTTTGAGCGCTACCCCTGCCCTGTATGCCAGTGGTACAACTGTTTGTAAGTGGACCCTAAATTCATGATGGCATTTAGGCATCAGACTTCATGTAGGTGCCACTGGCACCCCGTCACCCTCAAAGCTCCTCAGTTGCTTGATCCTCAGACAGCTAAAACCCTTGGTGCCATCTTTGCTCCTAGTAATGATGTCTATCCCATGGGAGTCCTCGCTGCACAGTGGGGCTCAGCACCGAGGGCTTCTCTGTGTCTCCTGGGCCCAGGGCCCTGCCTGGTGGCCATGCTCTGAGCGAGCTCCACCTACCGAGGGAGGAGGGGATGAGAAAAACATGTCAACGCTTTGCACAGCCTGATCTGTCCTTTGAGGTGAAGCTAAGGATGAGTTTTCTTCCCAGTCGGCTGTGGAGTGAGACTCCCACTCACATCCCTGAGGAGACCATCCAACTACGGGGCCGCTGTGTTCCTGCAGAAACAGCTAAACGCACCAGTGTAGTCAGAGGTGCACACCCATCCCAACAAGCACAACCACTTTGCAGACCCAGTTCCCTGTTTGCCATTGACCAGCCTTCTTTTCCTAAATGTTTCTTACTCTTGTACACCCCAGTATGCCAAATTTCTGGGGTTGGTTTTTTGGTGTTTTTTTTTCCCATCTCAAAATTAAAATAGCAAGTCTTTCTATACATGCTCAAAATGAATAATGAAAAGACTCCAGAGAGAGTCTGAAACTCTCTGAACTGAAAAATGTTGGGCACACTCACAGTATGCCATCACTAAACTGCAGGATAGAGAATCCTGATAAAGGAAGTGCTGCTTGTTGATGTCGGGAGGACACCCACGTCCCAGCTCTGTATCCTGGTTTCTGTGGTAGAAACACAGTAACCTGAGCAAAAGCGATGTCCCAGTACGAGCAGGCCTTAGGCTGGGCAAGCAGAACTTACTATATGCCACTGTTTACCTCTGCCTTATGATCCAGATCTATTCTAGACAGTGTCTTCTTTTCCAATAAGTAATTTACTCTTTTCTTCCCATTTTTCTTATATCTTGATCTTATTTCATATTTATACTTTTCCTAATTTATTTTTTCTTTTAGAAAATGAAAAATGAGAGGCAGGATTCTCCAGGAATACCTAAGAAAACCTAGCATTAATTCCTAAAATATAAATTAACACTCAAGAGTTTGAGTTCTATTGATCACAGGTGAAGTATTTTAGAGTACCTACATTTTAATTTTACTTGTGTTTATCTGTACACCACAAGTAGAAATTTCAAAAGTCTTTGCAACTTCTACTTGGGGTAAAAATTTCAGTGTGTCAGGTTACAGGAAAGTGCAGATGATCCGCTTCCCCACAGATAACCAAGTAATCAATAGCTGTCAGGACAGTTGTTTCTTCCAGCATTAGCTCTGTGATATTAAATAATTTGCATTTTAGCTAATTGGTTGCCCCCCATGGAAAGGAGTCATAGCAGTGATTTTGAAGGATGTTTCCTGTTGGCGTACTCTTCTTACTAGCATCACAACTTTCCAGCTCGGTTATGCCTGTCTCCCTCCCCGTGTCTTTTGTCCTTGCAGAATCATGGGCAGATCAAGTAATAGTGAAGGCACCTAGAGGAATTCAGGCTCTGATTCAAATAAATTGATAGGTACAAAATCAGGGACATGGACTCAATGAGCTCTTGGTGCTAGATGCCTTCAGAAAACAAGGGGATGTCTTTCCTGTGCTCCTTTTCCATGGTCTGGTAAGAATGATGTGCTCATAGTGAGCTGGAAAAGGTAATCTGTTGGACTGAAACAGAGACAGGCGTTACAGGTCTGCCTCTCCACCCTTTTCCTTCTTCCTTCCAGGGAGCAACATTGATTTAGCAGAGGAAATCCCGTGCTAAAGAGACTCCCCACCACCACCCTCCCCAGCTGATTTTTGGATATCCACAAGAAGGCATAGCCCACATGGCAGGCTGACGCAACCCAGCTGTACCTAAGCTAGTGCAGACTCATCTAGTTTGGGTGCTACTAACAGGCACGCTCTTGCAGCCGGAGTCCTGGGCTGCTGGGGTTGTTGAAGAAGCAGTGCAGCACTGCCACAGCTTGTACCTAGCTGACAGACAGAAAATAGACACTGATGGCTGCACTGCACTATGTAACACAACTGCATAACTTCTTGCCCTAGGAGTGATCGCTTCTGAATAGACTTGGGACATGGTGATAGACCGATACAAAGAACATTGCTGTCTGTGCTGGATTTGTTCTGTCATTTGAGGCAGAGGGATTGTATTTTTTTTTTTCTCTGCGCTGTCAGTGTAGCACCTTTAATTAGTACAAAAAATCACTTTCCGATATACAGTGTGGGGGGTAAAGGGAGGGTAGGAGAAGAAAAGGTGATAACTTCTGCCAGCAAAGGGATCGCAGTTGTGTCTATAAGATTTAAATCAAAGTCATCTTCTTTTAAAGGAACCCCTATGCTTGTTTCCTTTTCCCTTTCCCCCTTTTTTTCTGAAAAGGCAGATTTTTTGAATGCTAGGCACGTTGTTTTAAAGCTTCCTCAGAATACACAGGTTACTTTCCACAATAGTTTCAGCTGATGTTTGGCAGCTCCCTTGTCTTTCCTCTTGCTGGCTTTGAGTTACCATTGCTTGCAACTACCATAACTGTTTACTGCTTTTACTACGGTAAGTTCCCACACCCTTTTCTCTCCTGCCACTTGCACTGTCATATATAGAAATCTGTATGTAGACTGGAAACCTGAAATCTGTATGTCGATTGGCAGGAGTAGCTATGACTCTTTTAAGTCAGGACCGTAGTTACTAGCTGGGTTTTGCTGCAGAGGCTACATCTCCTTGTAGTTCTGCTGGATGCCCGGTGGGGTAACCAACTGAGCCTCTGCCCCAGTGTTGAGTTATGGTTACTTCCTCCAGCCCTATCAACTGGCTTCACCCACCACTCAGTAGATCTCTTCTAGGCGAAAAAAATTTTGGTAATTGGGTCATATGGATCATTGCCCTGTGCTCATGGGTGGTGTTAGGTGGAGCGAGGCAGGTGTTTGAGGAGTGGCTTGCCTGGCTTTTGTCTGCCCCCTACATTATGTATGATATTGACTTGTGTTGTGACGCTGTGTTTACAGGTACCATAGGCCACAGCAGACCGGAGGAAGAAGAAATGGATTTTGCAGGAATGGAGTTTATAAACTGGCAATATGTTCAACTGAAACTATGTCACTCTTCCGCTGGGAATCAGACGTGATTAGCCAGGTTACAGGAAGCAGACTCTTCTCTCCTCATCCTCAGCCAGTTTCCTCATATTGCCATGGACTGCTTGGCGGTGAGGTGGAAACTCATGCTCCAATTGTGAAGGCCCTGGACAGTAATCCAATGTCTCCATGTTGCAGTAACCAGATGGGAGGAATCTCAGGACTGATGGAACATTCAAAGACCAGACAGAAGAATGTGGCTGGGGTCTCCTTGGAAAGTTCTATTAATGTCAGTGGACATTTCCCATGTATTTGAGAGATCCATGGACTACTGTATTACTTGCTTTGACTGTAAATAAACGATATTTGTGGGAAGGAGGCCCATCCAAATCTTGTAAGTAAGGATTGTATGTAGGGTGTGTAAAGGGAATCATATAGTCATGATTTCAGCCTGCCAACATTGACATATAGGCCTTACTTAGGTGGACAGGCCACTTTACCTAACCCGGAAATGGAACATGCTTGTAAATTACATGTGTTCAGTATTAAAAGAATGAGCCAAGATGCTATAAATGCTAGAGCTGGAACCAAAACTTAGCTGAGATATTTGAATAACTGTATCTCAGTCCAATAGAGCTTCACAGGTGAGCAAAATATTATTTCTTTCACAAGCATTCTTTGGGACTTTATGTGAAATGCTCACCGAAAGAGTGCCTGGGCTGCGTTTGGGTTTTGAACAGCACCTTGAGGTGTTTCTCTCCTGACTTCTGAAATCCACCTCCATCCTTCCCCAAGTCTCACCACCACAGCTGTGCTGAGAATTACCTCTATGCACTGGTAGGAAAACCCATACAATGGCCCTTTTATCTGACATTTTCCTGGACCTTTAGAGTGTACTTCAGTGAGCTAATGCAAGATATGTGCTCTCTGTAGGTGTCTAAGGTAACAGAAAGAGATTATGTTAAGTGCTTAGTAAGAGGCATTTTCCATTTGCAACATTCAACTTCATTTAGCCGTAATGCATGAAAAAATTGACCCACGTGGGTTTTAATCTAGCCATTTAATTGTACCCCTGAAGTGTCAATGTGTTGAGCATCACAGATTTTGGCACTGTTGGCATTTCTTTTAAGCAGATGACAGTTTGAAAGGACCGTTGCGTATCCTCTTATCATTGCATCAGATAAATGTGTTACTGAGTGATGGAAACAGCTTTACACACTGTCAAGTGACAGGAAAGAAAGTGGTGGGGAAAAGGCACAAAAGGCAAGACAAATTGAAATAAAGGAGCATAACACATATAAGTATTCTTAGAACCTCTTTGATGAATTCACACCGTGAATAACTGGTGCAGCTGACCAACAATCATCATTGAGGAAATGACAAGACCTTTAAAGCTTCCTCAGAAATGTCTTTTAAAAAGTGGGTCTTGGACATGTACAGTGGTAAAGCTGAAGGGAGACAGGCACCTTTGGTAAAGCATGAAAAGGGTGGCTGCAATAGCACAAGCTCTGATGTTCCAAATGATGTCCACTCCCACACCAATTTTTTTAGTAAAGAGTTTTGTTTGTTGGCCTGAGAGTCTGAGCCCTTTTGGCACTACAGTATAGTGCTTTCTGAGATAGCAAGACCTAGGAGTTTTCTGGAAATTAACTTTTTTTCATGCTTAGAAGCAAATTTTTCCAAAAGTGGGCTGTGGCAGAAGATGACAGGAATGAGTAAGGAAAACCTCCGGATGAAGATCACCAGGACTGTAGAAAACATGAATCCTGTGATTTTAAGGGGCTTGGGTTGCTGTGGGGGATTGCCAAATGAATGTTTTTCTGACAATCCTTAAGATTTTCAGCAATGCATTGTGACATTGACAATATGTTTTCTCATGCCCCCAAATTATCTGAATAGCTAGCACCTAGTGAGAAACTCAGTCGAGACTGTAAAGCATGAAAGACACAGGTACCTATTTAGTCACCTGAAATCAGGCAGGTGAATTTCCATATTTATCAACAAAGATAACCAAAATATGCTGCCAGCTCAGGAAGATCTTTGTACAGAGAACCCATTGTAGCGTTTCATATCTCAGGTTCTGTAATTGCTGATTGCTTCTTCATTGTGTACTTTCAGGGTTTGAAAAACAGAGTTTAAATGCATATAATGTTAATTCAATCACATGCAGGCAACTGTCTAGCGTATGTATGTTAGCTTATCACGAGCTATCAACTAGCTGTCAGATAACTTGGCAGAGTGAGAAAATCCATTACCAATGTACCAGTAAGCTTCCAAAAAGCATTAAAGTGGGACTCTAGAAACAGTTCATGTGAAAAACGCTGCCTGCATCTAAGAGAGCTTTTGGTCTTTTTGTAGGAAATTGGTTTGAGGAAGTGATAAAACTAAGGACTCACTCACTGCAAAAATAAAATCATTTCCTCACCCAATTTGTCAGTATTTTATTTCCTCTACCCCCAAAAAAGCCCTTAATACTCCCTTTGGAGAGAAACTGGAATGCAAACAACATTGATCTGTCAGGCACGTAGTGACAGGGGATCTTTCTTCTCTCTTGCCACAAAGAATGAATCATAGAAGTTTTAGGGAACCTAATTATGCCAGTGAGGAAACACTGAGATGATGATATGAATGTTTTCTTCAAGCTAATATGATTTTTGTGAGACCATTCTTTCATTTAAAAAGTATTGCAGAACTTGTCTGGTCTATTTTTAAAATGATATATTAAACAGAAAAATTGTAATTAAATATTATTCTGGTTGCTTTGCCACAAAAAGACAAAAGGCCAAATGTCAATTTGAAATTAAGCTCATGTAGAAGCTGAGCAAACAATAAAGGGGTGTATCACTAAGTAAATTATAGCAGTTTGAGATATCCTGATTATCTTTTGCTTGCTGTTGTTAAACCACTAGGCAAAGGCAACTCTTAGTCATAATGTGTTTCATGATAATACTTTTGAAGAAACTGAGGCAATAAAAGCATGTAAGCTTATGCTCAGTATGTATCCATGAAGACTTAATGTCTGCTTAATACAGATTTAAAACAGTTGCAAAAAGGACCTCAGCATGGTGATACTCAGTGCTGCAAAGCCTTAAACTTACTCAACTCCAGATCAGGAGTTGCTGACGCTGTGACAGCCTATCTAAGTGTATGCTTCAAACATGCTTAGTGCTCAGTTAAGAAGCTTCTCATGGGATCCACAACACCTAGCTTACCAAGCAAGGAGATATTTAAGCCGGTCCAAAAAGAAAACTAACAGGAAGGTACTGCCAGAAACTGTGAGACTGATTTGTAAATGTGAGCGCTGTCTTGAGGACTGCCTCATGCTAATATGTGCAGACAGGCTCAGGATCACCACCGCGATAGGTGAACACACTCCTGCCTCCCAGGCACAGGTGCCTCTGCCAGGCTGGGACTGTAGGCCAGAAATTGCCTCATTCATGCAGGTCCTAAGCATATAAGAGCAGACCTGCTCTGTTCTCTTGGTCTTCTGCAGCACAGCTGAATGGCAGAGCTCAGAGGGTTGTGATCAGCCATGCAGAGTCTAGTTGGAAGCGTGTAACTAGGGATGTTCCCCAGGGGTCAGTTCTGGGTCCAGTCTTGTTCAACATATTCATCAACAGCCTGGATGAGGGGACAGAGTGTAACCTCAGCAAGTTTGGGAGGAGTGGCTGATACACCAGAAGGCTGTGCTGCCATTCAGCGAGACCTGGACAGGGTAAAGGGTTGGGCAGAGAGGAACCTAATGAAGTTCAATAAGGGCAAATGTAGGGTTCTCAATAAGGGCAAATGCAGGGTCCTGAACCTAGGGACAAATAACTACATGCACTAGTACAGGTTAGCTGAAAAGCAGCTCTGCAGAGAAGGACGCAGGAGTCCTGGTGGACAACAAGTTGACCATGAGCCAGCAATGTGCCCTGGTGGCCAAGAAGGCCAATGGTATCCTCGCGTGCATTAAAAAGTGTGGCCAGTAGGTCAAGGGATTTTATCATCCCCCTCTACTCTGCCCTGCTTAGGCCTGGAGTATTGTGTCCAGTTCTGGCCCCCGCAGCTCAAAAAAGACAGGGAACTACTGGACACAGTGCAGCAGAGGGCTATGAAAATGATCAAGGGAATGGAGCACCTCCCTTACGAGGAAAGGCTGAGAGAGCTGGGTCTGTTTAGCATGGAGAAGAGAAGACTGAGAGGGGATCTCACCAATGCTTATAAATATCTAAAGGGCGGCTGTCAAGAGGATTAGGCCAGACTCATTTCAGTGGTGCCCAGTGACAGGACAAGGGGCAAAGGGCACAAAGTGGAACACGGGAAATTCCGTCTGAACATGAGGAAAAACTTCTTTACTTTGAGGGTGACAGAGCACTGGAACAGGCTGCCCAGAGAGGTTGTGGAGTCTCCTTCTCTGGAGGTATTCAAAACCCGCCTGGATACATTCCTGTCCAACCTGCTCTATGTGGACCTGCTTTGGCAGGGGGGTTGGACTAGATGATCTCCATAGCTCCCTTCCAACCCCTACCATTCTGCGATGTTTTCCGTCCTTAACTTCTTTTCAAGAGAAGGAGGGAATTGTCCTTTCTTTCCACCATAGGAGCATCTCTATACCAGTAGCAAATTAGATACCACAAGTGTAAGTTTCAATTCTTTTCAGAGCCAGGATAAATAAGAATTTGTGTCTCCTGCTTTCTGAGAAAGTGCCTTTGCAGCAAACCTAATACAAAAATGGTATCTGCTGCCTCTGATTCCTCTCTCCTTCTCCTTCCTCTGAGTGAATGGAGGGCTACTGATGCTGTTCAGGTGTTGTTTAAGCATGCCAAATAGACCAGGCTCTTCAAGAGACCATGGTGGGGACATCTGCCAAATAGGTAGTTCAGGTGCGAGCTCAGTGCACTTAATATGGTGACATTTGTAGAAGTTTGCAATAGTAAAACTCCAGTTAAATGGGTTTGCTATGAAAAACTAGGAGACTACCAGCTCTTAAATGCCTTAACAAGAATGAGCAGGATTTTCTTGGATCACTCTGTTGGAGTTAGGTGTTTTATCTCTAAGTCACACTTCATGTGACAATAGTTGTTTTGGATCTCACCCTAAAAGTTTTGCCGTAGCAGGGAGAAGCCCTGTACTTGAGAGAGCCTGAAGATAGTGAGTTCTGAATCTTATTCTAACAAGGAACAAAAACTCTTTGCAAATTACTATGATCTTCTTTTTTGTGTTAGGAGTTCAATCATAGGTAGAATATGTAGGGACATACACCTTTGTATGGAGTTTAGAAGCAATAATGAAAAAGACTTAAAGTTCATGTTGAAACAAAGTCTTGAGTACTTGGTTTTAATTTTTTTTTCTCTTTTTTTTTAATTTATTTTTTTGTGGACTGTTAAAAATCTTAAAATGGAGGTACAATTCTTTGGACAGTATATTCACAATATGTGTATTTCTTTTTGTTTCCTTCCAGAGATATATAGCACTCACTCTCCCAGCACTCCATAGACCACAAGTACCATCCCTTTCAAAGAGCTCCCTGTAGCCTTCCTCCTCAATTTTTCCAGATTCTCTTAGCCAGAGGCACATTTCTTTTCTGCATTCTTGTTGTTTTTATGGCAGATATATTCAGATATATTTTTCATTTTCTTTTACATAGAGCTACAGTTTGAGACCCTAAGGGCTTCCAAGAAAAATGCAAAAATAGCGTGAGAAGGAAGCTTCCAGACAGTCTTTCTTCAGTCTGGGTAGAAACAGCAAGATTTTCAGCTCATTCTTCTACCTTATCAAAGTCTTCATTTTTTCAGAAGTGTTTTAGAGACAGAATCTGGATTTTCAAATTAGTTTTTCATTCCTGTCTTTGAACAAATCCTGTCCATCAGTGGATTCAGGTGTAAACAGTGGACTCTGTTTGGGGGTGGGAGTGGGGAATGCAAAACTTTTGAAGTTTTGATGTAATTAATGGTTGTTCCACTGCCTGCTGGTGGAGTAGGGAACTGGACCACAGCCCAACTTTTCTCATGGTCTCAGCACCTCCCCCTTATTTGCAGGCACTGCTGTGACTGTCTCCATTCCTCCTCATCTCCTCTCCAGCTTCCCTGCTCTTCCAGAGCCATGGCTCCCCTTCAACAGCTCTCTACTAGATACTGCTTCCTCTGGCATGTTTTTTACCAATTCTCCAAAAAAACTAACTTCAGGCTTTATCTCCCTGGGTCTCCTATCCTTATCTGTGCTGAACAGCTTCCCAGCACACCTTCCCAGCTTACAAAGACCTTTCAGGCTTGAATTAATCCTTTCCTCTGTCTGGGCTTGCACTGCACACTCTCCTCACTGTGTACCTTAGGAAGCTTTTATTTTCTGTGTTGATTTAGTGCCAAGGGATGCAATGTTTAGGGAGGAAGAAGGAGACCTGTAAGGAAGCGCCGCTGATCTAAATATGTTTTTAAGCTTGGATCAGAGCATTTAATGAAGGCAAATCATGAGAGGCAGAAAGAGCAGCAATCATCAGTCAAATAAACTGAAAAAGCTAAAGAAAGTATTTTGTAAAGGCATACATATCTGCCTCTCTCCTTATGCCCTTCCTTCTACGTAGAACAGATGGCCCGATCTCAAAAATAAACCTAAAAAATAAAGAGAATTGCAAGAGCTGTGAAGGCTGTAGAAGCTGTAAAGAGCTGGAGATCAGAGAGGGTAAGGCGGAAGGAGCCGTGGGGGTCAGCACAGGCAGCGTGGTGACAAATGAGGTGGTGCTTGTTGGATGCCAAAAAGATGCTCCTGTTTGCCGGGGATTGGGAGGTAAATGTGCCCAAAACAGATGCTTCTTGGGGACAGAAAATGAAACATTAATGAAAGCGTTGGAAATACCCTAACATCAGAAAAAAAGGTTTGTCTGGGGGAAGGAAAGTTGAACTGAAACTGCTCCTGTGCTGAATTTCCTTCAGCTCAAACTCTGATAGAGGCTGTGATGGTGGCGTGACTTGTATGTGCCTTGCAAAGACAGAGACAGCATGCAAGGGTTTGTGCTCTAAATTAAACATAGCGAAAACCGGGTTGTTTTTCATTCTTATAATACTACTACAGCTAGTACTACTACTATTTAAATAATAATTAAACAGGTCCATCCCAGTCTGATGATCACCAGATGATTTTGAAGGAAGCCATTTTTAAACCAGATCAGTCTCCTGCATATATAAGGTAATAAAACCACTCAATAATAAAAGATGTGGGATAACTTCACTTGTTATCTGCTGCCCAGAAAAATGCAAATATGATCACTGCCTTGAATTCAAACCTGGAAAACTGCTAAAATGCCCAAAAGAAATGGGACTTTGCCTAATGACTGAAAGTTTTAGCCCTTCCTCCAATTAATGAGTCTAGCGGTATTAGTGTAATATGCTTGGTATCCTTTGAAAAATAAACATTTCTGGTTTAGATACAATCTAAATGAGCTTGGAAATTAAAATAATTCTTCTTGGCTTCAAATTAGATGGATTGGCCATGTCTGAACATTACTGCTGCTTAATTTAAGATGACATATCAGCCTGGCATTTTCATTTTTAATGTGGGAAGCTGCGTTTATGAATAAGACCTTTCATTTCAGGGACAGCAGTTTCAATTTTTTGAAAACTAGCAGAGGTCTATTTAAATGGTGTCTTGCACACTGCTCAGGCTGGGTACCCTAAGAACATGTAAATTCATCTTACTTATGATAAATGGACCCATGAATAGAAATACTTCCAATTTTTTCCTCCTGCGGCTCTTCCTGCCAGGGTACATAATGAAGAATTTAAGATAAAGTATTTCTTGGATGGTTTGATAACACTGAGGAAGGTGTGCATTTGACTGACATCTTTCAAAATATTTCTGGCCTGGCATTTCATCTCATAGCCTCTAAAGGAGGCATGCATCACACAAACAACATGCAGGGAAATTCTTCCTTCCCAGTTACAGAACCAAAAGCTATCCTGAAGAATGCTGCGGGAAATGTAGCCTGGAGATATTTCTAGCCTCATCTCTTCCAGATCTCTGATAGTATATATAAAATTGCTGCTACTTTGGACACCAGGAACTGAAGCAGAGCCCTTGTTATGTTCTACCTGCTTTCCCTGAGGAGTACCCTTGAAGCATGCAATAGTATTGAGCCCAGCACAAATATAGCAACCAGGGCCACTTTCACTCTAAAAGGCACCCTGCATTTTACACATGGGTGTAGAAGTTAGAGCACTACCTGTGAAAATGAAGTGCCTTAATCCCAAACCCTCCCCAGGCTGAGGATACCTCCCAGAGGATGCTCTGCACCATCAAGCTACAGGCCAAGCTACAGTTAAGAGAGAGGCAATTTCTATTTTATCAAATGGTAGTTGAACTTGATGGAAAGAGACAACCATAGACCCATCTGCTCCTGGACAAGGGGACTTATTATTAGGCTACAGCTGTACAGGGAGTGCCACAGGGGCAGGGGGGTGCCCAAAGCCCGGCTGCGCTACAGGCTGGAAGCACATGGAAAGCTTTGCTCGTGAAGCAAAAGTGAACTTGTACATTTTGGGAGACTCTCAACAACACTGACTCCAGTAACATAACAATACTCAGCACCGACATAAGAAGCAAACGAACCGCTTGTTCCTGCGGTTCTCAAATACCCCCTCTCTGCTGGAAACAGGTGCAGACATGGTTGACCAACAGTTCAAAAGCACATTCAAAAAACACCATTGCAGTGTAGTTACCTTAGGAGAGAGAGTAGCAAGGAATCTTAGACAGGCAGAAACCAATTATTCTTTTAGTTTGGTAAGCCCTTTCCTAGCAGTTGGTCAGCAGAGGTAAGCAGGAGTTGTATCCAAATCACTGCTGCAACGAAGCCATCCCTGCATGCTAAACATTGCCAGCACTCACTGGTGAGAGCTTTGCTACTTGGGGGCCCCCTTCTAAAATGCAGTAGCCCAATTATTTAACATTCTGGAAACACAACTGAATGGGAGCGCATGGGATGGAAGAGCTGTGATGTGAGGCTATAAAACAGAAGATGACTGGTTGGAGGATATAATTTTATCCCTTTTTGTCCCATGGCAAGTATGCCACATGCCAGAACATACTGAAGGGATGCTTTAGATCTGGAGTGAGCACTTTGAAAATCTGAGAACCAGCAGGCAGCTTTGCGACTGGGAAAAGCTGACTGGCAGCTTTGAAGTGTATTCTCTCCCAAGGCTGGGGAAAGCCTCTTGCAAAGAGGCTGTATCCAGGGTTATTCTTATTTTAGTGAGGAGGGGTTCTCCCATCTTGCTTCTGTGCTCATATTAGGCCCCTGCATGTAAAACATGGAAGCTGTGGCTCCACTGCAAAGTAACTGCGAAGCTGCTAAGGATTTTAGACAGCCTTTTTCAGCAGTCTCCATAAGAGGACCATACAAAGCTCAGCTAAAGCCAAACTGCCATAAAACATGCAATAAAGACTTCTCTTTCTGTAATGTGCAGGGAGTAGTGATGAGATACTAGTCCAAGGGACTCTATATCAAGTTAGGGCTGTGCTGAGAAACAAAATTGCTGCTGTCAGTTATTTGCAGTTAAAGCAAAAGTACAGCAGGGGGAAATATCAAACGCTTTTACAGTGCCCTAATGACCACGATTCAAGAGCATTATTTACGTTTGGTGAAAAACCACAGCGTGAATCTAGCGAGGTAAAGCATAGCTGCTGCCACCAACCACCGCAGGTTTTCACCAGCCAATCTGCCTGCCTTTGGGGAGGCCCAAAAGCAAAGCTCAGGGCTTGATAGTCTTCACGCCTGTGAGCAGCACCGAGCTGCCCTGTAAAGCTCTGTACTGTGCTGGTGCCTCCGCATCTCAGCTGTACCAGCATTCAGCTGCCATCAGCTGGTCCTCTCGTCTCCTTCCTAGGTGGCACCACTTTGCCCCTGCTCTGCCAGGTGAGGGGTGCGGGGAAGGAAAACTGTGGGTAAGCTCACCTTCGTGTCTTGCCCAACATACAGAATGGGCTCCTCTGCAGAAGCTCCTATGGAAATATTTGCACAGTTAAAACCGAAGAAAGCATGGATCAAAACCTTTTCTAATGTCTCTAAGATCAATACTCTTGGAGTCCTGTGCATTGCAAGACTGTACTATTTACTAGGAAGTCTTATAAACCTCTAAAAGGAGTTAAATAAGCTTTTTCACCATCGAGATACAGAAATTCACCCCTCTTTCAATGACTGGTTTATTATAACCTCATATATTTTAGTTGCCAGTAGCAGCAAGTGCTCCAGCAGAAAAAAAGACGGATGTAAAAAATTAGCCCAAACAATTTTATATTATTTTTAGTTTCCACAAACAGGAACTGACTAAATTGGACTCTTAGATTTCGCTTCTAATAGCTAAACACCCTCATAACGGCTGGAGAACTATTGAAATGTGCTTTGATTGCTAAACTGGTATATGATTTAATTTTTAAAAATGTAGAATTATCAGGATTTCTTCTCAAAAAAAGTTTGGAAGACTGCAGATATATTTAGAAGTGTCTATTCTATTCTTTTGGGTTCTTTTCCTTTCTAATATGGATGAAGATTACTTTTGACCTCCTAAATTGTAAATTTTTATGTTTATATATCACGTTAATTTGAACTCTAATGATTTAGATAGAAGTCTTTTAATGTCTGCAATCATTTTATTTATGAGTTGCATTTACAGAGTACAGGGAAAAAGTAGACAGCAATTTTCTCTTAATTTTTTGGTATTCTAAAATGTGGAAGAATTATAAGAATCCACCAGGCTTGGACAGGGGATAAGAATCCCTTCAGGCTTCATATTTCAGTTTGGCTTTCTACTAATGTTATATTCATAATGTAGAGATTAATTATTGTGCTCAATGAGATATTCAGAAGATTCTCACTTTTATGGAGCTTCTAACACTGTAGTTACAGTTAATCAATAGTACAATAATAAACCCATCTGTATGTCGGGGTCAGATTTCTATTATATAAATGTCGTCCTCCAAAATCCATACATGAACTCTGTGTAGTAACCTAGACTGTCTTCAAAGCTGCTTGGAGGAAAGAAGGTGATTAATCTGCCCTCAGTTAGCCCTGAAGCTAGGTTCTGCGTTACAGGGGTCTGTCTCCCTGGCTAGGCAAGGAGCAGAGCTCCCTGGTTTAGCCCGGATGCCTCACTTGTAGGTAAATGAAGTTAGATAAGGAGGACTTAAACCCCATGTGTTGGGATCAGTGCAGCAATTTTTGTAGGGTACAGGGTATTCTCTTTATTTTGGTCACTTCTAGTCATGTTAAGCCTTATGAGAATTATAAAAAGCTAAAACTTTGGAAAAGAGCATCAGTCGCATGCCACAAATGTAATTCATGAGACTTCAAAGTAAAGGATACGATTCCGATTTGTGCTTCTTACATTTTCTTGCACTGTTCCTATCTTGTGGAGACCAAGCTCAGTGGTGTAGTTGACACACCCGAGGAACGGGATGCCATCCAGAGGGACCTGGATGAGCTCAAGAAGTGGGCCCATGTGAACCTCATGAAGGCCAAGGGCAGGGTCCTGCACCTGGGTCAGGGCAACCCCCAGTACCAATACGGGCTGGGGAATGAAGGGATTGAGAGGAGCTCTGCAGAGAAGGATTTGAGCATACTGGTGGATGAAAAGATGGACATGAGCCGGCAATGTGGGATTGGAGCCCAGAAGGCCAACTGTATCCTGGGCTACATCAGAAGTGTGCCCAGCAGGTTGAGGGAGGTGATTCTGCCCCTCTACTCCACTCTGGTGAGACCCCACCTGGAGTACTGTGCCCAGCTCTGGAGCCCTCAGCACAGGAAAGACACAGACCTGTTGGAGCAGCTCCAGAGGAGGGCCACAAAGATGATCAGAAGGATGGAATACCTCTTCTATGAGGACAGGCTGAGAGAGTTGGTGTTATTCAGCCTGGAGGAGAGAAGACTCTGGGAAGACCTTATTGCAGCTTTTCAGTGCTTAAAGGAGGCTTATAAGAAAGAAGGAGACAGACTTTTTAGCAGGGCCTGTTGTGATAAGAGAAGGGATAATGGGTTTAAGCTAAAAGAGGGTAGATTTAGACAAGATAGAAGGAAGACATTTTTTACTCTGAGGGTGGTGAAAGACTGGCACAGGCTGCCCAGACAGGTAGGAGATGCCCGTCCCTGGAAACATTCAAGGTCAGGTTGGATGGGGCTCTCAGCAACCTGATCTAGTTGAAGATGTCCCTGCTCGTTGCAGAGGGGTACCTATAAGGATAGGAATATGCATACTAGTAAGGGTACTAGTCCTATTGGTAGTATGTCCCGTTCAAACTGTTCACAGAGAAATTATATCCTCAGCTGGTGTTATAACTTTTTTGAAGGTTCACATCATAGAGTTAAAGTGTATTTGAAGAGATTTATAAATGCTGTGCATTCCCAATATTTGTATGATATATCACTGGGTTGGATTCTCAGTTTATTTATCTTTATTAGAAGTCACTTCCTGGTAATGCTACAATATAACTTTTCGATTCTCAAACAGTGATATCTTAAAAGTAGAGATGAATTCTCGAAACTGGGTCCCTTGGGACTACAAAATAGTGACACCCCAAAGAAGGAGTCAGGACTGAAAAACTTGTCCTAGTTTTTTTCTGGTTATATACAGAAAGTTACTTTAATCATAGTGCTTTCATCAGTATTTCAAATAGTTATTTCAAATATATGTTTCAGAGAGACATTTTGAATGTAGGATCCCATGAGGCCTGTAGCAGTAAGACCGTTAAGTATCTGTATATAATATGTGAAAAGATCAAAGAGGAAGATGAAAAGAATAAAAATATGGTCAAGTTTGAGGCTCATGCAGTCTGTCAAATATTACAAATTGAAACTGAGGACTGATCTGAAATATAATGTTTGGGAGTTTTTCCTACACATTAGCAACAGTCTACCTTTTAATGAATTAGATATAAAGCTTTATGGTGTTTCATGTTCATTGCTAATTTTCCTTTCCTTTCAAGACACTTAGGACTTGTTCTTCATTTCTAAGTAATAAAAAATTTCAGGTAATATTTTTGACTTCAAATAGCCACCTACTATTCCAGCTACAGACTTATCATTCAGTTCCTAAATTCTGTTCTGTAGCAGAATCATTTTGCCTTATCTTTAAACACAGCTCTATTCAGAGGATATAGCCTGGAAAACTTATGCCTTATTCGTGAAACTGTTGTGATAATCTAATCAATTAAGATCTTAATGTGTAGGCTTTTTAGCTAGTTTTGACAGAGAAAAAAACATTTAGAATTCAGATTGTGTTTTTGGTAACTGTAGCATCAACTGTGAAATTAAAATCAGTTTTTTTTTAATAATTCAGGGGTCTTTTTATGAATGAAAGAAATTGCAGTCCTAAAAAAGTCAAAGCATGTAATCAGAACTTGTAAAATATTCCATTCTGTTTTATGACATCTCAACTCCAATCAAACAAACAGAGCTAGAAAGAACTGGAGACTTGATTGACTGTTTAAAGGAAAAGCTGTCAGTTTGATTACAGGCAAGCGAACAGACGCATTACTAAATGTAAACTGCATTTAATTTTATTATGCAAGAAGCTTTAATAACAAGTCACAAATAAGTTATGCAAACTGAAACACTGTGTGCAACTGCATACAGATTTCTGACATTGCGTGGGGGCTGTGGGTCATAGCTATTTTCAATTACAGAAACACAGAACGGTCAGGGTTGGAAGGGACCTCAGGAGATCATCTAGTTGAAGTTATCTAAATTTATTAGGAACCAAAAGGTAATTAAAAAAGAGAGAGCATCAGAGGGAAAATGGCACACTACGTTATTTCAAACAAAAATGGCAGAGACTTCAAGTAGGTTGTTAACAGCGGATTCTTGCAGTGCTGCGAAGAAATGCCCTTACAGTGCTTCTATTCAAATATTTGCAGCATTTCTCTACTACCTTTTTGCTCTGGTTTCATTTCCCATGTCTAGATTTTTTTGAAATTCAGAATGACTCATTAGGTGTGGTGGATGTTTGACACGAAGCTTGTGCAGGCTTCTTGAAGGTGTACCCACAAAAGGAAGAAAACCATGTACCGTTTCTCCTCAGCTTGCTATCTCAGGGACACAGTTCAAACCAGACCCAGCTGAGGACTTCAGCTTGGTGTCATGCTGGAAAGCCCATCTCTCGTTGCTTATTTCTTCCTCCTGACCCATCCAGCAATGCAGATAGTTATAGACTTGGAGCTGCTCCAGTACAGCGCAACCAAGAGAAACGCAGAATTACAGCATCTGATGTGTGTCAGACAAAACCCGGCAGGGGAACCAAGATGGGGGAGAAGGGCAGGGGTGGCTGCTACAGGACATGGCATGAATTGAGTGGGACAGCAGCATGGTTGCCTTTCTGAGCACTTGTTCCCAATGCAGAGGAAGAAGAAAAAAATGTTGGAGGGATTGTAGGTTTCGGCCAGAGAGTCTGTAGTAACACACCACAGTCCCAAAGCAGTAGATGGTATATTCTCACAGCAACGATATTGTGTCCAACACAAAACAATTCTGTTGCAGGCTTTGTTGTGTTGGCTTCAGAAAAACAGCTTAGTCGCTGGAGGGCAAGCTGGCAAAGCCTGGAGATCAGCGATCTCAATCTGATTACATTCAGTGTAGAAAAACAGAGAATAGAGGTTAGTTTTCTCAAGCTGAGGGAAATTATGAGAAGAAGTGATTATTTTCTGCCTGGCAGTCTCATTTTTCTGGCTTCTCAGAGGACTCTTCAGAAACTTATATTAGATGATTAAAAAGCCATGGATGTACAGTTGAAAAGATGTCATATTTTGCTAAAAGCTCCTTTTGGTTCAGTGGCAAAATGAAGATGAAGATGATAAGCAACAAATGTGCTAGAGGAAAGGGAGGAATAGACAGCAGTCAGTGTAAACCCACTCTAAGTTTTTGGAGCACAGAAAAATGAGAATGGAAGTCAAAAGGGAAGAACTTTGGGAAAAATATTATTGGGTGGCAGTATGAATGGTGATATGGAATTAAAACAACTATATTAGGACCAAAAGAAATCTTAGTGATACTAAATATACCTGTTGTGAGACAGAAGAGTGATAGCACAGCTAGTAATAAAGGAAAATGGTAGAGTTTTCAATAAGTAATACTTACTTTTTGCTTGGAAAGAAGCAGTATAGCTCACTAATTCATGAAGAAAGGAGAAGATGTGCTCATTATTCAAAAAGTACTAAAAAAAAGATTTTATTTTCATCTGCCAGCTATTTTAAACCAGCTGGCCTGAGTAACCATCAGCATAAAAGACCTAGACAAGGAGACCTCTGACTGCTGTACATACCTTCATTACTGTTAACTCATAGTGCTTGACAAAATTCCCATGGTAAGTGTTCAGACCTGACCAGCAGCCTGTTGCGGGCAGCTGTAGACCATGGTTATTCTGACTTCAACCCCGGCAAATATAAAAATGAATTAACAACAATCAGACCAATGAAAGTCACTTGACATAATTTGATTGCAACAAGACTTGTCAAAACAAACCTGATTTCATTCTTTAGTGAGGTTACTTGCTGGCTGATTGCTGTACTATATATACATAATAGATGTAATGGATGTATTTTTGATTTGCTATCATCACACACACACACACCAGTTGAGAAATTGGCACTATACAATATCAATAACCTTACACTAAACTGTTTTAAAATCTCAAAGGGCAATCCATGAGGGCATCTTTTAAGTGGTTTTCACCAAAATTAGTGCTAAGTGATACTCTTCATCATTTCTATTTGTGCCCTAGAAGCAAATATAAAATCATTCCTAATACAATTTGGCTGGTTTAAGCCTACATACAGGAATGAATCTAATGATGTCGACAGTGATGAGGGCAGGGCACGAACAGAGAATGCTCTTGATAGACCATAAGTTAAACCCAAATCATTTTAACAGAGCCAAAAGGAAAGCTGTATGTGTAGGAACATGGGATGCAGCCCGTCCAAAGAGACAAAGACCCTCTGTCCCAGCACAAGGAACTTTGGAAAAGATCTAAGTATGTTAAATGAGAAACTGAATATTACCACAGAAGGTAACAGGTCTGGTACCTACTTTTTAAAAAGAAAGTAAAATTATTGGGGATCACAAATATTATTAAAAAGAAAATTATTAGGTTAAGTTTAATCAAATTAAATCTAATTAAAAATGATTAAAATTTCTCACAGTGAAAAACTAAGAGAGTCTCTTTAGCTAGTCAAAGACAGGACTGAGAAATGACATGAGTTGAATGTCTTCCTGGGAAGAGATGCAAAAGGACTCTTAAATTTAGCAAAGATCAGTACATCAAGACTCAATGGTTGAATACTGAGGCCAGCCACAGCCAGATGAGAAATAAGGCAGAAACTTCTAACAATGACAGGCCTTGACCACTGGAGCAAGACATTAGAGGAATAAATTTGATAACCACAAGTCAGGATTAAGTGGCTTTCTGGAAGCTGCGCTTCAGTTAACCAGGAGTAACTGGTCTCCAGGCAGGGATAATGGAGCCAATATCAAGCCTTTGTGTGCAGAAAGTCAGACTGCTTGTTCAAAGTTTCCCCTCTAAGCTTAAACACTAAAGCCTGGCAAGACAAAAGATAAGTGTCAGAAGAATAAATGCTGAAAGTAAGCATTAGAGGATGTTTAAAGAATGTAAATTACAGAGATGATACTGGGAATTACCTCATCTTGGGTGAATACCAGTATAATTTTGATTCTGCAAAGCTGTTAAGCATGGGGTAGACTTTATGTGGGTGTTCTCCACATTTCAATAGAATTTAAGCACCTGTTTAAGGTTAAATCTAAATTCAGAATTAGCTCAGTCGAAGTTTTACCTGAATATTGAAGGCTGTGAAATTTCCCTTTTGAATATTGGAGTGCACCTTCTCCCCAGTTTATCATTTGACACAGATTATGAATGATTTTCACTGTCTTTAAGGAAAGGAGAACCAGAGTGAAGCCCATGTTTACAGCAATTTAAACGTCTCTGTAGCAAAGAAATTATGAAAACAGAGGTTTGGCAAAGTGGTCAAATAAGATGACTAAAATGGCAAGAGGTCAGACTTAGAAAAATTTTGTGAACTTACTTAGTTCTCTGTATCATGAAAGAGCATGAGAAAACCTGAAAAATCATACTTAAAATCATGCTATTTCAAAATGTCCCACAATATATTCAATGTACATTGTGGCAGAGCCACAGATACTGTCTGAATTAGGCACATTTGGTCTTTGATAAAACCAAAATGCAGCTTTTCCAAATTCCTCCATCCTCAATCCTTTTCTGTAGCTTGAAACTGATCCTCAGTGGGATATACTAATTAATGGCAATGGAGAGCACAGGTTTATACCAGTTGCGGCTCTACCCTTTTCTTGCAGAAACACATGGTAAGAATTTTAAGAGTTTCTCACTTTGGCCTCCAGAGGTCATCAAGACCTTTATCTTAGAGTCCAGTGTGTGGAGAGCAAGGGTGGCTGGAAAGTCCCGCTGCTAGTTTCAGTGGCTCATCAGTCTTGTTAAGGACCAGGAAGAAAAGTGAGAAGTTGTATTCCTAAAACATACTACATGAATTACAAAAA
>VZSZ01008818.1:635658-665814 GCA_013398815.1 Ibidorhyncha struthersii
AAGGGGAAAGGGAAAGGGAAAGGGAAAGGGAAAGGGGAAGAGAAATCTAACCAATCAATTACAGTCTTTCAAATCTGTGATAAAGATTTTTCAGTCATTTTATTTCCAAAGTGGTCCGCAAATGTGTGTAGGAAATGCTCTTCTGTGTTCTGGCACAACACAGAGTAGTCTTTGACCATGCAAAAATCAAACTGAGATCTCAAGCAGCCAGGCAGAAAAGTCCAAATATTTGGTAGAACATTATTTCACTCATTTGGAGACAAAATGCCAGGCTGTGCAAGTTAGATAATTTATCTGCCCCGGTGCTCAGTGCGGGAGGAGAAGATGTGAGCGCACCTGTACCTGCAGCACCAGGTAGGAGACCACATTACTCCTGCCACCTCCTCCCTGTCCAAGCTGACACACGGAGCTGGGTCATGCTGGAGAGGCTGGGGGATGCTCTAGCCCCTCCCCTATCAGCGGGCAGGACAGGTTTTGGCAAAGGGTTGTGAGTAGCAGCCTTGAATCAATAATTACTGGACTCAATAAAGTCTTTAACTGTTCTAGCTGTTTGCAAAGTTAATATGTGTCTAAAGTACCAATTTGCCTCTGAGACTGCCTCAATCTCTTCGGAAATCTGGCAGAATATACTCAGAAAGTACGTTACTTTTATACTTAATTAAGAAATTTCAAGAAAGTATTTAACCTGGGATCTCAAAATGCAATGTGAAAGTAGTTAATGAAAATTAAAACCCAGTCTGAATCTGCAGAGAAATCAGTAAAGCTTTTATGAAAAAGGATCCAGTGGAATGTATCTTTATGGCATTGAAATCTTTGAGGGACTATACAATGGCAAATGAAATCCAGGCTATTAGGCTACTTACAAACGCAATATCTTTGTTTCAGTGTTCCTCACAATGCCTTTCCTAGTTTTGTTATTTAAATTCTTTCCGCACAATCCCTAGTTATCATTCACAAACTGCCTCACTCTTCACCCTACTAATAATGTCATTCCAAGGGTGTCACTAGACCATGTTTCCTCTTCATCCAGACATATTTCTCAATTTAACAAAATCAAAGGAATGCTGAAAAAATCCCCAATTATGTTATTATAACATATAGCAAGGTTAATTGCTGGAACTAGAGACTTGCAGAGAACTAGAGTATCCCGGAGAAAGTACTTTCTTTTTTTTTTTACAAGTTTGCTGCACTTCTACTGTCCTATGGCTTCTACTGTTTCTTAATAACATTACCTAAAATTTTTTAACAGGTTTTGAAAAATAATGGGCATGATTTCTAGAATAACAGTATCTATTAAGGGGTTGCAGGATGTAAAATAGAGTGATATTACCTTGAGATTATTACATATCTCTCTTTCAATGTATTTGTCAGCTTCAATTTTTCTTTTCGTTTCAAATTTCTGCCATTTAATTATCAAGGAGTCTGCCACAGAATGCAGAAAAACACAGGTTTATGCTAACCATTGGATTTCTTTTGCTCATGAGAACTAAAAGTCAGGGCTGTTTTAGATGGAAAGAAATCCCAATAACCTAGAGACAACAAGGAATGTCTTATACTTCTGTGATGGTGCATTTATTCTTGTCATATCCGTGAGAACACATTAGCATATCTTCAGTTTAGATGACAACTTTTCCTGGTTGCTTTTGCAGAAATTTTAATCTGCTCTCAAACTTCAAAAGTGCTTTAAATGTCATGTGTTGAAGTCTTATGATCCACCTTCCAACATTGATTTCTGTCCTTCTGGGGAAGCTGCAGTGCTTCAAAACCCTGGGACTGCAGCTTTTCATGGCACACTGCGCTGATGTGGAAGGCAAAGCAAACTCTTAACCACCCTGTGCTAAGGGTGTCCTAAAAACGCCATGTTAATATGGAAGTCATCCACTGAAACCACTACTGAAATGGCTTTTACAACTGTGCTTCTAAGGGTTTTCTGGACTACCCTGATTCTTTCTCATCTCTGTTTTTCAGCCAGTTGACAGCCATTTTTCCAAGGTTTACATAAAAGTGGAGTCTAAAAATGCAAAAAATTATTTGCTTCCAAGATTTACTCTCTAGGATGGACACACAGGAACTTCAACAATGGAGAACTCATGGCAATGACATGGAAACCCACTGAGGGAGTCCAGAGACATCAGGAGCCCGGCTCTTCTCATTGACTTCCCAGTATGACTGCTAGAGAGAGGTACAGTGTGCCCTTTGACAGGCCTACATGGCCAGTGACTGGCAGGAATACAATATAAAAATAATAATAGTGGGATATATAGTAATAAGTAACTGGACGTACTAAGAGGAAAAGGTGTATTTATAGCTTCATCTAGTCTGTATTAGCTCTTTAGGACTTGAAGTGGCTGAATTTGACACAGTAGAATAGGCACAAGAACTTGTTTCTTTTTCCTCAATTGCTATAGCTTTAATTGTTTTAATTTTATCACCACTATGAATCTCAACTAGCTGTCAAATTGTTAGAAAGCTAGAAAACTGACTGCTGTGAGGATGAGCTTAAAGCAATATGGAGTGGATGCAAATCTAGCATGCTTGAGAATTAAAAACAAGCCGTATGGTGTGTCTGTGCTGTCTAGTGTTGCAGGATTATTTTCAGTGATTAACACACTTGGTTAATTGCCAAGAACGACTCTGTGCCTAAGTACTGCAGTTAACACTCCTTACTTCTGTGAAATTGGAAATTGCCAATACAGAGAAGTTATTTTTCTTCTCAACCAAAATACACATTCTAAATCACGTACTTTATATCAGTAGAACAAGATTACAAGTGATCTTGAATTTTGGATAGATCCTTTTCTTTTGGAAACCAAAGATTATAATCTGAGTCAAATGAGCAACTTGAAATAAATTGAAGAGGTTCCATGGTCAGAATACTGGCTCTTTTGGCTCTCAGATAAAGAAGGATCTTTGCACTTATAGGAATTTAATTTATCATAATTTGACAAAAGGTTTAGATCTTGGATGGTGGCTTAGACTCATCTTCCAAATAAACACCTATGTTTCATATTTATCCCACAACAATAGTCTAGAGAATATAATGATAATGTAATTATGATTTTCTTCTTTCTCTTCAAATAAACTTTGAGACTCTGATGTATGACCTTCTTTTTAATATTATTTTTGAGTAGACCTGCACAATCAAAACTGTCAGATGAAGAAAGTACACATAAACACAGCCTACCTTTTGAAAGCCTCCAGTTATAACGTCTCTGAGAGAAACATTTTATAAATGTGTCATTTACTCACTGAAATTAATGGGAAGATGTATACAATGATACCTTAGTATCTGCTAATTATATTGATCTCTTTGCCTTTTTGTGAAGGATCAATATTTTTTGTAATTCAGGTGTAAATCAGGGACCTGATTATCAAGCTTGTTACCTGAGTAACAAGCAATAGGACAAGAGGAAATAGCCTCAGGTCGCACCAGGGGAGGCTTAGATTGGATATTAGGAAAAATGTATTCACTGAAAGGGTTGTCAAGCATTGGAACAGGCTGCCCAGTGAAGTGGTTGAGTCACCATCCCTGCAGGAATTTAAAAGACGGGTAGACGTGGTGCTTACAGACATGGTTTCGTGGTGGACTTGGCAGTGTTAGGTTTACAGTTGGACTCAATCATCTTAAAGATCTTTTCCAGCCTAAATGATTCTATGATTCTATCATCAGCAATATCAATAAGCAAGTCCTGGCTAGCTATGCTTTGTTCGGCTTGTGTGATGTTGCACAACACAAACAAAAGTGGGAATAAACACATGAAACTACATGTTCCCTATATGAAAGGGCCACACATGTTTTAGCTTGTTCCTTTCCTAGTTTTCAGTCTTTGGGATATTTTACTTGCTGAAAAAGTAAAAGCTTTATCTTTAAAAAAATTTATGTGAGAAACTACTTCCAGATAAATGGCTCAGAGTGCCTATGCCTCTTTGGAAAAGCATAAAACAGGGATGGACAAAAGCCTGGAAAGCTTGCAGTTCACCTTGTTATCAACTCCAAGCACAGTAATGGCACTCAACCTGCATGTCCTGAGTGATAGTACACAACAGTAGGCCAGGAAAGCCACTGAAATATGAGAACTGGAATTTGATTTTGTGATACGTTAGTGATATGGTAGCAGAGCATGTGGAATAAACTACCTTTGGTGTTCTGAGCCATGGCTTACTGTACCTGCTACCAACCTTCACTTGGGAAGTGGGGTTTAGGAGCTCAGCCAGAGTGCCTATTGTGTTACGTCATCCCTAAAACACTCTTATACAACACACTTGTTCCTGATATGTAAGATTTCTGTAATGTTCAAGTTGTTGCAATTTATTCATTGAATATAATCTCTCAATGACTTAAGAAGGTGACCTGCACGTAAAGCTTTGTGTAGTTCTATTGCTAAGAGTCTGGTATTTTTCAAAAGTGGTAAAATCAAATAAAAAAGTAACTAACATTGTTAAAGGGAGCACTATACATAAATGATATCCCTCCGGAACTGATAGATAAGATGTAAAACATCATGAGGAATTCTGTATTTCTTCATTTAAAATCTTGGTATATTTTCTTGGAGATAGTACTGACAAGCACAGAAAATACACACACATTAGAACTGAAAAGGTGTATTTCACGAACAATAAACTCCATCAGCACAATTTACCACGGTATCCTGGGTTGATAGTTTAAGAACTCGATAAAATACTCTGGCAGTTTCAATAAGTGGTAGCGGTGTCATTGTAGGTCTGATGGTCCAAGAATGCAAGTGAGGGAAATGCGCAGGGTGCAGTACGCGCATTATCGTAGCTCTTGGGAAAAGCAGCATAATTTCTCACCTCACAAGGGAGGAAAGTCCTCCCTGGGCAGAGGTCCCCCTTCACTGGTGTGGTGGGGGCCACAAGTGCTCTGCAAAGAGCAATCGCTGCAGCACCCGAGGGCCTGGCTCGGCACCGCGGACTTTTTGGTGACTTGTGATGGCTGATTTGTGGAGGTAATTGTGTTAAGCCATGGGAGCGTGATAATTGCTAGGCTATTGTTGCTTATTTTCACTGTGGTGTCTAGAAGGCTGGTGCTGGTATAAGAGAAAAGAGTGGTGATTAATGGCTTTATGTTGAAGTCAATGAGTGAAACCAGACTTTCAGTCCTGACGACTGGGAGGTCACCTATAAGCTCCAGGAATCCAGCAGTTACTAATTAATTGAACAACATAATTAAGTTAAACTTAGAACAAATGGTCTCCACACTACTAAGCTGAAAGATTTCTGCTTTTATTTCAGACTGAAAGGAGATCATTAGTGCTAGAAAGCCTCACCAGTATAACTTCTGTGTACAAACCTTTTTTAACCTGTTTTATGGCTGTGTTAAAACAATTCTTTCTGGTATGTTTGTGAATATGGCTTGTTTTCTTAACACCCATGTTTCTTCTTCATGATTTCTGCACTCACAGAATTACATACTCCAAAGCACAGAGAAAATAACCAACACAGTGAAGAGTTTGTTTAAACTATCATGTCAAAGAAGTATGTAGCTAAGACCTTTTTAGGCAAGACATTCATACAGTCAGTTCAGCGAGTACAAAACAGTAACTCTGTCACCCTGATCAAAGGATTCTCATGAAGTCTTGTGATCAAGTGAATACAATACTGGGAAATAAGAACCCTTTGCTTGGAAAAAGTCAATTTTAAAAGGAGAAAATTCATTGCGTGTGTACTTGTAAATGAATTACGACTGTCTTTTAAGGTGCTTATAGAGCCTTCATCTCTAGAAGGTGTAATGTAATTAAAGTTAACCTGTGACCAAAAGCTGAGAATGTACTTTTGGATGGAAAGATAAAACAATCATCTGTAATGTACAATATATTGAACTGCATAACAGCATTTGCTTCAAAGCTCAAGGACACCTCGACATCTGTAATTAGAAGGGCTCTCAAAGGGCATAGACAGATTCTTTCAATTGACATAGGTGACACTTCTTTTAAAACAACCTCAACATGAAAGTCTGAATTCTGTTTAACCCTTTAAGGAAAGTAAGCGAAAGACAAGTACAGCCAGTTCTGCTTTTGACTTCACCATCTCAAAACAGATATATATCAGTGAAAAGTCAAATGGTGCAGCCAATAGCTGTATTTGGCTTTTAAGCTGTAATTTTGAAGACTACTGCCGACTGAAGGAGGTTTCCAACCTTAATTTATTGAGGTGTCTGAGCTTTTACAATCTTTCTGGAATTATTTCCTCTTCATTCTTGAGTGTGCAAATAAAGATTTCCTCTTTTTTTTCCAAACTGAAATACAACCCCCTCATATCATAAAACTGATGGACTACAGCAGAGGCTAATCCTGACCTTGGAGGAGTCAGCTTACAGAAGGAAACACCCATTTATTTAGAGGAGGGCCCAAGAGAGGCTGTGTCTCCCTTCTACACACTAAAGGGTGGGTGGTGGACATCAAGGTTTGAATCCTGCGCATAACAAGCAATATTGAAATATCATATATTTTTCTCCTTCTCCTTTCCTTAAATATTTTAAGATTCACCTGGATCTGGATAATTGGGATTCCTAAGGCAATACCTCCCTGTATGATTCGGATACTGGAAGTATTTGTGAGCTTGTAATGGGAACTGCATCTTCATGTAATAAAGTGAAATATTGTGATATTAAAAAGCTCATGATTTTGATTACTGAAGTGTTATCCCAGTATTACCTGCAGTACAGCCTCTGTGGTACAAGAAACAAATTCATCAGCTGTAAAGGGCATGTTATGCCAGCAGGTGAATCTGAACCAAGTTCCTGCAAAAACACACAGTGAAATCCTACCTCGCTTCCTGGAGGCAGACTGATTTTAAAGCATAAAATAGATAGAACTGGTTTAATATTAAACTGTTGCTATGCTTTTACTAGTTAGACTGATGCTATGAACTTAACGTAGTATAATAATGTGTGTTGACTTTATATATTAGTCCTTTCTGAAGCTTGTACATTACGCTGCAGCGTACCGATGGGACACAGGCAGTTTTGGCTAGCATCCAGGAGACTGCGATCTTCAAAAAATGTTTTTCTGAGTACAAATCAATATGAATTAGATTCTGTCTAGAATGGCAGAGACTCTAGAGTGGTAGTCTTGGAGCTCCAATGGTCTGAGAGTGTAGGTGAAGCAAGGCTTCTGGGGAAGAAGTAAAACTAGTCCTTGGGAAAAACAGGCAGGCTTTTGGGACAACAGCCCTTCTTTTGGGAACACTGGCTCCTCTTCAGGTCTGAAATAGAAGCAACAACCCAGTTGCTATATAAAGGTTAAGAGCAATTGCTCTGAGTTTAGTTTAATTCCATCAACCAATTAGACAAATCTGAAAGGAATTGCAATTGGTACCTGGGGAACAGAACAAGATTTTAGCAAGGAAAGAAGTGATAAGGTCATTGTCTCCCATGGGACAGAGAAAGAAAAAGAACACTGATTATCACCTGTGGAACATGTACATAGAGGTTGAAATAAATTAAATTCAAGCAATTATCAGAGCATGCTAATATTAAACTGCACCAAATAGAAATAATTTAAATTGGCATATGATTAGCAAACAAACAATTTTATCTGTGTAATGCAAGAAGCTGGTGAAAAAAAATCATTTGAGGGACATATTAAATACTGAAGACATGATTAAGGTAACTGTGAAGCGAACTAATCTTTCTCAAGTTTTTTTTCCAGGAAGAGTTAAAAATCCTGCATGTGGGACACTACATGAGGATCCTCACACTCCAGGGAGGTTGCTAAATCTCTCCATTCTTTTCCAACCGGTTGTAGGGACAGATGGGATTAGCCTTCAGTATCCAAGGTTTTAAAAAGAGCTCTTTTCATCTACACTGTCGTGGTTTAGGCCAAATCAGCCACTGGGGACATGGGGGATCCCAGATGGGACGGACAGATGTTCCCCTCTACCCCTCTTCAACGAGAGAGGCAGAGGAGGGAAAAAGAGACTTAGGAGTTTAGAAGAGGCCCAGCTAAGAAGCAAAATTACTGAACAAAATCGGTCCTGTTTTACCTCAAACCAGGACATACACCCATGCTATAAGGACAACATTTAATTATCCCCATCAGCCAGAAACCCAACTGGATTTCAACTGCATCAGTCTAAATGTCTGCCCAGATGTTGGGGTGATGCAAAGAGGTGCTGGCCGGGGTTTGCTTTCTGCAGCTCAGTGCCAGATGGTAAGGAAGGATCATTCAATCTCAGTCAGATCACGCAGGAGATTTCACACGGCATTTGCTGCCATGCTCAAAGTTGCAAATGATGTTCTGCAGGTGAGGTGCAGAAAGCATGTTCCCTCTGAAGCCCCTCAAATAAGGGTAATAACTTCTAATGGGTCCTGTGACTGTCACAGCGGACGTAGGTTGGTAACATACTAAACAGCTGGGGAAGAATTTGTCAGAGCTTGTCTGCCAGACTTCATCTTACACCATCTTAAGATGTTTTTTGAACATAGACCTTCTGCATGGTGATTCACAACAACAACAATATAAAGGCCAGCTATTTGCACAAATAGGTTTGGAATTATCTAACAAGAATGAAAGGGATAGAAAAAAGGTAACAATACAAAATGAGGCGGTTTGTTCCAAGGAAGCAAAAGTAAGGTAATAATAAAAACACTGTTCAATTTTGTGTCCAGGTTTTCTTTTCATTCACAGACAAGAAAACTCTTTAGAGAAAGAAATAAGAATAATAAAATGAAAAACACACTAGGCGACCTTTTAAAGTCAGTTTTAATTGCAGAAATATCATCTTTAATTGTAGAAATAGCCTGAACTCTGAGGATGGCTAATATGATCAATCTTTTGCTCAAAGTAATTGGATAAATTAAAAAAGAGAGGTTATTAAAGACACATGTGAATTAGCCATTAGATTCTGAGAAATTCCTTGTCTGTGCTGCAAAGGAACAGAGCATTTTTATGGACGTGAAATAACACCAAGTCCGAAGATGTCACATGAAGAGGAACTTAATTAGCAGTTAGGATGTCTCCTGGTCCAACAAGACAAGCTGGTCATGGTCATTGCAGGTGGGGTGGACAAACCACTAGACAGGAGAAACAGCTCATGACTTGCCAGTGATTTACACAACTATTTGCTAGCAGACTCTGAATTCATGAGGGTTTTTATGTGCATGATGGAAAGGTTATAAACAACTCCAGCGCAAACCCAGCCCTGACAAATGTATTCTGAAAGGCAGTGGGCTTAACAGGGTAACAGTGGCATCAGGTCATATCCCTAACCACGTCAGAGTTGGCTGCCTGCAGCTTCTTCCATTATCCATCTGTCAAAAAAGTAGGTGTCCTCAGTTGCTTGAGAGACAGATAGAAAGCTGCTAATTTCACCAGCGGTAGCAACAAGCAGTGGAAGGACTTTTTCTGGAGCCTTCCTGAGCACTTCACTGCCTTATTTTGCCTTAATGCTGTGCTCGGTCCCACGTGACATTTCAGCTTTGCGCAGCCTGCAGAAAGAGCCAAGACACAGAGGAACATGCTTGTTATAAGAGGGTTTAGAGAAGCATTAAAAACCGGACCTGAGCAAGTTTTTTTCAGAGACTGACCGTTTAGCCAGATCTTGGCCCACTGCAGTGTACCCACTGGCTATGTTAGATGGTCAGAGAAGGGGAACTAACAATGCCTCCACCATCATAATCCTGGGACCTTGTTCAAGGAATGGTCCATGGGAAGAAGCAAAGGCCAGGAGGCTCTGACCTCAAAACTCTGTGTCATCCGGGCAGGCTGTGTGCCAGGAGCAGAGAGAGGTCGAAAACAGCTTCTTGCTGCTGAGGGAAGCCTTGCCAGGAATGACAAGTGAATATGGAACAGCAGCTTCCAAGGAGGATGCCAATGAACGGGTCTGAATACCAATGATTTCCAGGGCTAGTGACTGACTCCAAGTGATGGGCATCCTGGCGTGAAGAGCTGTGGCACTAACCCCGCGAAGCCAGTGACTGCCTGTGGGACTGAGCGCTTGGTTTGTATTTATGCGGCAGCTGAAATCACTGTGCTGAGCATAACCACGCCGTTTGTTTCGGTTGACTTGTTAAAGCAATCTTCTGTTACTAACCACACTCCCGAGTGGTCGTGGGAGCCCAGTGCCACCGTGTGGCACCTTGGCCAGGAAAGCACGCTGGCAGCTCCCCTGGATACGTGCCGGATGGACAGAGGTCCCTGCTGCTCTGCCACTATATAGAGGGTAGGAAGGGAAGGTCTCCCTGGCCTCCCTCCTCTTCTCCTGCCAGCTCCTCTCTGCCCAACTGAATCCGAATTTCCAGTGGCAGCTGCTCCACACCCTCTGTCCATTTGGTCCTGCCAAGGTGCACCCCTATCCTCCACAGACCCTATAGATCCAGATGTGGCCTCCAGAGAGACAGATGTGTTACAATACGCTCTCCTGGCAAAGGGTAACGAGTAGCATTTCCCTAGAGGCAACACAGCTCGAATGCCAGCCCTTTGTTAGTGGTTAGCACACTGCACAAGAGAAGGAAAAACCACTTTAACGTTACTTATTCTTCCTAAATTTAACCTGGGAAACAGCTGAGGAATTATTGTTGAGATATTTCAAAAAAAACCCTACCTAAGGCAGAGTCAAGCATGGCAAATTTCAGCTTGAGCAATTCTGTGTAGTGATAAACCAATGAAAATAAGGCTAATGGCAAATATTAAGCAACCTTAGCCACAGGCGGTGTTACTAGCTCCAGCAGTAATATGTGGTGTTTTTTCCATAAATACTGCATTGAAGTGCTGTATCTCTCACTCTCCTTTTTCTCAGCTAGCTGCAAAACCCAAAGCAAACTTTTCTGTATGCACAACCCTAATTGAAAGTAAAGTAAATTAAATGAATTCTAAGCAGTGCCAATAATAACTACTAGTTATTTTGCAGTAAAAATACCAATATTTTTATCAGTTTTTAGTAATGATGTTTTCCTGCTGTTTGCAATTGCAAGAAAATTCTTCCAGTAACAGCACAGGATTTCCCATGTAATTATTCAGCAGGCCCCAAATGAGCAATATATAAAAAACATGCTAAACAAAATTGCTGAAATGTAATTGTGCTGCAGAGAAACAGATATAAAGAAGGGGCTATTTCAGTTTCCCTTTGGTGACTTTGCCTTAATCTCACTCTTGGTGAAACTGTTTTGCAAGAGTTTCAATTCAATAATTTTCACCGTCACCGACAAACGTGAAGAAATATACAGTGGTGGAGAGCATGGAACAATTTCTAAGGAATATATTATAGGCATTTAGCCTTTTTTATATTTATAATTTGTAAAAACAATTAGTAATTTTTTTAGTCTATTCATTACCTGAAAAAAAAAATTAAACCATTTATGCAAAACCCCTGCATCTCTGGATGCAAGTAACTCGCAACTAGACTTTTTAGGTAAATTATGATCAGATAATAAGTTTATCTAGAATATTTCTAGTCAAATATTTTTGGGAAAGCTAAAGTTTCACAAAAAAATGAAAGGCTGATTCTTCAGCTAGCCTATATTCTCCCTCCAGTGTCCGGATTAAAGGTGCACTTCGCATGCCCTTATATTTATATGAGATTTGTCAACTAAAAATCACAAGAATTAGCAACAATTAGTTTCCTCATGCAGCTGTCCAGGAACAAAATTCCTAGGTTTCACTGGCAGAAAAAGCAAAGAAAGCATTGCTATTGTTGAGCCTGCGCTGATGTGTTCCCAGCTGGGGACACTGAACAGCTTACTCAGAGCTCTCCCTTTGCAGAAGACCAGAAGGACTGGTAGCACAGGAGACGCTTTCAGTGCGTGGCCTGGCTGGGGAAGAGGTCTTTTTCCTTCAGTGATTTGGGAGTTTGTAATATCAGAATCACCATCCTGGTGGATATTTGAATCTGTCTTTTTCTTCAACATTGCAGTGAAAAGAGTTTCTTTGGTTGCTGATGAACAGAAATACCGAGAAAAAAAATTTGAGAGTGTTGAAAGAGTTTGTGTTGACAGAGTATCTCCCAAGTTGAAAAAAAATAAGATTCATTCTGTTTTATTGAATATTCCTCAAACACTAGTTAAATGTCAGTTCAGCCCCAAACTGTATTTCTCCTTCATGGTACCCTGCTCTATTCAGAAGTCAAATGATCTTATTGTCTCTCCTGGTGAGCCCAGACCGTGTGAGAGAACGGAGGCTTGTGCAACTCCCATGCGGTAACATGCTGACAGAGAAACAGCTTTTTATACCAAAATCATTCTTACAGAACTTGCCCATCCAATTCTAATTAGAAGTAGGAAAATTTTAATGAAACAAAACCATGAATATTTTAAAGACAATAGCCTGCTGGTGAAGTATTTCAGTTCAGCTCTTCTGCTTCTCATTTTTTGCCTACCCTCGAGCCTTTGCCAGTGCCTCTCTTAGGGGACTCAGAGACGCACAAATTGTAGTCTCTGCTCCAAGCGTTGGCTATGATTTCTTCTCAGCCAGCTGTGGTCAAAAGACTTGCTGGGGAGACAAGCTCCTTCTTTCAGAACAGTATTTGTGAGGTCTTGCCAGAACTAGGCTTATCCCTTACCACTCCATAGTCACTGGCATGGATTTCTAGTGAGTCATTGCTGCCGAAATAATCCTAAATGGTAGCTTACACCTACAGCTATAAGGGGCATTTTCGCTTCAGTGACAATGCCATAGTTTTGCCCCTAATTTTGTCGATCATTTCCATGGTAAATACTATGCAGTATGGCTAGAGTTAGCAATCATGATCAAATGTTGTTTTCATAGGTCATATCAATATTAAGGGTGAAACTCTAAGGACACAGGCATGTTACACATCTCAAGGTGCAGATCGTAGCTGGGGAGATTTATTAACTTGGCTCAATGCGTTAGGTACCTAACTTCCACAGAAATTAGACAAGTTAGGTACTTAGCCTGCTTAGCTGTTTTGATACGCACTCCTCAACGTGTACCTACATTGGCAGGTCTTTAGATACCTTTAAAACCTATTCCATTAAAGCATAAATCTACTTACAACCATTTGAACTTTGTTTGTGCTAGGACTACCTCCTGAAGGATATGTAAGCATCTCGCTGCTCCTTCAGCTCTTGAAAGCCATGTGGAATTATATATGTATATATATCATTCTGTAGCCTTCAGAGTCTGCGCTCTTGTGCATGAATCGGATCAGAAATTGAAGCCTCTTTATTCGGCTATATCTGGATTTTTTCAGTTAAAAAGAGCAGACTACAAAAATGACTCTAGTATTCTGACACACTAGCAGAAAATTAGCTGGAATGTACAGTAATATATAGTTATAAATAAAAGTCAATGAAGAAAATTCTGTTAAACACCAAAGTGATCATGAGCAGTAACAGTTACTTGCTTTAGGCTCTTTTAACCACATTTTCCTATTCTGGTTTCCATCCGTTAATTTAAAACAAGTGTGCATTTTCTCCACTTCAGTCTTTTTAGTTATAATGGTTGCCATGGTTATCACAAGGACAATTTAAATGTAAGGAATGCACAAAATTGATTTTTAGTGGTTCATTCTAGAATATACTTAAAAATCTTGAAGCCTGTAGACGACAGATCTGGTTAATGAAAGCTCTCTGCTCAGCCACGTTTCATGGGTTTGTTCACATGGACGATTAAGAGGCTAATGGTTAGGGCACATTCCTGAGAGATGGAAACCTGCATCTGGCCCTTAAACTTGCTAAGTGTTTAACACCGAAGAGTTATTGTGGGTTACAACACAACAAACAAAAGAGGAGATATAGTCCTGGGAACAGGCATGAGAGACCAGGACCCTCTCCTCCTCAGTTACTGCTTGTACCAGGCAATTCCTTTCAGAGGGCAGAATTTATTCCTTCTGCCCCCTTCAGCTGCGCCCATTTTCCATTCAGTGTAGCTTAAAGCTCGAAGAGGAGAGTGTTATAGATCCAGCTGGGGAGGGGAACCAGGCACGTGACTAGGGGGCCTAAAATACAGGCAGCCAGGATTTCTCTCTGCTGGCTTGCAAAAAGCGCCCAGCTGTCCTTCTGCTTAAACTCAAGAAGGAGGACTCCTTCACAAGACACCTATAATCTAAGTGCAAGCTTTACCTACATCTCTTTTAACATTTGGCCTCAACTGGTGGTCCCGGCTGCCCCTGTGCACACCCTGCTAGAGGTGTTTTCCTCTCCTCCTCCTCTCCTGCCTGCCTGCAGCTCTGCCCCATGGCCCTCCATGCCTGCGCTCATGGGCAGCAGCAGGACTTCCAGAGGTCTTACGTTGCCATGGGGAACAAGCCAACTCAAATCACCCCACAGTGGGTATCCTCTGTTAGACTCCTTGCAGCTCCCCAACCTCATCCCCGATTGCTGTCTTTGCTTTTATTTTTTGTTAACAAAAACCATTAGGCTGGGAACACTGAAATCCCCACTGAGCTTTTTGCTTTTCCAGAACTGCCATATACAGCCTGGCACAGCTGTAATGGGTTTCAGAAACACAAAATCAAGCCAACGTAGTGAATTCCCATTGGAAGTGATCACTGGCATCTATTAAGTTTAACACTATCCTCTGTCCAATATGAAATCTCTTGGCAGAAATGATGTAAACTTGTCTTCACTAAATGCCATTAGCAGAGATGGGGGATAACCCTTGCTAATAAATAGACTGTTAATACTTCATGGTCTGCCAGCATTGGAAAAGAACAAAAGAAATGGAAAACTAAAGGAAATAAAAGAGGAAAGGAAAAGGAAGAGAAAGAGCAAAAGAAAAAAAGTGTTTCCTGTTCTATTCAGGATTTTTTTTCTCTCTCAGGCTCAAAGTAGAGACTGTACAACTGCAAAGTCATTTTCCATGCATCTTGCTGGAGGTTGCATCAGATTAATTCCAATTTTTAGACCAAACTAAGGGTTTGTGGAGACAAGACCTTCAAGATGTGTGGGCTCAGTGGTTACCCTATTGGCTTTTAGATGATCTTGGCCAAGTCACTTAACTGTCTTTCGGCCTCACTTGTGCTCTGGCAGTGATAACTAAAGCCAATTGGGTTTTGGAACGATGCTTATTCATAGTGTAATCTGAAGATTGCTCAATAATTATTATTTTACTTGTTATTTTGCTTTTGGGGAAGATAGAGATGTGGGAGAATTTTCCACTGGGAAAAAATCCAACATACAGACTCAGCCCAAGCTGACATTAACCAGTCTGCTAGTAAAGCTTCAGCTCAGTTTATGGGAACAGTAGTCCCCTGGGATTCCTGTGGGTCCTGTTGCCCCAGGAGAGGACACCACTGGAGACATAGCACGTGGGCCACAGCAGTCAGTCAGAGGAGTCGTGATTCACAGCGGTGGACAGAGCACAGGCAGAGGCTCCAGGGCACTGCAGGAGGTGTCACTGTGGCCAGTGAAGGGATTCATATCACCGTTTCTCCATTGCAGGTGTAAAGATGAAACTTTCTGAACTCACATATTTACGTGACGGGAATTTTTCATGCTGATTTGATTTTCTAGCCCAAACAAAATGCAACAAGGAAACACCCGATTTTCCAGAAAAAAACTCTTTTTCTTTTTCTCCTAATTTTCTCTTATAGCACCTTTTTCCTCTGTCCTTGTCCTATACCTGCAAAACTTTGTGCTAGCTTATAGGCTTTCTAAGAATGCCCTGATCCTGCATGTTATAGCATAGTAATGCTTTCTTCTTGGGTGGAGCTTAGAGAAGCTATGCCAAAATAAAAAAGGAAAAGAAAAAAAAATAAAAAAAAAAGACTAGAAAATTGAAATTATTCAACTATTGAGCCAATCTGGAAAGGGAGAATGAGATACATTAAACTTAACAACAATCCAGGTGTATGGAACAAGCATATACTGCTTTGACTGAAACCCAGAAACATTCTAATTGTTACAAAATGCTAATAGCAAAACCACTTGTTCCTTAAGTGAACATTTTACTAAATCACAGGCATTTAATTTCCTCTCACGCATTTCAATAGCACGCATTGCCTGAAAATAAAGCAATACAAGAAATGTGAAGATTCTTTTTACCAAAAAAAGATTTGTTGTGACAATTAGAGTCTTTTCAAAATGATATTTTAAAATATTATCCATCAGCTAAGCACAAAGAAAGCTCATAATTTTGCACTAATTTGCCTTTCGCTCAAAATAGAGGGCACATTTCAGTCAACTGTTTTAAGTAACCTTAGTGAGGGAATCTAAAGGAGCTCCTCATATGACTAAGAGGCTGGAAAGATCTGGCACTTTGGAAATCCCAGGGATGTAATATCCATACATTACTAATCAGAGCAATTTTATTAGTGCACTTTTGAAAGAACTGTAACTGACTAACTGATAATTAACCAGTGGAATTGATTTTAATTTCAGACCATCAGCTGACACATTGTTAGGGCCATTTGACTTAGGGACAGATAATTTGTCTGCAACTTGGAAAAGCATAATTGTGGAACAGGATAAGATGTTTTGCCTAGAATGACTCTGGAAGGTTTAGGTTCTTTATCTATGTTTGATACAACCTTCATGAATTAGAAAACTTTTTGATTTCATTTTATTCCTCTGACTGTGCAATTGCAATATCCCTGGTCTTTCTGCTAAAACACCAGGCTGACCCTCAGGGTAAACTCGGTTCCCAGCCTGCCTATGAATTTCCTCGCTAAAGGACAACTTAATTTCTTATCTTTCTTCCCTACCAAAAAAGATGTGGTAGTAACCACCCCCCCATAAAGCCATCAAGTCTTGGGAGCTGTTCAGACACTGTAATGACAGCCGCCACGTTCATTAAGGCTAAGCATTAAGTATTCAGCTAACAGGACTTTTCAACGAGTTCAATACAGGCATGGGTTGGCATTCACTGTTTGCTAACTTGTCTTCTGTCTCCTCTGTCCAGAAAACCATGAAGATTGAGCTGGCTCTGCTTTATTAAGAAAATGGAGTTATTAACATATGGGGAAATGTATGCCCTGAGAACATTGGTACAGACGCCGTAAACACTGAGTGTTTAAAGGGACAAGCTTTTGAGGAATCAAGTCTGTATTCGGGCTGAAACTGCAAGTCCAGAGAAATGAATGACCAAACTCCCAAATAACTTCAGAAGAGCACCTTTTTAATCTCAGAGGTCAAATTCAGTGTTTCAATGAACTTAGAAAATTCATTGAAGATACACAAACTATTACACGTTATTCCCCTACAAGTAGAACTTTAGCTCTTAATCTTTTTACAAACCTAATTCAAATAATAGTTTTAGGGGAACTACACCAACAACTGGAAAACTGAACAATGAGACTTGGGCCTTTGCTTCATCATAAAATGCACAATAAATACAGCCTTGTGAACTGCGTAAGCTAGGCCAATAAAGGTGTTGCTGTGCAGAAGACTGGTAAAACTCTACCAAAAGCACAGGGAGGATAAATGAGAAACAGTACAGACATCTCAGCTGTGGAAGTCTTATAGCAGTATAACTTGTATTTCAGCAATATAAAGATATATTTAATCAAATGTACAGAAAACTGTGTTGTGTTCTGACTCTGTTCTTTAGCTCAGTACTTTGCTTCCATAGGTCACTTCCACACACAAGAGACAATTGCTTTTGTTCAACCTTTACCCCAATTTTTTCCCATCCTTTATAATAGGAAAAAAATTCAACTTCCCTCTTTTAGATTTACAGAAGGTTTTTTGCATCTCCTAAATAGGAATTGATCTGATCATTCCTCCTCATGTTTAGATGGAACTTCCTGTGCTCAAGTTTGTGCCCATTACCTCTTGTCCTATCACTGGGCACCACTGAAAAAAAGACTGTTCCCATCCACCTGGCACTCTTCCTTTAAGTATCCATAAGCATTGATAAGATGCCCCCTCAGTCTTCTTTTCTCCAGACTAAAAAGACCCAAATCCCTCAGCCTTTCTTCATCAGAAAGAGGCTCCACTCCCCTAACCATGTTTGTAGCCCTTTGCTGGACCCTCTCCAGCAGTTCCCTCTCCTTCTTGAACAGGGGAGCCCAGAACCGGACACATTACTCCAAATGCAGCCTCACCAGGGCAGAGTAGAGGGGGAGGATGACCTCCCTCGACCTGCTGGCCACACTCTTCTTGATGCACCCCAGGATGCCATTGGCCTTCTTGGCCACCAGGGCACATTGCTGGCTCATGGTCATCCTGTTGTCCACCAGGACTCCCAGGTCCCTTTCCACAGAGCTGCTCTCCAGCAGATCAGCCCCCAACCTGTACTGATGCATGGGGTAATTCCTCCCCAGATGCAGTACCCTACACTTCCCTTTGTTGAATTTCATAAAGTTTCTCTCTGCCCAATTCCCCAGCCTGTCCAGGTCACGCTGAATGGCAGCACAGCATTCCAGCATGGACAGGACGCTGGACAGGGTGTCCAGTGTGTCAGCTACCCCTTGCAGTTTTGTGTCATCAACAAACTTGCTGCCTGGCATCATTTCCTCAGTCCTCTTCATTCTTACTCTACCATTTCCCCATGATTTTTCACAGATGTGGGTCTCTCAAGTAACTTGCTAAAGGACAGATCTTGGATCTAAATTTATCTTAATTTTCTGTAAACAGTCATTCCCACTGGCTGTGTTTGCTGCTCTGCTGGGCTATGTCATCTCACAGCAGGCCCCAAAGTGCTTCAGTTCCATTAGAAAGAGTTCAGTCATGCACAAGATTCAGGGATGAAATACTTGCCGAAGTCTCTTCCACTCCTTCACAAAAAAAAAAACCCAAAACCAAACCCCAAACAAACAAAAAAAAAACCCAAGAAAAAGCCCACAGTGCTTGCACAGCCCGATGATCAGCTATTTTAGGGCAGTGTCATTTACCTAAGGCAATCTCTTAACCCCAGATCTGTTGGGCAAATTTGCTTGCTGCCCAAACATTTCTCTATTGATTCTGTATATTATGTTCACATTATATGTAAAACGCTTCCTTTTAATATTGACCTTTATATTTTGACTTCTGTTCACCTTAAGTTCAAAACTGCTCCTTGGTTCTGGTAGGGAATTGCTTTTTCACGGCAACATCCTGAGGCACACCAAAGAAACAAGGAAATTCAACCTGGCGTGCTCCTCTCTCAGCTCCTTGCTTGCCAACAGAAGTCAACAAAGTGCTGCTGCCGGGATGCCAGCTGAGATGAGCCACCTGTAGCAATGCCCAAATTGAGGTTAGTGCTGGTGCCTATGGGCTGCAATTTTTTCTAAATGTCCTCGAGCACCCAGCTTTAGGATGGTTATCTGAAGGCTGTAGGTCTATCATCTGGCATTCTCAGAGCATCATGGTTGCTCTTCTCTCTCTCCATGGGTGATCCACCCCAGCAAGGAGCCCACGCTTTCAAAGCATCAATGTAGCAGGCAAAAGCAGTAATAATTTTGCTGGCCTAGCCTGACAGACAGTGCCATCAACTTGCCTGGTAAGTCCTTTTATGGTGCATGGTCCACAAAGATATAGCAGATGAGATTTTTTCTAAGAGGTTAATTTCCCCAAAAGAATTTGCTCTGTGTAGTTTTTTGGTTAACAAGGGATGAAAATTAAAGCTGGATTTTTTATTAATTCCTATTCTTCCTAAAACAAACAAACAAACAAAGAAAAAAAACCCCAAAACAACAACGAGAAAAGCCACCCCAAACAACAACCCCCCCCCCCAAAAAAAAAACACAGGAAAAAGATCAGGAAAGTAAAGCTCTTACACAAATAACTTCATAAATATAAAAGATTACATTTGTGCTTAGCAAACACCCAAATACTACAGAGTAGGTATGTTTACATAGTAAATAGGAATCCTATCTGTGTTTAGGGTCCAGAGAAGATCTAGGAACTGCGTACTGTTGACAAAAGTATGAAAGAATCTGAGAATAAAATGAACATATCTAAAGTGGGAAATTAGATTTATGTGTGAAAGTCAAAGCAACAGCCTTGCCCTTTTAACCAAACTGCATTTTGGGGGAAAATACATCCCAATACTTAGTTCACACAGAATTCACTAGGTTTCTAAACATATACATGGTGACCTGCTTACATAAACTGCAGTGAGGAATATGAACACAGAATAATAGGAATAATAGATTTCTATTCTTAGTACTGAATATCACTAATACTGAAGGAAATCAGTGCAGTGCAATTTCTTTTTCAAATACAATTCAGTGGTGTCAACAAACACAATTCCAAACTCATCATGAATTTTTCTGCCCAAGGCTGCATGGGGGAGGACAACACCTATTTTCATTCCATGTACAAGTCTTAAAAGTCATTGTAGTTAAATGATTCAGAAATACTCAATCTTGGAGCACTTCAGAATAATGTTTCAAAATTCCAACTGAAAGCCCCCATAAAAATATAGGGGTCCCACTGCATATGACATCAGTAAAAGTCTACAGTCTAACAGTCTCCACGCTCTCTCCAACAGAAACTTTCTGGGTTTATTTGCCCTAGAAGTTGTCTCTACTTCCAGGTCTCCAACACAGGCATGCCAATAGGTAGGCTCCCCTCCTCTGGCACATGGTTCCCAGGTAGCAGTAATGGGGAAGGCATCAGCAAACACGCTTCCACTGCTTTCCCAGCCTCTGCTTAGCCTACCAACACCATGCAATCAGCCATTCAAGCTTCTTGCTGTTCCTCTGGCTTCTCCTGTCCCTCCTGTTGTGAGGTGTCACAAGGATGTAAATCTGTAGATCCTCGGCTTACCCATGGAACTCCCACTTGGGAACTTCCAGCTCTCGTCAAGGGGCTCTCACAAAGATCCCCACACTGTACCTCTTGGGAAATCCCAGCTAATACTAAGAAAGACCCCAGCAGATCACTTCATTCAACAGCTTTTGAAGATACCTGACTTTCTTACTGGCTTTTTTTTTCCCTTCTGTCTTTATTAACTTCACCTTCTAATTAGGTCCCATGAAGATGCATCTTCTCATTTTACTTAAAAGGTTCATTGACCCTCTGGCGTACTGTTATAACCCAGTAACCTGTGAGTATAGTAATTAGGACATTATAAAACATTGAGTTGATCTGTACATGTTTCACATTCAGAGGAAGAGACGTGTGTTGCATTGCAAAGAGAACTGGTTGAAGCAAGACAAGCCCAAAGTGAAGCAAAAATTAATATTTTAAAAATGAAAGTGAAGATTATTTATGGGAAGAAGAGATTGACTGGAGCAACAAACTTGAGGGAGAGATGATAAGGATATCACTATCACTGAATTTGCTTCAAGAAAGCTCCAGGAGCAGGAGGTAATAAAAAGCAAGCAAAAGGCAGGAGAGGGAAGGGCAGCAATCACTCATTGACTTTTGTAACACATTCTGACTGCATCAAACTAACTGTAACAGAGCACATGACAAGAAACTAGTCAAGAATCAGCTTGTCACATGCTGCTCCTAATGTGACCTGTGACATGAAGATGGACCCAAATTGTCTTCACTACATCCATAAAAACAGACATATAACTCCACAAGGATATCTATGCAACTTCAACAGCCACAACTTACCCATCAAGAAAATCACAGCACCTTTCCTAAAGTGTTTTTCTTGTGAAGAACAACTGGCTCATTTTATTCTTATTTACTATTACATTGTTTTTCAGCCAATAAAAGAAGTAGAATGTGTCAAAATGTCTGACAACACCAAACACCAAGAGAGAGATGAAACTGCAGATACAAGCCAGTGCTATACATCACTGCGAGTACAAAGCAGGATTTCAAGCACTTGTTTCAGACATCCCTGAAAGTAATGGTTTATGAACCACAACCTTGGCTTTTTAATCAACACGAATATAATGCCTTCAACAGGAGTACACTGCTAAATATACATGTACTAATGCACAACATGATACACTAAAACAAGTATATCATGTTTAGATCTATATCAAAGTAAAAAACACATTAAGCGTGTACATGGAACAGTACCTAATTGTACCAATGGAGAATGTAGCTCATTAAATTGCTAGATTTAATGACAAGATTGTTAATAGTACAGAGATATCTGCAAAATCCTTTGGATCATCCTGGATTATCTCTTCAGCCTTTCCTCTTACATAATTTTTAATTTCCTTGGCAGTTAATCCTGTTATAGAGGAGGTTTTGAGCAAACACTTTAATTTTTGCATTTTCTAAGTGGTATATGATGTGAATTGATTTCCATGATATCCTTCTTCCCTTGTGCCCCTTTGTCGATTAAGCTCTGCAATAATATTATGTAATGGAGCCCACACATCCCCCTTCCTTCTTTTATAAAACAGTCACATCACACTCCGTACTTTTACAAGCACCTCAGAAAAACGCCTTGCTGGTTATAAAACCCCGACACTATTCTTTTTTTTTTTCTTTTTTTTTCCCCACAGAGATCCTGATCTGCTTCTTCGACACCAGTTATTTATCCCTGTAGCAGCCCCCAAAAATAGGCAATATTAGTCTCGCTTGTAAATCCTGAATAAACGATGATAACGATTACAGTTTACAAAACCGTTACTGCAGGAGACACCTCAAAGTTCATCAATGAAATAAAGTGCGCCTTAAAGTCTAGTACTATTCCTATTAATCAAAGCTTTTCCATTTTGTAGAAGCAGGCACACTTTGAGAGCATGTGTGTCTGGGGAACTCAGCTTGCTGTAATTCCAGAAACATTTGTCTTCCCTGAAGAATCATGCAGCCGAAGGGAATTGATCAGGTATGGTATGACCTGCAGCGAAAATGTTGGGATCCAGTCCACTGACTTAGGTGCACACCTTCTGCCTTGCCGGTAGGGTGCCTGTGAAGCTGGTCCCTCAAAACAAAACCCTTCATTTCACGTTTGGCTGGTAGAAAGAGGAAAGCTCATGGTGATGCATAGGCAAATTTTAATACAAGTTCAAAACCCTTTCTTCCTCTTTTTTAGTTTTTTTTTAATTCATCATTATATGAGAAGACACTGTATAACACCACTACATCCGTATTGCATCTAATGGTTCCAAAGGAAGGGTTTTCTGGAAGAAACAGCTATCCCAGTTTTACTAGGTATTTGACTAGCGACCATATTCTTTCTCTCAAACATCATCCTTATCAACCATGCTATGTTTTTACATCTCTAGATGGTGATCATGAGATCCAGGTAAGTGTGGGATGATAATTTTGGCATTTGTTTGTTAAAATTTAGTTCATGCCAATGATAAACAAACCTCAAAAGACACATTCCAGGCAAGGGTAATGTTTGTGTGGATCCCAGGAATCCATCTCTCTCCAACAGGCTGCTACCCAGCCTTTGCACAATCGGCATAAGAACTCACATATGTTTCCACTTTATTTCCATATTTTCATTTCTGTGAACCAAAAAGGTCCACAGGAAACTTTAGAAAAATATTCCTAAAAAAACATTATGCAATGCAAGACATTTTCTCTGCTCGTCCAGATCTGAACCCCAAACAGCGCAAAATTTTGCAAATAATTGAAACTATAGGAGCCAACTCTTGTCTAAGCTGTCAGAAAAGATTGGGAAGCACCTGCAGAGGTGTGAGGGCATTTGGAACTATGTCAGAGGGATTAGATAAGGAATAAGAGAATTGTATGGGTCTTTGAAGGAGATAGCACAGAGAAGAAAAGAATGGAGAGGAGAAGACAGCATAAATAATGTTTCAAAGCTGGAAGTGTCATAATCAGGTCAAAAGGGAAAAAAAGGATGGCTTTAGCAATCTTTGTGCGTATAGCTTGAAGGGAGATCAGAGAGCGTGTTGTTATCATAGACAAAGAAGGATGTAAAGGGGTCTGGAGAAGGAGATTTAAAATTGTTTCAGTCTGAGTTTTCCCACTGTAGCATTCCAAGCTTTGGTGTTCTAGCCTCACTTCAGAGCATCATCATAAAAACATGAGCAGCATTCACAACAATTTCTTCTCCTCCTACTTTTTCCAAACCCACATTTCACAGTTTAAAAAGTCATTTGTGGTGGATGAAAAGACTACAGCTGTATTTGTAACACTGAGTTGTTGGTCCATTTAAACAGCAGGTGCAACAAAAAAGCTATCCTTGAGTTTCTGTTCTCCATTAGCCTTGCCAGCAAACATAATCTGTTCCAGTTTAGGAAAACATCCCATTTTACCTGGCTGTGGGTAGAGAAGGAGGAGAGCAACAGGTAGTAACAAGTTTGTATCTCTCTTAGTTCGGGATTGGTGCCAGCTGCATTGTTTATACTCTAGGCTTGGTTTTCTGGCATTTTCCCCTTAATCATATATCTCTATTAACACACACACATTATGGGAAGAATACAAGGTTAGGTTTACAAAGTCAGCTACTCAAATGCACTGGAACACCAAAATTTGGGTTCTCTTCGAAAATTTGTATCAGTGGGCATAGTACCGAAGCAACATTTTTCACAGCCACCGCAGTATATAGTCTCCCTGGCTAAAAAGTAACTGGTATGTGTATTCTATATGGACCAGCTACTGCCAGGGACAAGAAATGTGGTCAGCTAAGTGGGCTTTGCAAGTATTTGCTGGCTGCTCTTAGGGTCATTCGCCCTTGCACTGATGGCCTGCCTAGAAGATCCGATCCAGTCCTATGTTGCTCAGAAAAGCCTGACACTTTAAGTTAGATCATCAGAAAAAAGAAAAAAAAAAAAAAAGAAATTCAACCGGAGCACACTACTAATTGAAATTCACCCTGAAGCAAATGTTCTTGAGTGAGCTCTTTCATAGCCCCTGTGGTCAACAGTAAACCACGTTTATGGACTCTGACCACAGATGAATTTCCTGATAGGTGATATTTTTTTAAAAAAGGAAACATGAACTTCTGTTTGTTCAGCATGTCTACAGTCCCCCTTCTGGGAGTCAGCACAGTCATACCAATATATCACTGTCACTGTTTGAAAAACAGCCCCAAATTTATGGCAGGCACAGAGCCCTAAAATAAACATATAACAAACAGTTCTGGGAGTAGTAGAAATGGCAAAGCCTGATTTATTACAAATGAATTATGGCTGAATTTGCTAACAAACTAAGCTCTGACCAATGCTTTTCCCTCGGTTGAAGCAGTCAAAACATGTATTTCACATGTGGCCAGCCTAGTGCAATTTGGGATGAGCTTGTGTCAGTCTGTCCCTTACTGGTCCCTCTGTTTTACACAGTCACTTACCAACTTCAAACCTGTTAGAAAATGGTGTATCTAAGTCCTCTAGCTCCATGTCAAATTCAGCAAACCAACTTGAAAGTTATTGGAGAATTATATGTATATGTGTGTTCTTTTCACAAAGAGAACAGTGGGAACAATAAATCTTAGACCCATGCAGGAAACTGGAGACTTTTTCATCATTTTCCAAGCACTGACAAAATTTCCCTCCCTAAACATCTCTACAACTTCCATTGATTCTGTAGATCATACTTGAGCTATTTTTAGGTCATAGAAATATAAAATTCAAATTATAACATGAGGGATCTTCAAATACCTTAGTGAGAAATACCTGTTTATAGAGGAATGTGTCAAAGTCAGCCTTTAATGCCACTGACTGCTAATCCATGTTTATGTAGCAGAGGCACACATGCTCTGCTGTGGGGCACTTACACTGCAAGCTTCTGGGTCAAGCAACTAAAGGACTTACAACTTGGTTTTCACTTTGTTTCTTAAATGTCTTAGTGAGCATATCCAATACAAAAAATCCTGTTATATTTCATATGATTTCTCCAGTTCACAGGAGGTATGTGCAAAATGATGGCACATTCCCATAAGTACAGTTTACACCATGGGGAACAAACGATTCCAAAAGTCAATGACAGTGAAGACAAAGACCTCCTAATGTGAAGTACCAGAAGTGGAAATTACTGGGGAAATAAGCAAGGGGAAAATAAAGAACTGATAAGACAGATGGAATAACCCCGGGTTGCTGAATAACCTACAGCAATTTTCACACTCCTCAGAAATGCAAACAGTTCTTTGAACGAATGTGGTCATGTAGTACGCCTATTGCTATTCTACCAGCCCATGTGAATACAGATTTCAGCCCTACAAAGACTGTGTTCTTTCAGGGTATTCACCAACATGTTTGAATACCTGTCCTGTCCTGTCCTATCCTATCCTATCCTATCCTATCCTATCCTATCCTATCCTATCCTATCCTATCCTATCCTTCTTACAATATATCATTGCATGTTGTCAAAATCTTTTAGCTAAATGTTGCATAACATGACTCAATACTGTTACATACAGTATTCACAATTTTCAACAATTATTTTATTCTCCAGAGAATGTTGTCCTGAGAATATAAACTCACAAATTCATATTACATTGACTTATTTATATTTTTTAAAAATCAGGATCGTTTCACAAAATATAGAGTAAGTCCTTACATTCCTGAAACTACAAGGGGACTCAATTAGGCTCAGAGCTCTCGGAGTCTGGGCTGGTCTACAGATTTATCTTCCCCACACCTATTGGTATGGGCAGAAAATCCCAGCTGGTAATTTTTCATGAATTTTTGCAGCTCAGACACCAACAACAAATTCTGAGCCTGACTGCCCCTATGAAACTAACCACTGAGTCTTATTTGGGTGTCCATTGTCTTCTTGATTTCAACGGGAAGATCTGGGTGTCAACTGGACATCTAGAAGTGTCTATGGATTTGACCTCCAGTGACTGGAAGTTATAAATTAGAATTGTGTTTTTTGTAAAAGGTATCTGAAAGCTGCTCCCCCTCCAGCCCTGAATCAAAATGGCATTGTGCACTTTTACTCTGAAGTGATTGCCAGGGAGGAATACTACCCATTTAAAATTTAATATTTGCTGTTGGTTTAGAGTTTCACAGCTGTGTGGTTCCTGACCGGAGTCTATTCTACCTCTGCAAGTCTTAATGACGCATAGCACAAAGTGGTATGACCCTTTAGAGCAGACCTCATGGTCCTAGCGTTACAACAATGACACAAAAAGAGTTACGAAATGAAATAAAGAGCTCAGAGTTAAAGTTTCTCTTTTAAGATCAATGAAAAGATTTTATTTGAAGAAGTTATTGCCCATTTCTGTGAATAATGAGGCTCCTGCCAGACAACTTAAGAGATATGTCCCCCCCAGGCAGTGGTATAGAACTAAACCCAAGTGAATGAGACTACAATATAGTAATTAATCCATGGATCTCCAGCTTCCCATTAACAGTCTCCACTGAAGTTTCAGTAATTCCTAAGCATTCAATAATCAAACAGAACCCACTTCAGAGATTCAAGCAACAATGGATTAATTCAGCAAACTTCACCTAGTGTGAGGATTGAGTTTTAATCCTAAATCTGAGGAGGCTTGAGGAGGAAAATGCCCTAAACACAGAAAGGCCAAGACAAAAACAAACAAGCAAACAAAGCCCAACAAAACAAAAACCATTAAGGCAAGGCAAGGCAAATTTTTTATCATAGGGTCTTGAAAAAACTACAGGAGTTGGATTGCCTTATGCCATTAAGAGTTTTCTCAAAGGAATATGACTACTACCACCTACAAATTACTGTCTTTTCAGTTGAACATCCCTGAAATGTTTGGTTATTTTTAAGTTTGACTTAACACATATAAAATAAAGGGTTTAGTTAGTGGAACATCAAAACAGTTAAATTTGCTGAGATGTTCTGAAGAACCCATGTCTCCAGTCAGATGCCAGGAAGCTTGGCTTTCAATTATTTTGCGTCTTGTGGCAGATGAAGATTTCCATTTTATAATGTCAAGGCTGAAGTGTCATCTTATTAGACTTATTACCACTTATTAGACACAAATAGATCTATCTACAAGGGGAGGAGGGGACAGGCAAAGGAGGAAGTAAGAAAGAGGAGACATGCATTAGAGTGCCTGACCACTGTCTCCCCAAATCCCCCAGCTTTAGGGGACATCTGAAGTTCTTTTCCTCAAAACAGGTCTCTCCCATGTGGACCTCTATGAAGTTTGTCAGAATTAATACCTCCGAGTACTCCGCTGCTCTGCCAGATGTCACTGAGTGACTGAAGGCTGCAAAGTTAGTAAGGATGGGCAGCACATGTGCTTGTATGAACCAGTATGGCATAAACGTATGCCTTTCCTTCAGGAAACCAGGCCAAGGCCAAATCCTTTGACATGTACTTTCTATGGCATACAGTCACATAGCCATGAGGAAGTGATGCAGGACAAGAGGAGTCCTCTTTGGGAGCCACATAAATAGAGTTTTTGAGGAAATTTTATAGCACATTCGACTACTATGCATTTTCCTACAAAGTCCTGCATTCTTTGAAAGAAAAAAACCATAAAAATACTTCTCTTTTCCAAAGAGTTTCACTTTTCATCTTCAGCATGGTGTTACAAGTTCATGAGGATGAAAAAAGATAGCAAAAGGCAAGGCATAGCAATAAGTCTGTGCAGCTTATTCTAATAAGAGATGTTACTGTTTCAGTCAGCCATATGGCTAAATGGTCCTCCACTTTGAGTTTTAGCATTACAAGTTCCCAAGAAAGGAAATCAATCCTAAAAATTTTAACATTAAAAAAACGGTCTGCACACTACAAGAGCCATTAAGAACGCATTATTCTGGCAACTTTGAAATTAGGTTTGTCATAAATCAGAGGGCTATAGAAAAATAAGTTTCTTCTTAACAAGAGATACAGCCATATTTTGCTAAATTAAGTGAGGATAAACCTAGAAGGGCTCTTCCTCAGTTATTCTGCTGATAAAATACAATTTATGCAAAGCAGCGAAGACCTAAGAAAATCCCAAAGGTCTCAAAGAAACATAAAAAAAGAAACGTGGTGACAGTACTAGAGTGGTCGTCTCAGCTGCACAATGTAAGTTTGAACATCACTTTTCTGTATCTGTCTCAGTGCCAGGGATTTATTCAATGCATGGAAGTATGAAGATGAACAACGGCTTTTCTCACCTTTACAGAAAGCAGCTCCACAACTGCAATGAGCCGATATTCTGCCTGATGCAGTGACAGTGAGGAAGGTTTGAGTTTTAAGCTCAATTATCCTGTGCTCAAACAGAAAAAAAAGGCCTACAGAGGGTGGAAACAAGGACAGGTAGCCTGGGAGGAATACAGAGAAATTGTCTGAGCAGCCAGGGATCAGGTTAGGAAAGCTAAAGACCAGATAGAGGTAAACCTGGCCAGGGGCATCAGGGTCAAAAAGAAAGCCTTCTATAGGTATATCAGTGACAAAAGGAAGACTAGGGAAAATGTGGGCCCTCTCAGGAAGGAAACAGGACGCCTTGTCACCCAGGACAGGGAAGAAGGCTCAGCGATTTCTTTGCCTCAGTCTTCACTGGGAAGGGCTCAAACCACACTGCCCAAGTTGCAGAAAGCAAAGGCAGGGACTGGCAGAATGAGGTACCGCCCACTGTAGGAGAGTATCGGGTTCAAGACCAGCTGAGGAACCTGAAGGTGCATAGGTCCATGGGACCTGGTGAGATTCATCTGTGGTTCCTGAAGGAACTGGCGGATGAAGTTGCTAAGCCACTATCCATCATATGTGAGAAGTCGTGGCAGTCTGGTGAAGTTCCCACTGGCTGGAAAAGGGCAAACATAACCCCCATTTTTAAAAAGGGTAAAAAAGAAGACCCAGGGAACTACAGGCCGGTCAATCTCAGCTCTGTGTCCAGCAAGATCATGGAGCAGATCCCCCTGGAAACTCTGCTAAGGCACAAGGATAATAAGGAGGTGACTGGTAACAGCCAACATAGCTTCACTAAGGTCAAATCGTGCCTGACAAATCTGGTGGTCTTCTACGACAGGGTTACAGCACTGGTGGATAAGGGGAGACCAATAGGCATCATCTACCTGGACTTGTGCAAAGCATTTGACACTGTTCCGCATGACATCCTTGTCTCTAAATTGGAGAGACATGGATTTGACCAATAGACCACTCTGTGGATAAGGAACTGGCTGGACAGTTGCACTCAAAGAGTTGTGGTCAACAGCTCAATGTCCAAGTGGCGAGCAGTGACGAGTGGTGTTCCTCAGGGGTCGGTATTGGGACTGGTACTGTTTAACATGTTTGTTGGCTACATGGATGTTGGAATTGAGTGCACCCTCAGCAAGTTTTCTGATGACATGGAGATGTGTGGAGCAGTTGAAACGCTGGAGGGAAGGGATGCCATCCAGAGGGACCTGGACAGGCTGGAGAGGTGGGCCTGGGCAAACCTCATGAAGTTCAACAAGGCCAAGTGCATGATCCTGCATGTGGGCCAGGGCAATCCCAAGCACAAATACAGGCTGGGTGGAGAATGGATTGAGAGCAGCCCTGAGGAGAAGACTTGGGGGTGTTGGTTGATGAGAAGCTCAACATGA
>VZSZ01008818.1:666089-676303 GCA_013398815.1 Ibidorhyncha struthersii
GATTCTTCCCCTCTAATATCCTCTCATGAGACCCCACCTGGAGTATTGCATCCAGCTCTGGAGCCCCAACATGAGAAGGACCTGGACCTGTTGGAGCGAGTCCAGAGGAGGGCCACGAAGATGATCAGAGGACTGGAGAACCTCTCCTATGAGGACAGGCTGAGAGAGTTGGTGTTGTTCAGCCTGGAGAAGAGAAGACTCCAGGGAGACCTTATAGCAGCTTTCCAGTATCTGAAGGGGGCCTACAAGAAAGCTGGAGAAAGCTGTGCTTTTTACAAGGGCATGTAGTGATAGGATGAGGGGTAATGGCTTCAAAATGGAAGAGAAAAGATTTAGATTAGATATTAGGAAGAAATTTTTCACTATAATGGTGGTGAGGCACTGGAACAAGTTGCCCAGGGAAGTTGTGGAGGCACCATCTCTGGAAGTATTCAAGGCAAGGTTGGATGGGGCTTTGAACAACCTGGTCTAGTGGGAGGTGTCCCTGCCCATGGCAGGGAGGTTGGAACTAGATGATCTTTAAGGTCCCTTCCAACCTAAACCATTCTATGAGTCTAAGAAAAGCAAGACAGGAACAGTGTAGAGATACCTAATAGATTGTCTTCACTGCCTACCTAAAGTGGAGCAGACTTGCATTATTTGTGTTACTCTTCAAAGCGACAGTATCTTAAGCAAAAATTAATGTTTAAATCTGTGGAGCAAAAGGTAGATAATATGAGTGATTAATAAATGTTCTTGACTAACTAATTCAATGGAACAAGACATAGAAAGGGAAAAGTTCTTAGCATTGTGTTAAAAAGCTCACAGAAAAGGCTGTGAGTGTAACATCTGTGAGCCATATATAGTAGGGGACAGAGGAATAACAAATGAGACAGCTACTGTCAGAGATGGAAAGACTCACCTGAAGGATAAGTTATTCCATCTAACCACTTCAAACTCAGGGACTTACACACCTCCCATGGGCTCTGACTTTTTTTAGCTGGTTTGTAATCTTCCATTTCTTACGTGAGTTGCAGCACCATGAACATACTATAACTCATTTTTATTGAGGATAATTTGATTTTTTGTTAAATCTGTTTTGTGTCAAATGAAAACCCCAGGGGTATTATCTGTATTAATGTATACAATGAATAGCATTTTTTAACCAGTTAAATGTCATTTTGTCAATTTGGAAAAGATCAGTAGGAGGGCAAGGTGAAACCTATCATCTGCCCAGACTGAGATTAAAAAGCAAGCATGATTTTCAGACACAACTGTTAACTCTTGGAGCTCTCCTACCTTCCTCAATACAGATGATGAACTACAAGCACATGTGGTTCATTCGTTGCTTCCTGGTAATCCCATTGCACAAACTTATCTGACACCACCTTCAGGGTGAGAGACAATAAAATGCACAAGTAAATACTTCCATAAATTTGGCATTCCTTTGATGAAAAATGTTTAGAAGTTCAAGCTAATTCAAAATTGGAAATACAAAGAAGAATGTGTAGTTAAGCTTGGCCCACGGATAGACTAGTTTTACCTGTATTCATAGCACTAATTTATAGGTATTTTATATGAAGAACAGGTAATCCACATTTTTTATTTATCCCTTTCTCATCTAAATCTCTGTGAAAATCCAGAAGATTTCACCCACAGTGACTTTGAACCCCAAGTACGCTGACCTTTAAAAATCAACAACACTTTGTGGTTTTGTTCTTATCTTGCCCCTCAGTGACAACTATGATAAAATGGTTGGCAGACTGTCAATATCTTGGACCGCGGACTTTCAGTGAGTCACCAATTTTTCGGATACCTTGTTATTCACAGCCCAGTTTCTCTCTCAAGCCAGGGACCACTGGTGTGGGAAGTGCAAGATGTTAGTTGTGAGTCTGGTTCTGGCACCTTGATAATAAAGCTATCCCGCTTTGAGTCCTAAGACATGAGCAGCTGTAAATTATATCAGTTAACTATGGCACCAAAGTGGCATTAAGTTTCACAGGTTGCCATAGTGGGCGTTTGACATGTAAAATGCCAGTGCTGCCTTGGGGTCCCAGGAAGGCTCAGGAAGGCTTTTCAGGCTCATTAGCATCCACTGTGTCACCCAAAAAGCACAGGTTATTGGGAACAGAGGGAGGGACAGCAACATGCTAACTTGAAAACTTATTTTTTAGAGAAAAATGGTGCTTCAAATCCACCTCGGGGTCCTCAGTGTAACATATTTATTATAGTCTTGTAACGCCAGGGTATTGGTGAACTCTGCTGTAGTAAAGATGCCAGACCAAGTCCATGAGGTTAGTGCTATTTGAATTTATCTCCTGAAATCAGAAAAAAAGCATTGAACTTCATTCTTTTACCTGAGATAAGAGGTGCAGGAAGGGTCATGATAAAAGAGAGGAATAGACAAGCATTTTGTGCCATGGTCTCCACAAAGAAGCCACACCCTCTCCCTGAGCTGTGGTGATGCCGCTGCAGTTGTCCCATGGGGACCTTGAGCAACAGGGAAGGTAAAGATTGCAGCAAAACAGTGCAGGGCTGCAAGATCCCATGAGGTGCTGAAGTGTATGAGTTGGGGATGAGGGAGTGAGAAAGGCTCGGTAGGTTGAGCGTCTGGGATGAGCGAGGGGAAGAAGATGAGAATATGGGGATTTGTTTAGTGAGATGTTAGGCGAGTGGTCAGGGTTGAGGCTCTGGTTTAGTTCAAGAAAAGGGGTGTGAGAATTAGATAGTCTTTCATTATCAGCAAGGGGCTATGTCTTGAGGCAATACAAATCAGCATGTAGCTGCTGACCATGGGGACCTAATATTGATTCACGTACGCTCAAGACCTCTCTGGCTAATATTACGTCCTGTTTCTGCTCAGGTCATGGCATTTTATTTCAATGAACTTTGTAGGTTCTTTGGCTTCCTATGGAGATCTAGTAATGTGCTTTTTTTATCCTCGATTACCAAATCAAGACCAGCAGCAGGTACCTTTTTACAGCTGACTAAAAAGACCCCCTGTGTATTTGCTTTTGACATGTGTAAATGAGTGTAACCAGTTATCACCATTGAGAGGGACTACGGAGAACATTCACTAGGGAAAAACATCATTGCAAGACAAAAAAAACCCAAGCAACACTCTTGCTGAAAATCCACCCACGTGATTTTCACATGATGTATTTATGTCCGTACAGTATTCGAAGTAAATTTCATCTTGTGATATTTTATACAGGCATGTCTAGTTCAATCATGCATGATTAGCTTAGTAAGAAAAGAAACACCGACTTACTAAAGAAATACAATAGGTCTTTTAGCAGATCTTTGTTCTAAAGCACAATAAGAGGTGTCAGAAATCCTCCACACCTGAAAGTTTTTGGCCCGTGTCCAACCACTGCAGCTCAGCACCATGTAAAATTATCTGCTCAGGTCAGAAAAAGCAGAACCCTGCGCGCGTGACACTGGCTGAATTAACCTGCTTCTCATCGCTGTGCTGTTTCCAGGTCTGCTTGGGTTCCTGGTGCTTTCAGTCCTGGGTTTAGCACACACAGAGCTACTTTGGTGGCTTATCTGCCTGCAATCCTTATGTATTCCTTCAGACTGAGAGAAAAAGATACGTGGATGGGGATTATTCTTTAAAGCAGTATGTTCAAGAGTGATCTCTAGCAGCAGCACAAAAAAGCATAACAAAGAGTTGCCCAACAAGTACCTTTCTAATGGCCTCAAGTGGACTTTGGATCAGGCCTTGGTACTAGTAGTGCTTGTTATCTGAGTACAATAACGTTTCATGAAACTGGAACCTAGCTGTGTAAAAATTGTGAGCCATTTATATGTTCCACTGTTCTTCAGATGCACAATAAAGTAGGATTCCTCTACATGATTGATATGTAGAATGGAAGTACTATGAATCTGTAGACATACACAAGAAAAAACAAATCTAGCAGTTAAGTCATCCATTCTAGGAGTTGGCTACTATTTTGATTTCAAAGATTAGAAGGTCTACGCCTTTTTGTTTTTCAGAGGCTGTGTGGCATATTTAGCATTGTCCATTAAATGTGATATGATACAAAACTACCTCCTGGTTCTACTTAAAACTCACACAAATTGGGACCTTTAGTTAAGCACAGCAAAGCCCTAAAATGCTGAAGCACACCACTGTCTCAGGGGCACTCTGCAACGGTGAGGTTGGAAGAGGCCAAAAATAGGGCCCACCAGCTTGAATCTGAGATGGCTCAAGCCACAAAGAGATGACCAAAACACTTCATAATTAAAGTGCAATGTAAGAAAAACTTATCAGGTGCCTTTAGAGAAACATGCTGCAGATTAACCAGCAGCTTCTGGGCCACTTTTGAGGAAGAAGCTGATAAACTTTGGCTTGACGTATTACCACTGTAAGCTGTATGGCTCATGTGGTTGCCTCCACCATGCCTATTCTTCCTCAAAACCCTGGGCTGCTGCTTCTGATTCCTGTGAGTCGTAGGGATTGTCTAAACTCAGAGTTCAAGGAGTGTTTCTTCAGTGGTGCGGACCTCACCCTTGGCAAACAAGTTTCAATATATGTCACCAGTACAGGCAAAGTCTCTGAACAACTATTGTATCAATGGTAGCTAGCGACTGTGTGATGACAAAGCAGCATGGGAGAAAGAATGGATAGAAAAAATGTAACTTGGAGTTAGCTGTCTTGCATTGACATAACTGCAGTTACCATTCTTTCAAGGTTGCTAGGTACAATTTTTTCCTTTAAGTGTCTCATCTGAGACTCTTTCCCTTGTTTCTCTAGCAAATTTGAGAAGATTTGTGTTTCTATCAAGACATTTTTGATGTTTCATTTTATGATCTCACATTAGCTTTCCTTTGATACAACATCTCTTTGTTAAGGCACTTCTCTGTGATATTTGCATAGAACAGTCTTTGAAAGAAATTAGTCATTGATTAGTTCCTCTCTGTTTCTCTTCTCTATGCCTTTCCTTAAACTTATCCCAAAATTTCAGTTAAACCACAGATTTTGACTTAAAACCTGAATTCCTGAGATTAAAATATGTGCAGTGAGACCCATTAGTTTTTATCTGAAGAGGAGTAGAGAGCAGGTACCATTTAGTCCATTCCCTTTTTCTCACAATTACTATCTGTATTTTTTTCTGCTGCTGTTCTGTACCTTTGCCATATCTGCATTGGGGAGCACGTTAGAAAAGAGGAAAAAGGAGGATGAAATGGATTTTCTGCCTCTCTGGTGTCATCTCTTTCCCCTGTTGGTTTCTGTGAAAGGACCGAAGCCATATCCTGAGACAGCAGGAAAAGGTTTAAAATGTGTTTGTCCTCTGGTTTCCTGCTGCTCTGCCTGAGTCTCTTTTTCCCTTTGCCATTTACAACATCGGTAGCTTCATTAACAGGGGTTACAACAACCATACGTGCCCTGATTCTCCAGGGAGTGTCCTCTCTCCCTCTCTTCGATTACCAGTTTTGCTACTGCTGCACATTCAAACCAGGCCCTTTTGCAGCTAGTTTGACCTGGTCAACCAAACAAGAGCAGCCCTAGCCTGAAGGTATATCCCAGTTGAAGGAATCCCTCCTGAGTGAATGCATCCTCACCTGGCACAGACCCTCCCCAGCTGCATCCCACAGAGCTGCTGGAACATGGATACAGGCCAGGAACAGCGGGGCAGCTGTGGCTTCTGATGCTTTGGCTGTCTGTGGCTGGTTCTTAAACATCTGTTGGACCTACGGGTCACGCACCTTAGCCAAAAGTGGTCTCCATGCTAGTCAAATTTAAGCAGAATAAAAAGTCCAGATTTTGGAGCGTGTGCACCCTGCTCTCCCTCCACCTCCTCCTCACCACCCGGGGACTGAAAGTTTCGTCACTGCTAACAGGCTGGGCTCAGATTAGCACATCACACTGACTTCAAGGAGTTGTAAAATGTCTGGCTTTTCTGTATAACAAAACGGGGATTTGGATGCACTCCCAAAACACTAAAGGAAAACATGTAAAGATAAGTCAGCTCAGCACGGAAACCATGAGAACAATCATTCTCAGCCAGTGAAGGAAGCTGACAAAGGATTTATCAATAACCTCTACAAGTTCAGAAAATCAGTAGCAAAGTATGCTCTGCCACCACAACATGTAGCTCACTGGTGGATTTTTATGAAACCAAGATGATGCAGAAAATAGAAGGACTCCCCAACAGCTTGTTTTGCACCAAGGAGGCGCCAGTTCTTTTGGAATCTGAATAAGAAAGGCATAATTAGCTTATTGTATAAAGAATAGAAGTACTATAAAAGGTGATAGCAATAATAAAAAAAGGTGACAGCACTTCTGATGCTAACAGATGTAGCAGAAAAGGTAATAGCAATCTTACCTCCCCGCTGATGCTGGGAACCCCAGCTATCGCAGCACTGCATCATGGCACATACAGCCTGCACATACCCCGTCTGTGGCCAGGTTCATTGTCGTTGTGGTCTGTAAAGCTTTTATAGGATTTTCTTAGAAGTAAACAATTCTATTTACGATTCCTGCTGCCAGGTAAAGGAATGCTCATATAGACAATGCTGCTTCATCTCAAGATACAACGGAGTATGTAGATGGTGTTGTCCACATGTACTGTGTGGGACCCACACACAGGCATCTCTGTTACAGTTTATCAGTTAAGTCAGTCCAGCAGTCACCAAGCTGTCTGAGAGCGGTACACTCCTACACATCTCCACAGGAACGAGCTAAGGACAGCCGTTGGATGAGCTCAAGTTATTTATCCGTTCCACGCACTAACATATGGGTCTTTACAACCAAGGCCTGTGGTCATCCTCTGCCTCGATTTGGCCCCAAATCACTGTGTCCTAGTTACCATGTCTTACACAGAGGCCCACTGCACAGATCAAGTAAATCACAGGAAATCTGGTCTATCCCAAATACCCCTTTCCCCTGTGTACAGCAAAGAAAATGTCGTATTCTGTGAAAATCAGTTAGTGACCGGAAATTTTTTTTAGCAGAGTCAAAAAAAAAGAACTGGAAAGAAAGCTGCAATCTACAATCTCAGTGCATTTAAATGTTTCCTTGATTTTGTAAACAAGGTTGAATTGACAAATAAAATAGCAATGTCCACTCTGTGTGCCTTTGAAAACAGCTGTCAAGGAAGATCAAAACCAACATTATTTCCAGTCCAAAAGTAAGCTCTGAAAAGCACTGTACTGCATGTATCTCTCAGTCATGCTTTGTTCCTTTTGCACTGCTCTGTCACAAATGGGCTCTCAAACCAACTGATAACGCTGCTCACCTTGGAGGGACAGATAAAAGGAGTCTCTTCTTGAGAAAACTGAGAGCATTTTGCACTTCTGGGTCTTGTCTGCCTTGCCACTGGGCAAAGAGTTTCCACCTCTGGACATGGATTTCTGTACAAAGGAACGTGTAGGTGGCCCTGCTGCAATCACAACATGCTCCACCATGAGCACAAAGGGCAAGCCAGCTCAGCATCCCCATCTTGCAGCAATTCCCAAATGCTAACTTTTTCCTGTTAGCATCTGGAACCGACCAGTCAGACCAGTTCTGCTTAACAAGTTGGCTCTTGACTAAAATATCACTAAAATTAAGGGACCTCTAGAATGACCCTCTGTTTTCCCCATACTGATGCTCTGGTTTGCAGAAGGCAGATGAAATTGTGAGTTGAATCGTCTCTATTTCAGTGCAGAGTGCTAACAGACATGTAGAAATCTTAGGCTACCATCAAAGCTTCCTTCATAACAGGGTAGCTGGCAGACAAACCTCTCATATGGCTATTCAGACAGACTCAGAAATAATGGACCCATTTAGGCAGATTCTGGACAGCCTTATTTTTGCCTTTTGTACTGTCTAAAGCCCCATTTGAAGTGGGAATTATACCCACCAGAAACCTTTCTTTATGCCTTTTCATAACTTTTTGCTTAGGAAAAAAAGTGCTATGAATTATACATTGTTTTGCTCCAGAGACCACTACTAATTCAGCCTCAAAATGCCAGTGCTCTCCTTATGTGCATCTTCTGAAAGACTTTCTGAGCACAGTGCTGGTTATTTGCAGTATTTTATGGCCTCTTACAAGACCACTGGCTACCAGATTCTTGTTAGACGCTGTGGGCCAAAAGAGAAGCAAAACCTCAAACTCGCTGAAGCCCAGGACTGCTGTGCTGGTTTAGGTGTACTGCCCCTTGAAATGCATGAAAGTCAGGCCCTCAGTGAGCTGCCGTGGTAGGGCTGACCCTGGGCTGGTGACAGTGAGGGTCCTCTACAACTCGGTGATTGCACTAGAGGACAGCTGGAGAATGGGAGACTCTTGCTTCATGTCAGTCACTTGGACAGGCACTACAGATTCCTTCCTGCATGGGCTCGGCAACAGCAGTACCATTACTTTTCATGGTCCCAGAAGGTCAATGTCAGTCTATTCAGACCTTCACAAACCTATTTTAATTTTATTTGTGGCACTTCTACTGAGGCCATATTTGGACAACAACCGTGGAGAGCAGTGAGTCAATAATTGTGCTGTGGTGGCTGTCCCCCAGTGCTGGTACAAACTCTTTTAATCCACACTGCTCAGAACATGTGGAAAGGATGTGCAGTCTTCCAGGAAGCTTTTCATATGCTGTTCACTTCCAGCAGAAGGAAAGGCTTTCTCAGCTTTCTATTTTAAGTTTTGAATCAAACTGAGTCTGAAGATTATTGTTTCCTTATGCAAAATGAATGAATAATTAATTGTCCAGGGACTTCTCAGTGTAGCTCCCATCCCTGGGGAATTTTAGCAACTGATGGAGTCCTTGAGATTGAAAATGATGAAATGAACACAGGAAGTGCAGTCTCTGCATGAATATTTATGATTATTCCACATTATATTCTGTCAGTAATCCCACTGTTGTTAAAGCATGCATCCAAAGCTCGTAATTTATGGCACATGTGATGATGATACATTTCAAATAATGCACAGGATGTGATCACCTGTAATTTCAGTGGAATAGCTGGCAATGATGCACATCCAGCATGTACTACAGTAGCTGTAAAAGAGTCATTAGGGTGGGATGCAAATATTTGAAATGAACAATGTGCAAAATTTGGCAAGTGTTAATAAAGCCATTAAATCACAGCTGAATAAAAAAGATGTGCACTGTTCCAAGGGTTTAAAACTATTAAGACCCTGAAAATTAAGCTCTATGTGTTGTCCAGGAAACAGAGCCGTGTTACCACCTCCAGCATTGCAGCCCAGCCTCTCAGGCACATTCCTGCCGACCTCTCTCTCACTGGTACTCCCCGTCCAGTTGTCCCAGCAGCATGCTTGTTCACCTGCCCTATCAGCTTATAATGGGTACCTCGGCATAGACCCCGCCTAAACCCAACAGAAATAAAAGACAGGATCAGTTTATGGTTATCTAAGATCTCTCAATCTCCCCTCTTCTTTGCTGCAGACTCCCCACTATTTTCCAGCACAGATTTCTTTACAGAACCCCTCAATCTGGAAACAACTTGTCTAAATATGGAAAACCTTTTGTGGTTTGTGGGTGTCCTTGCTCTAATACTAAAGGACGTCCCCTTCCTATCTGGAAAGCGTGTGGCCCTACTGGATTTATTCCAGTTCTGACAGAACATATGTAGCGATAACACATATGAAGAAGTATAAAATTGTTTCAGTGGCTTTTGCAAGCTGAATGAACTCAAATTCCCAGAACATCTTGGGTGTTTCTTCCTAGCTGTAGATGCTATAATGCAAATCCTAGCGATTAATGAGTAAACTTGAAGAAGGCTTGAAGTTGCTTTCAATGAAGACTCAAATGTTTGGAAACTTTTTCACAGCAATCAGTTTCCTGATGGCATAAAATTGATCTGGAAATTGATCTGGAAATCTCACAAGAAGTGTCACTGCAAGGTCAGCAATTCAAGCCTGTGATGCCACAAAGCCACTTCATGATATCTTGAGGGCTGCTCCTCACAGAGGAAAATGAAGCTGGATATAAAAGAAAGAAAGCATCTTTAGAGATGAGCAGAAATAAAATTTCACCATCTTCTATGAAAATGGTGGCCACTCAGAGTACAGAGATCCAAGAAGTGGCCCACCTGGGGGGAAAAATATTCAGTCTGCATTCATGTTTTTGTACTACCAGAGAAACCAGGGAAGAAACTTCGTAGAAGTCCCAGAGATAGGAAAAACTCTGGTTATTTTTTTTCACATTCTCAAACATAGTAAGTGAGGAGAGACAATAAGTCATAAATTCTACCTGAGCCTTTTCAGAAGGTCCCTGCTCAGCCATGC